>NNCF01128515.1:208371-232991 GCA_002313205.1 Laupala kohalensis | reverse complement strand
ACCTTGTTGGATCAGAGGCGGAACGTCATGTGAACGTCACCGTGATTTATAATATTCGTTATTAATATAAGTGCGTCATATGGCTTACGTATATTTATGAGAGTACATCACGAGCTGTGAACGTTCGTTTGCTACACAGAGTTCCTTGTAATGCGTAGGCTTTGGCCTTTGTTGAGTTCTCTTATACAGAGGGTACAGAGGGCCGTGGTTAGCAATTGTAAACACAGAAGATGGCGCGTGTTTGTTGCGTTGGAATTCGTCCGAAATACTTCAGTTCTGTAGTGCGCGAGGGCGAAAGGCGTGACCAAGGGGGCGTGTAGTCGGTACGTATTGTAACCGAAATGCAGTTGAGTTGTTACAAATGGAAGAAATCTAATATACATCTGACGAAATTAAAACACTTCCGTCACTTTATTAACAATTGCACTTAAGCTAGTATGGGCGAGACCTTTTCGGGGCTTGAGAAAGGATAGTTGAGATCGAACAATAGGCTTCAGAGGAAGGGAAGACCCTCGCTTGAGCTAGTGCGGAGATGTGACAAAGTTTATGGCTGGCAGCTGCGAGTATTTTCTAAAAAGGTTTTTAGCAATTTTGGAAAAGGTATGGACAGTCTCAAAATAAAAAGACGATAGAAAACGGTCAAGAGTATTCCAAAAATAAATAATTTATAGTAAGAAGTTAAAAGAAGAAGTACGAAGGGGCTGCATTTGTAAAAGAAAGGAACAGAGGGATGATCCTACAACCCTTCGCCAGGAGATTGTCATTAGCAGAGCTGTGGATGGACATGGGTTTTTAATTGTAAAAAGGGACGTAGAAGAACGAAGACTGGTCGTTGTGCCGGGCAACGTGTTCATACAATACAAGATGAGTGACACTAGACAGAATTATGGAGTGGGGAACGTCTTCGCAGAAGAAGTTGAGGGTTCGAAATTTAAAAAAGTGACAACGACATTTAACAGATATGTCAAGTTAAGTGCTATTCAGGGAACCGAAAAACGGACTTCACCTGGAGTGGGGGAATGAAAAAAGCTTTGTGAAACAAGTGTGAAGTTTAGATGTGGGTTGTAAATTTGGTGTCATTCTTGGACAAATACCAGTTTTGGAGGTGAAACAAGCGATGAAAACAAGCGATGTTATTGGCCCGAATTGAAAATACGTCATGACAAGTCAAGCCAATCAGAGACGAGGCATGTGAGTAGAAAATTGTTAAGTTATTGGCTAGTGAGAATCACTATGTCAGAGGAGGAGGAGGAGTTTATACTCTCAATTCAAGGGTCATGGAGTAGGGATATGACTATTTAAACGAGGACCAGAGACGCTCCAGTGTCTATCAGAGATATTAGATCTTACGTCACATCTTATCTTTCTATGTCAAAACGTTTATCAGATGATTCTAGATTAAATTCTAGAAATCACTCTATGTGACATTTTATCACATCATTAGAGTAAACAGCATCAGTCTGATTATTATGAATATATGACGCTTTTTCTTTCACCATTTTATTCTGAAACGAGCAAAGATCCTTTTTCAAGAATTGCTACAAAGTTATCATGGAAAATAGCACCAGCTGGATTGAGCGAGGGTCATCCCCTCCCTAGGCTATTGTTCGACCTTCGACGGTCCCTACGCCCAAAATGGTTTTCGCCTGATCGTTCGAAGGTTCTTATTGACAAGTGTTTTATTTTTGTGTTTGCATGGACTCGCGAATATTAAATTTCTTCTCTTATTTATAAAAAATAGTAATAAATAATTATTTATTACTATATATGTATATGAGTGTATATGTGTGTATGTGGGAATTATACAAAATTATTCGTAAATGACTAGGGCTTCATAACGAATGTTGTGTAGGTGAACACTTTTAAGACTAATAATTCTGCTTTAACAATCAGAGTACTGCATAAATGTATGTGCAAGGGAAAGGGTTTACACATTGTCTCTAAATAAAGATTTATACGAACTTCGGGAGTGAGATTTGCGCACAATCCGAACTATTCACTTTTGGATTCTAAAAGTTTGAATGCTCTGAGAGGATTGACCCCCAGAAGATAATGCCGTATCGTAAATGAGAATAAACATTACCAAAATACACACAGTGAGGAACATGTTGACTTACAATGTTGAAAATATTCGAAATGCATAGAACAATTTACTTAGTTTGGAATTTACATTTTCAATGTGTCAATTCGATTTGAGGTTACCGTAAATAAGAAACCTAAAATTTTTTGTTATCTTGACAGTTTTATTTGGGTTCACTTTATCGATAGTGATGTAGAAGGTAGATATTTCGTTACACTATGGCGAAATTTTATCAGTATTAACGATGAGACGGCTTGAATGAAAACAAGACGAGAGGTTAGATAGAACTTCGACGCAGTTACATGTTTGCATACTAGACATATTTGGTTTTCTTTCTGAAAGATAATGTTGAAAATCTTTATTTTCAACATGGAAAATTTCAACTTTCTTTTGCCTCTTTTTCAAGTAGGAAGACGGCCATTGATGTGCAAATTCACAAATGCCAAAAGAATGATATTTTGAAATGAGATTTAGTGATCGAAGATATAGAATGCTTTGGATGAATCTAGAAAAACACCCTGAGGATTTTCTCCATGGCCAAGAGATGGTAACATCGTTTAAGAGAGAAAATATAGGAGGCAATGGAAATATGACTTTATTGTAACTAACATAACGTTAATTTCTTTACTTGTGTCATGGTTTCAATTACAATGTCTTAAATATGATAGGAAACACACCTTCTGACAAGGAGCTATTGAAAATGTAATTTATTATAACGTAACAGGAAAAGATGATGATGATAAAGAGTTTACATAGTACCGGTGGTAATGTCCTCTACAGGAGTCATCCCTGTATCCCTCCACAACAGTATTAGCATGTTAAAATTGCGTAAGACCATTTATGTACTACTTCAGAAAGCTGTTTTGCTCAACGCATCAACAGCAGTCTGAAAATTTTTGGATCATCCAGAGTGCGTGTGCTTGGTATAGCCCGTACCTCACTACGACCAGCAGAAAAAACTGAGATCCTAACCGGAATATAAATATAATAATAATAATAATAATAATAATAATAATTGCAAACATTAAATATTTGTAAAATCATTTTAATGCTGTGGTTGGAGAGTTCCCTTATTCATTGACACTGATTGTTTATTCGTTAGTGCCGGGAAAAGATTCTGACACGCTAAATCTGTTTAATTGTGTCGGATTGAAGCGGATTCGACTTGTGTGAAGGCTCAAATCGAGTCTGGGCGTATTTGAATGGTGGAGCATTAAGTGAGTGAGACTTGTGGCATATCAGATTCAGCTTCATTCTGATTTATTCTAGCTGATCCTGATTCGTTTGGTAAGCAGGGATCTCCCGTTGAAATTAACGCAGGCCTGCTGTAATTAAAGAGCAATCTCATGAACGTTTTTTTCTCCGCTTCCCTACATTTCAGTAAATAATATAATGTTTTGAAACAATGTTATGTTTTAGCACTCAGAATGTTTACATTTTGCAGCATTGCGTGAGTTTAAACTTCTATGGGCGACTTTTGGAGAAAATGGTTGGTTGGTGGAAATCTTTTTGCTTCAAGTACTTGAAATACCTGGTTCTCTGTTAATCAGTATCCTTTTATTTATTGGTATAGTGATGGTATGTATATTTAGAGCTCTTTAATAGTTCCAAATAGAATTAGAGTAAAAGTTTTTCATAACACAAATTAAATATAATGTTTTATCTGTGTTCAATATGTACAAAACCATTATTAAAAACGTTATTTAGTAATTCAGTCAACTCCACCTCGTGTGATGTCACAAAATATACAAATTTTACTCATGCCTGTTTTCGTTCTAAAAATTCGGAACCACCCGAAAAAACGTACTTAAATGGAAATGGTGAGGTGTGGACAACTTCGTCAAGTAAGACAAATTAAACGCGATGTTTTCTATCATTATTTTCAGAAACTTTTTTAGGGTGCATAGCAGCCACCGTTAGTATTGCATCCTGAAAGAAACAAAAATCTAATAAATAAATGGAACAATCAATAAATAATAAATACGAACTGAAGAATTTTTTTAGGGAAAATCAGAGGAAGCTAATTACTTCCAGAAAAACTTTCTGAAAATAAAAATGACAACTTACAAACACCATTTAATTTATTGTAATTTAAAGTGGTAAACGAAAAAAGTGATCAAAATAATTCATACGTTCTAAAAATTAAATTCCACTCACAGTATTAAATTTCCACTGGCATTTATAAAACGTCAAAGGCAGCATTGTATGAAACATTTTTCTGTGTATCATTTTGATAAAATGCCTCCTTTTTTCAGAGAAGTCGTAGATGTATGCTGGCAGTATCAGTAACTATGGGCATTGTCATTTTTATGGAAGTAATATTCTCCTGCTACTTGGATTATTTTCATCAATTTGTTTTAACAATGCGAGGAAATTTGATGATATCTATAGTAATATGTAAGTCTGAGGTGCAACGAATTTCTGTTTCACATTAGTCAATACTACCCGGTCGAACCATTATAAATACACTAGTTGATTACCTGGCGTTGCCTGGGATTTTGCTTAGGCCAATCATTTTTACTCTGGAAATATAAAATCTATATTAAAAATGAAAATAATTTGACTGATTGATTTTTAAAACATGTGTACAGCTTCTTAATTCGTGTTAATAGAAATTTAATACCATACTTGATCGTATACACTGTTTTGAGTTTCACCTCCAGCAGCAAAGTAAATCTTTGGATGAAACCATCTTGAGCAAAGAAAGTAAAGTTGTCCGAGAGACACAAATCAATCACTACTTCACCCATAAATGTAGCACACCACTTCATCAGTGAACCAGTGAAGTGGTATTACCACTTGTGATGATAATATAGGGACAATGAAAATTACCCTACACTCGCAATGTCCATGCACATAATTGCTCCACTCCCACTTTTACCTCCCTCTTTCTCTTTCAGTCTTAGGATCTATATTTATATAGATTTCCTTAGTGTTTCAAGTTTCCTCTGGCTAATTACGTGATAGACATAATGTGCCCGTAAGTTAAGCTGGTTGTTACCACGTGGCACTTATTCAATTTTTGTATCTCAGGAATATCTTATAGATTCCACGAAAACCGGACATAGCGGTGGAGCTACCGATAATATTCCCCTTTTGAATGGAGGACAACTGTGGTCATAGATACACTAATGTTTATATTTACATATCATATATACGATGTGAAAAAATACAAGTTTATATTTACATATATTGGTATAATATTTCAAAATTTATTATTATGAAGTGGGATTTTTTTATTCGTCTACCTTGTCATTTTGTACCATCTAATTATTTGGTACAAGAGATGTATCATGTATTTTTCTCCACGTGTGAGGTGCCGTGGGATCCTTCATGAAACGTACTGCTCAGACCAGAGTACAGTTCCAAGGTCTATTAGAATGTAAACGGACATAATTCCAAAGATGATGATTATCTATGCGAACCTTGTAATGCATGAAAATTACAAAAAAGATACGATTTTTCCCTTGTGTACGTGAAATCATTCTTCTGAGCACACTGAGTGACATATACTTTTCGGTTTCAGGGATTCGAGTGTGGTTCTTATTCGTGATAACCTCTCTCACAGATTGTATGGAGATTGAGTCCAAAGTACATCATTTAAATTACATGAGAGATTCGTGAGTAATATGTTTGATAATATTTAAAAATTTAATTTGATTATTTAAATAGTAATTAAATGATCAAGCGATGTTAAGCAGTTTAAACTACTTGATTAATCACTCACTATATGTTCATCGAACAATAAGTATTTTTTCTTTAAGAACTTAATTAAATACGTGACACACAAAACAAAAGAGAATATCGTTAATATATATCTGTCGAAAATCCTTCCCTGTATGTCACAGATAAGGAGTCCTGTTGTATAAAATATACATTCGCTATGATCTTATGACTATCTTTGACTATTTGCTAATTCTTTACAGTCCGTGTTCGAGAGCTGTGCTCGTGCCTACCCTTCTCATTTGAAACTGTCTTCCCACTCATAATACTCAACTCTTCCCGTCTATTTGTTGCTTTATATTATTTTGATTTTGTCACTCGTTTTTTCTACTTATTTAACTTTTGTGTTTGCTCACCAATAGTGTGAGTATACAGTAGACTCCCAATTTCCAGCTCCTCGATAATTCGCAAAGTGAATAATCAGGGATGGAATCTGATAATTTTTCTCGACCTCCTTAATTTGCTGTGTGATACAACTCTACATACCAAGAACTGGGATCCCAAAAACACCAAAATAAGCACGATTGCATGAATTGTATGTGACCGTCAGTTAGTGACATAATCAAAATGGGAAACAACTGACACTTTCCTGGAGGGCATTCGGTGGAAGTGCGCTGAAGAAAATGCAAAACTTTGAACAAAAAATACAATGATAAAGTACATGTTTGAAATTTTTTGCAGATCTAGAAAATAGTTTCTGAAGGCGCATATAAAGACATCTATATAGGAACAAAAAAGATTTCAGACAGGATGAATAGGGCGAAAATACGAAAAAAATGGAAAAGTATGTCTGTACTTTCGGCCATTAGTTCTTTATGTGCTGGACAATTGTCCGCAAAAGGATAGAAGTATAAGTGGAGGCAATGTTATCATGCAGTTCAGGTATTCACTGCGCCCATTTTGCGTTGTGTGCTTCTGAGAACAACTTTTAGTTTATTTCGTGGATTCGTCTGTATGCGCCTGTAGGCATACTTTGGTTCATAGTTCACATAATACTTTTGCATACAAACATATTCTTCACAATTTAAGGTTGATTGGACGAAGATGGTATGATTTCAAGTTGTTGTTTTTCTGCTTGGAATGTAATATTACTTCTTTGTTGTTTGGAGAGTAGGTTTCCGTGGTCATGAATCCCAGCATACACATCTTAGAATGCGCGCCCCAATAACATCCTTTTAAGATTCACCTTTCCCCTCGTAAATTAACTTATCTTATTCTCTCCCTTATATTCTTTTCGTTGTACTTAACGTTATATATAATTAACTTATAAAAATAAAATACATGTATAGGGAA
This sequence comes from Laupala kohalensis, assembly GCA_002313205.1. Classification (NCBI taxonomy): domain Eukaryota; kingdom Metazoa; phylum Arthropoda; class Insecta; order Orthoptera; family Trigonidiidae; genus Laupala; species Laupala kohalensis. The sequence continues at coordinate 225,895 of NNCF01128515.1, read as the reverse complement.
GATATTACTTAAGACTTTCTGGACCTTCATTTAAAATTAGTGAAATGGAAATACGCCCTAGGCTCATGTTGCATACTGGATTACATACATTGCTCCTTCATCGTCCCACCGTGCGTATATCCACCATCAATACTGTCGCGGTTCTCCCTTTGTGGTTCTTATCTGGTTGACCGCCTGAATCCACGAAGGGTTAACATGACGTGGAAGGAGGAAAGGGGGCGGCGTAGGTTTAGGCAGGGGTAACGGAGCTAGTGAAACTTATGGCTAGTACGACACATTTCATAGTACTTACAACGCTCCGTGGTCGCAGGTGGCAGCAGGCAGAGAGAAGTAGGTGGTAGGTATGACGTCACAGTGTAGATCTTCGACGGGCTCGGTTCCTTCCGTCTTCCAATTGGTGCGGAAGTCGGTGGTGAAGATGCTGGGGTGTCACATAGATTGCAACGCCCGCACAGCTATTGAGTCCTTCTCCTAAGGCAGGTCAGAGGTCAGGTGGGTGGCTGGGGTGTCACATAACTACAACGCCCACGCAATCATTGAGTTCTTCTGCCTCTGCCCTCTAGTCCACTACGCCCCCGCTTATATACTGTTTGTCTTCAAACGTCATTACCCACTAACCCACTTCCTATGGCTTTGCGACCTCATTTCTGGTTGCTAGGTGTCTTCACGACAATATTAATTTCAATTGTCTCAATACATCAGGTTGATGCGCATTTCGAGAGGTCAGGTTGTAGGCGAGAGGTTTTAGTTCGCTCCTTTCGCGTCCTACTCCCACCGCGGCCTTCTAGATGCTCCCATCCACCCTTGAGTGTGAACATGTGCTACAAAAGACGTACTGCAGAAACGGCGTGCGATCCAGCGATGTCACACCGCACCGGTGCGAATGGTCCTTAGCAAAAAAGAACCACCAGTTGTGATCACAACTACAGTGTAGAGATCATAATCAAGAGCGAACCGTAATCCTTGCCCGCAAATTTAGAGCACGTAATTTCTTATAATAGCTATATTTACTATGCACAAAATCTCCTGGACCGTTTGGCGCCAGCTATCACTCGATTATCACCTCTTATTGCTGGAGTGGGGAGAAAGGGAAGGAGACACGACCAATCATATGATCAACTACGACAATAAATATTTCATCGTCCTGGCGTGTCAATCACTCTTTGTCAAAAAGGCTTATCATTCTTGAATAATTCCCTTCACAAAAATATAAAAAAAAGAAAAGAAATTGAATCTCGTCAAACCCGAGTAAAATCTTCCTATAAGTGCTATTGTTTCTATAATGTGAGAGAATTTACTGATTTTAATAAGAGAAGTTAATGAGAGTTTCAATTTTCCAATAAATATTGTTTTCCATGTGATTTCGGATGATGTAAGTGATGTAAATTATACTTTATCACGCTATTTTTAGTACCATAGATATTGATTAAATTCCTTTTCATACATGTTTTTATCCATTTTATTTATAACAGTTAATTTCTAAATTACGCAACCTTGGTACGGTTGTGTTCATTATCTCTGTAGCCCCATCCTCATAGTGTTTTTTCGGTATCCTTCGGGGAGTGGCGGATTTTCCATAGGCAAGAATGCCGTGAATACCTTTGTTATTATTAATCTCAAATTTTTACGGAGTATATTAGGTATACAATTTTGCTTCCACCGTTTCCTAATAGATGGCTATAGCGGTATATTGTGGTGGAAATAAACAGACATTGACAGCTCGGGCATTTATCAACATACACATTAGTCGATTTGCGTCCGCACCTTAAAGTTATTCTCGATTCAAAATGTCAGTTTGCGAACAAAATTCTTGTCATTTGCGGAAGGTTTTAATTTTTTGTTTCAATATGAAGAAATTTGCAGCTGAGGCTCATCTAATGTTCTCAAATAATTGGCAAGACCACTATTAGTGAAACATCGTGTCGTGAGTGGTTTCAAGAACGGTGATTTTGAGATCGATGGCCGGCATCGGGGTGGAAGAGGGAAGGTTTTCAAAGATGCAGAATTGGAGGCTAAAACCGTCTGAAACAATCACAGGAGATCTGTGCAATTAATGCTTTTAAGCCGAGTATTGAAAAACAAGCGGCCGCAATACAACCAGAGACACGATAAAGCTATTTTGCATCATTACAATGTTCGACCCCATTTCGCAAAGTCGGTCAAAACATAGTTGGAAACGTTGAAATGGGAAGTCCTACCCAACCCGCCGTATTCTCCAGACATTGCTCCCTCTGACTATCACTTGTTTTGATCAATGGCTCACGGTCTGACTGAACAGGAAGTCAAAAATTGGATAGGAACGTGGATCGCCTCGAAAGATGAACAGGTTTTTCGTATGCTGCCCAAAAGATGGGAGAAAGTAGTGGCCAGCGATGGACAATATTTTGAATCGTAAATGTATAACCAGTTTTTTACAATAAAGGCTCGAATATCGAAGAAACTACGGATGCAAAGTTACACCCCTAATACTATATACCATTCCTTTGGAATAATAAATGGATAACAATGCGTATTTATTAAACAATTTCTTTTTCAAAAATTCACCTCTGCCCTGGGCCTTTGATCGGAATAATCCCTTGCTTGTTTCCGGAGTGTAACTTAGTTTATTATCCTTATCGTGGTCATATACAGTTCGCAACTGCTTATTGACCATAAAATTTATTTATCCAATCCTCTATGAGAAAATGCACGTAGTATTTTCTCGAAATATTTCCACCCTTGACAGATCACTTTTTATGACGGAATCTAGCCTTAATCTCTAAGTTCAATATGGTCTGAGCTTTTTACTAAACTATACAAACCGGATTCAATTAGATAAAACTTGATAAGCACTGATTATTCTACTTCCCAATTCTTACATAAAACGTATGAAAAGTGCGTCTCCGTTGACAGTAATCCAAATTTAATGAATACGGTACAATATATATGCTATTCTTCGAATCCACGCTTAAGTGGCTAGAATTTTCATCACTATGAAACTTATATAGACCAACAAGTGAAATACGTAGACTGCAACGTTTAATGCTGAACATAAGGGCATTTCAATCTCTCCATAGCTCTTGCTAAATGTTGAGATTATCTGAAGATTTGTATTTGATATTTTTCTAGGTTTGTACTTCCCTTTCGGAGGGAAATCGCGGATGTCACAGAAGAAGCTCAAGAGGAATCGGCCCGACATAGAAGTACAGACCAAAGATTGGATGAGTTTTAACATTTTTTCGAAAAATCATAAAGGAATTTCTTCCATTTATACTTCTTATTTCCATATATTATTTAAATGAATCGTTTATACGTTTTCTCCGATTGCGCTTTAATATTTCCTTCATTTGTTAAAAAATGTTATTAAGTAGGAGACCTAAAATTTGTAAATAAAAAAATCTCATTTGTCGGTATCTTTTTTATTTAAACTTCATTTGTGTTTCGTCATGTGATATCATGAAATGTTTCGTAGGTGAAGATAAGTGAAGCAATGGAAAGTAGTTCGTCATCGGAAGTCATGGGAGTTATGATTTTGTAATACCGGAATGCGCATACATAAGTACACTATTCATACGTCTGATGTTTATCTTGCTCTTGAAACTGGATGCAATAAGATACGATAAATTGAGATATTTGTTTCATTGATGGTTGTTTATTTCATTGCAACTACAAAAACCATTCGCAACATACTATAGAACAGCATACACCTAGTATAACGATGGTAAAAATAGCTAATAATAATAATAATAATCAACAATTTCAAAACATTCCTCGTTTGCCTGCCATTCTTCATTCCATAGAATTTTTTCAAACACATTTGAGACAGCATACTCCTATGTAATATGTCGATTTTTTAAACTACAGATCTACCTCATAACTTTAAGAAATCTAATGAAAAGAGCGAACCTTTACGAATGTCATACATCACATCATTTATATTTTATTGTAAATAAATCACAATGTGGTTTATTGCAAAACCAATATTGAACGATTTTTCTGTACCTCCTTCCTGTTGAGAGTACAAGTGTGTGTGTGTGTGTGTATTTATATGGATAGTTCAAGTATATACGGACCTCAGTGAAGTATCCATATTAATACTCCTTAACTTTAGTAAAGCGTTTGATTACGTCGACCATGAAATTCTTTTAGCTAAATTAAAAAATATAGGTTTTGCTAATCTAACATTAAATCGGTTCCGTGAATATTTAACTGACCGCGAACAACTCGTCCAATACGGTAAATATAAATCAAATGCTCTTACAACACACAGAGGTGTTGCTCAACGGACAGTTTTAGGACCCCTAACATTTCTCATCTATGTAAATGATATAGGAAAATCTTTAAAATATAGTAAATGCCATATGTACGCTGACGATCTCCAAATTTCTCAGCGGACGAACATCGGAATTAAACTCTGTCGTACAGAAAACAAATCAGGACTTGACATCACTCCACATTTGGGCTTCCTCTCTGGGTTTATTGCTGAACCCAACAAAATCTCAGTGCTTGATGATTGGTTCACGAAATTTACTTAATAGGTTCTCAGAACGCGATCTGCCGAATATTAATATAAATAGTGTATCACTTCCATGGTGCAAATCAGCGCGTAATCTGGATATTTATGTGGATAGTAATTTAAGTTAGAAAACGCAAGTTGACAAAACTTGTCAAAACGTTTTTCCCTCTATGCATACCCTAATGTGTCTTCGTAATTTATTACCCACTTCCACGAGAAAATTTCTGGTAAATTCACTAATAATACCTCACTTTGACTACTGTGACTTTATCTTTTCAGATTTAAATTCAAAGCTACAACACAAATTACAAGTTACACAAAATGCATGCCTCCGATTCATATTGGATCTACGCAAATATGACCATATATCAGAATATTATTCAAAAACTGAAATATTCCCTATTAAATTACGACGTATTCTCCATAGCCTCGTCATGCTGTTCAAGATTCTAAATAATAAACATTTAACTCAACTTGCTATAAACTTTCAATATTTAAAACAAAAAAGAACTAGAAATGATAAACTTCTCGTGGTACCACGACACAGAACGACCATATTCAACAAGTCATTTATAGTAAGTACAATCCGTGAATGGAATAAACTACCACCTGACGTGAGACATTCGAATGGTGTCCATATATTTAAAAGAATATTAACCTATTGGTTGCGCCAACATCCTCCATAGTATGAAATAAATACCTAGGCAATTTCCCTAATACTTTATTTTTATTATTGTTATTATTATTAATTTATTCAATTACCATATTTTCATTCTTTGCAAACGCCACATCTATTTCCAACTACCCTTTCTTCTATCTCTTTATTCTTAAAAATATTCCCGTATTTCTTCTATTCCTCCCTCTTCCCTTCTACTTCTGCCCCTCCCATTCTACATTGTTTTAACTTCACAAATGTAAGATATTATATAATAAAACGTCCTGTAATTTTTAATTAATTTTTTATGCAATTTAAGATGTAAACCATATTATAATGTAATCTCTACGAGTTATTTTATTCTGTGTCAAATGAAATATATCCTAACTGTATTTATATTTTTTATTTATATTTGTATTTTTGTATATTTTTGTAATATTTCACTTAATTTTGGTACAGTCGTTATGTAATGTTATATTCATTTTTTCTGCAAGACTCCTTTTTTCCTTTCTAATGAGATTCTTTTCTAACAGGTACTACATTAGTTTATAAATTAATTTTATCTTATATTATCTTATAAATTATGTTCGGTCTTAAGCCGCCATCCTGATTGGAGTTTTCGCTGGGTTTCCCTCAATCGTTTAAGGTTCAATACCGGGTTGGTCCTTAGCTTGTTTTCCCAGTAGTAGATATAGCAAATACCCTCACATTCAAACTAATTTTGTAATGATATTGTAAATATTTTTAAAGTTTATTTTAAATATAAAATAATTTTATATTTAGGCGGAAAACCTCGGTCTGAGTCTCGCCACTAATAAAGTCATTTATTTATTATTTATTTTATAAAGTATAAACAGTCGGATTTGTGGACAAAAATCATCCAGACAAACATATTACAGGCTTGTACCGCAATTGTTTATTGATAATATATTGCCGTATCTTAGGCAAATCTTAAAGATGCTGCAGAAACAGATGTCTTAGGACTCTGTTGAGCAAAATAACCAAGAAGAAAAGTGAACCCAATAGTGTCTTGATACCTAGGTTCCTTATGGAGGGGGATTGTTAACTATTTAATATTCTTCATTTTAATTTCATAAAGGATAATATATCGTCTTAATTTATTGATTAAATAAAACATGCGCTTCGTCAAATTGAGACATATTGTTCACTAATTAACTACAATCGCAGAGCTACATTGCACCTCGGCACATGATCCTCTTCAAACGCATTTCACAAAATAAAAATTGTTTAGAATTAGTGGTGCAAAACCATCGCACATACGCGTTTCTCCGTCTGCAGCGCAAAGTGAGAAAAAATTCTATAGTGAAAGGGTCATTTCTGGCATGGTCCTCTATATTTTGGTCGTCGTGCTCTATTCACTAGATGAACTTATTATTGTATTATATTCGAAATTTGAAAGTAAAATAAATTTTCAGAATAGTATTTCAAAATATAAAGCGACATATCAGTCATAAATATCGTAAAAGCGTTATGTAAATGTAATTTCGTTGTAGACAAAAATTGATATATTTTCGTATCTGCAGTGCGTTTGCTATCCTGCTATTTATTTTATCATTATTATATCTTTCATTTCAGTTTGCGAAAAGTACGCCTGCTTGGTCCATTTACACAGCTAAATACTGTTTCAAGCTTCTTGAAACAGAAAACTCATATGTAATGTAGCAGACAGAAATTACTTCACTGCGTCAATATCCAACTTTCAAGCGAAATACCGCTAATGCGGATGTAATGCATACTAATTGTACTTTACGTACAGAAAATCGTTGGAGACGTGTTTGAGAAACATTCAGAAGAGTACTTTGACATTCATGTGAAATACCCTTTATTTTAATATAAAAAATAGAGCGAGTGCATCGAAAACAAGTAAATTCTACCGTAAATAAGAAGTGCGAATTAAATTTATTCATCCGTTTACTCAGAATCGCTGCACAGAGACGGACAGACGGACGGACAGATGGACGGAAATGCCAGAAGCAACTTTTTCAGAATCCGGGATCGCCAAAACGGATATTTCCGTCGAAATCTCGCTTTCGCAATTTTTCACGATTACAATACTTTCTATATACTACATATATAAGAAAGTAAAAACATTTATCTGTAACTATTGTATGTATATCTTTCGATTCATAAAACGTTTCAATTTAAATCTACCTGTTTATGAAACACACGTGTTTCCCGTGATAGTTCCCAAATGTTACGTCTTGAACGAGGCATGTTGAGGAGGTGGTCAAAGAGGGGGTGTGATTTGTAATTGGAGTGTTCTTTCAGTATTTGGGTGTATTGGTTCTTCATGTGTCTGTAAATTTCGAATTGTTCCAATTTTGAGAATGTGTCCTTGTTTGTGAATGCGTAGTGTTTTCAAATTGTGGTTGATGTCTGTGAATGAATGGTGTATTTCAATTAAGAGTTTGGATAATGCAGAATCTATGTTTATTCATATTGTAACGATGTGTTCTTTGTATAGCTGTGAACAATAAACATAAGCATTGGGCGTGTATAAAATCGCTCCGTATTTATGGTCCGAGATTAGATGTATGGTGAAATTTTTCGGCTTTATAACTGATACAAGCTGAAAGAGGAGTGAATTTCGAATGGGAAGGAGAAATACCGACGATTTCAACTCAAAGGGAGAATGAATATTAATTCAAGTTGTGTTGTACGTATTACATGAATGGCTGCTATGTCGTGTTTATGTTAGTAAAAATGTGTTTGTAGAAAAAAACTTCATAAATGGTAAAATAATCAAAGTATAATTTAATAGAAATGTCTGTAAATACTTCTTCATGAAGAATTCATGCAGAAGTTATGGAGATATGGATTATTAAACTAAATATAAGGTACTGTTATATACGTAACATCCATGACGTCTATGTTCATAGTTTTCAAATTTCAAGGATTTCTGAACGACAAATGGTTATTGTGAAGTAAAAGTATTCATTGAAAGGTAAATTTTATTGCCATATGGAGTAAAAATAAAGAAGGTATTAATTAAACCTGCGGAAGGAATGGATAAAATTCATGTTATGATAAGGTAAAAAATTAGTATCTCAGAAATGGCTAGAGCTTTTGGGTAGAAATTTACTTCAAAGGTAAGAATCCTTCCCTAGAGTATATCTGCCGCTTTAGGTATTTTATTCGCAAAAAGAGAAGTACGAAAAACAACGCCCCGCATAAAACCGCTGCACAAATATCTGAACCAAAGATGTAACATAATTGTTTATGAAGAACGAACTATACACTCTTTGGGTGACCTAACCAACACTTAGAAGAAGTAAATTCCTTGCAACAAAAATAAAAAGGACTGGTTTACGAAAAAAAAAGCAAAATCAAAAGAGGTATTTAGCCGTATTTTTTTAAAAAAAAGTAACACATAAAAAATTAGGAAAAAGGATTCAGAATATTTTTTAAAGAAAATAAGTCTATATAATTCCAGCATGACAGAATGTAATAAGAGGACACCGCATGGCACATTCAGTGAGGGAGGAGTTGAATACACACCTGTATCTGGAAAGAAGAAAATTATTAAGATAGATAGGGGTTATAACAAAATAATAACAGCATTGGAGGATGAGAAATTAAAATGGGAAGCGACGGGAACAATGGAGAAAATGCGGACTGGAGTAGATTGGATGAAAGAAAGTATAGTGGACCTAGAAGGAAGTTAGGGAAGAGAAGGAAAATAAAAAGGAATAGAAGAGATGGAATAGACCATTTGGGGATAGAAGAGCTGATTAATATAAAGATGAAAGAGCATGAAGATGTGTTTTTGACCGCAGTGGCGAATTCTTAGATGTACTCATGGAAACGTTGGAGGATAGACTAAGGGAAATGAAAACGCGAATGTGTGTACAAACTGATGGAAAAGGTGGGGAAGTGTTAGAGAAAGTGGTTTCGGTAAATGATGAACGAATTTAACTAGGTAAATGAAATACTAGACTCAAAAATGCAGGAGAATGGACGAGGAATTAGTAATGAGATGAAGCAGAGGACAGAAAAACTTAGGAGGAAGATAGAAGATGCGTAAGGCATATTTACGGTAGGGATAGGAGATGAGGAGCAGCTTGCGTCGAGATTGCATTTGGATAAGATTGAGAAAAAATTGGATGAAGATTTTGCATAAATCCGTGAACAGTGCACATATACAATGTCTTTACAGGGAAACGAAAAGTAAAAGGATGAAAGAAAAGAAAAACTGATACTACGGAAGGAAGTGATAAAGGATACTGTTGGGAGTACCGAGGAAGAAGAAGATAGCGGTTAAAGTAGATGCTTTGAGGCGAGAAAGGAATTAATATTAATTTTGCCAAACAAATGTAGAGGTAAAAATCGAAAAGGTAATGTTGCAAAATAAAAAGTTACAAACAAGGACGGCAAATAAAAGAAATCCAAGAATAATTTTTTTGAATTGAAAAGGATTTAAAAGAATAGGAGGGAACAATACTATGGGCAGATCGCAATATAGATGATGAGAGATTTAAGAAAGGAACTAGAATATTCTATAAGTAAAGGAATGTAAAGAACGCTACAGATATTTGGGTAATAGAAGTTGATTCACTAAACTATCACGATGTGAAAAGGAAAGGTACCATATATAGACCACAGAATACAAGAGGACTCTGAACCAATACGGTGTTACAAATGTCGCAAGTATGGTCATATTGAATCAGCTTGACACGAAACATATGTGGCTATTGTTTAGAGGAAGGGCACTGTTACAAAGAATGACAAAATAAAGAAGACAAGGCGGTATGCATAAATTGTGCATGAAAGGGATTTAGCAGCGACCATATTGTCATGTCGCTCGAATGTGTGGAATATGAGAGAGCTAAGAGAACGATTTTAGATAATATAAATGATGAAGATTAAGCTTATACAGCAGAGCATACAGAAATGGAACAGGAGCAACAACTTAGGGCACTATACGATGAGACGAAACAAAAATATTGGAAGCACATTAACAAACGAGGAAAGACAGCATAAACACAAGTGGGATTTAGAGTGGTGGCTGAGGATGGGGATGATCGATTATGCTTTTAAATGATAAGAATTGAGTGGTGACGAGATTGAGAAAGTTTAGAAGACCAAATTACCAAACTATACGATATCAAAAAAGAAACATAAATTTAAAAATATTAAATATAATGTAAATTTAGTGACAATCTTCAAAATTATGCTCAAGTTTGGGAAGAAGTACTAACACAATTGAAAGAAGAGGATATTCTATTATGAATAGATATCAATGCAAGAAACGCAGTGTGTGGTGACAAGAAAACTACAAAGAGGGAAACTAAGGGCGAAAATAATAATGCAATATGGTTTTGTATTACATAATGATTGCGGAGAAAATACACTTTTCGGGGCAAGAGGTTCCTCTATAATAGACCTTACTTTATCAAACGTATGTGCGAAGATATATTCCCAGAAACTGGGAATTAACAGTTGGCGTTGAGAGTGATCACGCAGCAATTTGTTTCAATATACAAAATGGGTAAGAGAACGGAAGAAATGTAAAATTAGTAGAAGTAATGTTGAGATTTATTTGGGAATTTGAAAAGAAGAAAGGACAATTGAGTCGATTGATTGTATAGATGAAGAAATAGAAAAGATGCCAATGCGATTATTACGATTTTGTCACGAGTGTAAGGTAAAAAAGAACGCAGGGAGCAGTTCTGTTGGACAAGGGAATAAACAGAGTTCAAGTAGGAGAATAGTTTAAGGAGAAAGTTAAATAGGATACGGCAGAGAAGAGATCATGTAGATCAGATATTAAGAGAGTATCGCAGGAAAAGACAAGAGTTCAATGTTACGATAACACATGAAAAGAAGAGGAGCTGGGATGAGTATGTAAGGAAAGTAACGAAGAAGTCAAGTTGAAATGTACCTTTCAAAAAAAGTCACGAATAATATAAAGTTGAAAGTATTTTGGAGAAGTATGGAGGAGGAAATATATGGACATGGAAAGCTGTGGGAAAAATATTAATAGGAGGAATATTTCCAAAACATAAGTTACTGACGATAGAGCGACTGGAGGAAACAAAAGGAAATGAAAGGGAAAAGGGGGAAATGGAATTGAAGCTTATAGTACATAAATTGGAGTTAAGAAGAAGTCCAAGTTACGATGGAATGACGCACGAGATGGTATGAAATGGATATGATAAACTAGAAAAGTGCTTAATATCTATAACGCGTGCATAAGAATGCGATACTCCCCTAAGCCATGGAAGATAAGAGAATTAACACCTTTTTGAAAGGGTGTAATACAGACCAAAATGATCCAAAACCATACAGACCCATATCACTGGTTCCAACGTTTGGAAAAGTTCTTCATAAGTGGATCGGTGAAAGATTAACTGAACATCTTAAAAAGGAAAATTGAATAAACTCAGTTTTTTAAAATATGGATTTCAAAAAGGAAAGAAACCAGAAAACGCAATTCAAAAACCGTTAGAATATGTAAGGGATCGAGAAGGGGAATAATGTCGATGTATATTTTTGAACGAGGCAGGGACATTTGACAGTGCAGACTGGATGGTATTAATGGAATCGATGAGGAAGAAGAAGGTGCCAAACTATTCAAATAATTTGATAGCGTCGTACTTTGAAGATAAAAATATGGGGCTCAAAGTAGGCGAAGAAAAAGTTTCGCAGAAAGTAAGTTTTGATTGCCCAGAAGGATCAGCAACGGGACCAAAATATTGGATTATGGTAATGGACAAATTATTATACGTATTAGGAAAACGAAAGGTAAACTATGTAGCATTTGCGGATGACCTGACAGTAATGATTTCAGGGAACAGTAGAAGAGATATAGACGAAAAAGAACAAGATATTGAATACAATAGTAACAGAGGCAACAATGTTAACATTAAAGATAAGTATTACAAAAACTACAGCTATGTAGATACGGCATACAGTATAAAACAGAAGAAATCCAATTTTGCGACTATATGGTAAAACAATTTCGAGAAACGACACAAGTATTTTGGGGTAATAATAGATGAGAGGATGTTGTTCACTGAGCACATACAATACAGTGTAGTAGCACGGAAAGTATTTCATAGTATTTCCTAGATTCTCCTATGTGTAGGGCTCAATAAATACAATATTCAAAATTAAGACGCAATATTGCTTTATAAGGGAGCGATGAGGCCGATGCTGGTGTATGGTTGTTCTATATGGGGTCATATGATTGTATATGGACATGTTAAAAAACAGTTACGAAAAATACAAAGAATGTTTATAGAACTTGGGAGAGTCTTATCGCTCAATATCAACAAATGCTTTAGAAGTACTGCATGGCGTATTGTCAATAGATTTATATGTGTAGAAAATTAAATTTCGAAGGATACTAGAAAAAGGAGGGGAAATCAAATTAAATGAAAGGATACTAAAGAATTATGACAAGGGACAAAAAAGGTATTGACAATGTTGTTATTACAGGGTTGGCAAATGAGATGGGAGAAGTCAAAGAAAAGAAGTGTAACATATGCTTACACATCAAACGTGAGATATGCAATAATGAATAGTAAATGGTTTCAACTGAATAGATATGTTGTGGACTGGGACTGGCTATGGTAGTTTTAATAAATACCTCAAAAACCGTAAAATACGAGAGCAAAGTGACTACATCTATGGAAGAGCAGAGCAAGATGAGGAGCATGTTTTCTGGGATTGTGAAAAGTATGGTAAAGAAAGGGCTGGATATTTAAGACGAATGAACGAAGAGGTGACTAAGCCAGAAAGGGAGAATTACTTAAACAAAGACGCGGTTTCAAGACTACAAAGATTATTTGTCAAAAGTCTACATTATACGAGAAATTGAAGAATAAACTAATTTATCGTCTTTATTTTGTCTCATAATATAATTTATAATGTATATTTTATAATAAATTATATATATTATAAATTATATTATTGTCCTCAACGTGGTCATACGCAGTTTGTACTGCTTTTTAGACAATAAATTTATTAATTTATTAAAACGGGACAACGAGCTGAAACACATAAGGACAACAAAGACAGGATGCTACATCAAGCATATTGCAATATTGTAAAAGGAGAACGAAAAACGAATTAAGGAGCTCTGCAATGACCTTGTAGGAGGCAGAGCGATCGTAATTGCTGTTGGCCAATTAAAATAAAGAAAAAAAGACTGGTTTGTCCAAACTACTAAAGCTAGAAACATGAAATTTGGACAGAAGATGTTATATCTTAAACACCCAGTAAGAAAGGATTTTCCAAAGTTATAATTCTAAAAGGTAATATGACTTTTCAATTTTTTTCTGTTCTCATTAACTTTACGAACTAATTAAGATACCATGAAAGCTTCTGTGTTGTAAATTTAAGTATCGATAAACAGGTTATTTTGTTTTTCTGTGTTTCATTTTTATAGAATGAGAAAAGGAAGAAATTACTTACATGATTTTATTGTTCACGCTATCGGAATACAATATTATTTTCGATCTATCTCATGAACTATAGTCTCGACCATCGACTCGATTTTTCGTACATAGCTGATTAAATAAATAAACAGACTTTATTGTCAAAAAAGCAGTTGCAAATTGCGCATGACCACGTGGGGGGGGGCAATAATCTAAGTTACTCTCCGGAAACAAGCAAGGGACCATCCTATCAATTAAATTTATGCTGTTTTTTTTAATTTTAAGTGTTACACTTTTTTTAAGGGTGACAAGCAGTGTAAATATTGAATGGTACATTAATCATTTTCTGTTTACTTTGATTATAGAAAGAAATATGAAATTTTGACAGGATGTTGCATTTGCATGAAATGTTTATTGGTAAAAATGTATTCGAAATTTTTGTAACTAAAAGGATAGTCAATTAATAATGATTTTTAGTTTGGGATTTACATACAATTGTGTAACGTATGAATAATGGTTCTGGTAATCAATCGTGCGAATCATATTTTTTGGTAAAATTTTTATTAAATTTGATTCTTATTTGATATACTATTACCATAAACATAGTATTAATAATATTTTCAAATAATGATGTCCGGATTTTAAGTTCGAAAGTCCGGGGATTTTGGTCTTCTTACCCTGTAATCGTTATTTTGTTAATGGCAGTTTGGTTCTAATACTGGGTTGCTTCGGAATGATATAGAGTGCGTTCCGTGGTAATCGAATCGAATCTCGTGTATGGGTGTGTGCTGTGGTGTGCTGGTTCGTGCGGCTAGTGCGGGGCTGGTGCGGGTTCTGACGTATCTGGACACGGCTTGGCAATCAAGGCACAATTTGGTTGCGGTGAATTGGAGTTAGGATGGTGAAGTCAAGTCATGTGAATTGTTCTCTTCAGATGTGATTGGTGAAGTTATTTAGAAATACATGCATGTAATTCATCAGGCATAGTATCTGTGTAGATAATTTTCCTACACATTCGATAAGCTTTGTATGATATTACGCGTTCTACATCATTTGAAACGTTATCGTGTCTGACAGCAAGCCTTCAAACATGATGGTAAGTCTGAAGAAATATTCGAACAGCCCTGAAACTTATACCGCATTAAAATAAATGTGATATTTCCTTTTGCAGGATGGTTTAGATGATACTGCTGATATTTTGAACGATGATGTTCGCAAGGTTCGTTTATCTGTGAATGTGGAATATTCTATTTCTCTTGGATTTAATGTTTCTTTTATTAGATTTCGATTTGTACAGTATTAAAACTTACCCCGATCTTTTGTTCCAGCCGGGTAGATCAGAAACAGTTGATTTGACAGATAACTCTCTCATGGTTGATATTTCTGATGCTTTAAGTGAAAAGGATAAAGTGAAATTCACTGTTCATACAAAGGTGGGATTCACTACTTCATCTTCAGACCTAACAAGTTGACAAGATTATAAAGCTTCATTATTTATTTCAGACTACTCTACCAGAATTCCAAAAATCAGAATTTTTGGTTGTTAGACAACATGAAGAATTTGTATGGTTGCATGATAGGTTTGAAGAAAATGAAGTATATGCTGGATACATTGTATGTTTACGTTTACTCGTATAGAAAATTTAGGCTATTTTTAGTGATGTATTCAATAAGCAGTCAATTTTTCATTCATGTCAGAAACCCAATTTTAAGTCTAAGGTTAGTTTTATCTTCATTTAGATTCCACCTGCTCCGCCAAGACCTGACTTTGATGCTTCACGTGAAAAATTACAGAAGTTAGGAGAAGGAGAAGGCACAATGACCAAAGAAGAATTTAACAAAATGAAACAAGAATTAGAAGCGTAATTATATCTTTAATGAAATATTTAGTTTATTATTCTGTGATGAATGTGTGCTTGTTTAGCATTAGTTGATGTCAACAAGTGTAGCTTCAGGGGATAGAATTTCTCTTCCCAACCACTTCACACCAGGGCCACCAAGAGAGCACCTGTGCCCCGGGGCAAATCTGTCTCGTGGACCCTGTTTCCTTTTGTTTCCAAAAATTTCTGTGATAGCATTTACTCCTTGGATATGTTTAAATATTACGATACTTAAAAAACCAACAAGCATTATTTGATAGCATAAACTTTTTACTAATAATTTGTTTACATAAATGTTATACAAACATTTGTATGTTGTCATTTTTAAGCAACATTACATATCCAAATACTATTTTCAGTGTACATGTTAGTGTGCTGACATATTTTTGTTTTGAAAATTTTCAATTGCAGTGAACACTTCTATTAAACACTTAAATAATTTTATTTTGCTTTCCTTGCTTTTCTTTCAGCAAATGTTTGTGTAATGCATCAGAATTCAATTCTCTTGCCAAATTTGATCCAATGGACAGAATACCTTAATCAGATAGTCTTTCTTGGCCCATAGTCGGTCTTAAACATTTTTAATGTGATTTACACTGAATAAACGCTTGTGGTATGGTGACTGGTAGAGTGCAAAATATGCACGACTACGCATAAGTTACAAATATTTAAAGCTGTAAGTTTATTCAGCAATTGTTTTGGGGACAGTGGTTTATCTGAAATATTTGTTTTGCCTATTGCTATTAAATATTTTTCTTAATCCACCATGTCTGTGCAATCATCCACATAGTATTCCTCAGCGAATTCGCTGCTCATGATTTCAGTCTCTCTTTTCTTACATATCTTGATAATTCCACAAAAAAGAGAATTTGGCCTGGTATTTCTTTCAGGAACATGAATCTTGATGTCAGGTTTATAGCCAACATGTCAATCTCTTTTTAAAAAACATAATTTAAATCTTCCTTTTGGCATAACCCTCTGATACCTTGGCATAACTCCATCATGAAGTCCTTTAATTTTCCTTACTCTCACGTCGGAAAATTCTGCTTCTCAACCAGAAGCTGTTACAAGTTTTACTTCTTCCAATATCTTATTCAAATTATTTTTGTGTAAGTGAGGTAGAACTTTTGTACATTATTTGTGTGTAGTTTATGAAAAATTCATCATAAAATATGTTACTTTCAGACACCAGGAATTTGGCTCCGGGAATTTTGCCCCCTCTGCTCATCCGACCCTTCCCACCTCTCAGCGTGCCTGCTTCATACTATTTCACATAATTTGATAAGTATCTCCACAGAAAAAACCCACCAACTTACCCACTAGCCTTAGTAACATGTATGCTCAATGAACTATTGTTACCTGGAGTTTTAAAGAACAATATAAGAATTTCCATTCACAAATTATGGATAAATAGAGAATTGCATACTGGCTCATCTAGACAATTTCTCTCAATTCAACCAAGCTTCATTAATCCCCATCAAACTGTATATTTGCCTACTGCCTGAAACTTCTCTTACACAAACAAACAGTCATATTTTTAATGTAACAGTCACATAAACTGAACTTAATCCCTTTGTTGCACAGTAAAGAAAACTTTTTCATGTCTGTTTTGTATTTTTGTCAATTCTGCAGTTATGTTAATTATTGTTTTCTAATTATTACTTTATAATTGTAGTGATATAAAAAACAGAATCTGGGTTGTCATTTACTTAATTTGACCTCTAAAGCAGCAGTAGTTTGAAACACTAGTGAAAGTGAGTTCAGTTATTTCAGTGTTCATTTAATTTTATCGTAAAATTTCTGGATGTTACCAAATGCACAAGCTGTTTTTTTGTAAGTGTAAAAATGTATAGGTTATATAATTATGTAACTTGGTTTTTTTAAAAATTAGTTGCTTGAATTCCCCTCTGTGACTTTGATACAAAATAACTTTCCTTTCAGAATTGACTTTTATAAGTTGAGTTGACGAATGTAATAACCAAAGTTATAGATTTATAGAATGAATTACCCCCAGGGGACTTAAATCTAGTAAGAACATGTTTCGCGAACACGGGGCCCCGAGCTGAGTCTGGCATTACTTCCACTTACTTGT
>NNCF01128515.1:124493-176346 GCA_002313205.1 Laupala kohalensis | reverse complement strand
AAATGGTTTTACGGCAATTTTCTGAAGAAGAAAAAAAAGGGCAATAAACTCTCCAGAAAGAAGCAAGGGACCGTCGCGCGCGGATACGAGGGTGGAGGGATCAAGGGGGTCATGACACCCCCCCCCCTAAAATCCCACAGAGAATGAGTTTCTAGTCGCGGAAAAGCGTTTATGATTTTCAAAGACTTCGACGCGGAGGTCCAAGAGTTATGAATGGGGGTTGTGTTTTGAAGGCAGAGATAAGAGAATGCATTCATTGCGGAGCATTAGTCACCTCATTTTTCGACTCCGCATTGCAGCATGAACCTACCTTCTGAGAGGAATAATTTGATTCCAAATTTTCAATGATTTTCAAATAAACACACCAAAGCATAATGGATACCAACTTTTATTCAAGAATATAATAAATACCTACATCGTCATGCATTACATTATTAAAATTTCTATATTTTTTAAAATATATATCGTGCTGATCGCTGCGCGGCAACGCTTTGCGATTGTCATCAAACGAGGGTTCTCATAAGCATACTGCTGCCATGACGAGTAGAGATAAATAAAAATCTTTCTCACCAATTATAATAATTTGAGAGCAATTCCTCACTATTTGATCAGTAGAATCTATTAACATTGGCAGTACAGTTTGGAATGTCACCAGCGAGTGGTGGAAGAATGAACAAACACGCGAACGTAACAATGAGGGCGGTAGTATAAAATTTTCTACACGAACATGTGCCATCGTTACTCGACGTTGTGTATGAAGGGAAAATATTAGCCGTGTTTTCCAGTCGTTTACAGCACTTGTAACTAATTTTACAAAAACAGCAGCTTCATCGCCATCTTTCACCAGTAATTTTATTCAGGGACCCACCAACGATTTACTTATAGGGGAGGGAACGGGAGGAATGTGAACATGGCTTCAATGACGGGTTCGATAAATGAAAACAATGGTTAAAAACCCAGATACGAAGTCTTATAATAACATGCGACCGAAAAGGCCAGTCAGTGTAGAATAGAAAAGACAATTTAAATATACCAAGGAGAGAAAAGAACTTCCTGAGTAAAAAAATAACGCTCTATCTAGAAAAATAACATAAGAAAAAAATGTATAATCGATTTTTCAGTACATCACATCTTTCTTGTAGTATTGTAGATTGTGTGATGTATTGTGACTATCAATCGCAACAAAGGAGCCAAACACATTTTAAAAGACTTGCACATCGATTGTTTTTCGATAGCAACGCTAGACATGAATTTTCTCCCGTGTGCTCCTTAGGCTTCCCTCTGCCAATTCGGAATCAAGCGGAGACCGTAAGTTTATTCACTCGCCACATTTGACAATTTTTCTATTGGCTATTATTCGGAAATCATTGAGTTTTCAGGAATCGGAAACGAATTTGGAATCGAGATCAGAATTGAAAAAATATCTTTCATTATCTTCTGCACTTAAACTAAGTGATCTACTAATTTAATCTTTTTGTATGGTAATTTTGTAAAAGTTTAAAAAAAATAAAACTATAAAATTACTGTACAATAATCACTATTAGTCTCTAGACTAGAGACTGTAGTACAATACTCTGGGCTACAAACCTGCAGGTTGATTAAATTAAATTAGAACTCACCAATTGTCCGGTATTTGTTTGACAACCAGACTTCCCGCTTCCAAGTATGATAGTTTTTTTCACCACCTTTGATCATCCACATCAGCAATATTTATTGTATTAGTTCTCTAAAATAATCGTTTAATGCTCGTTAATTGTATTTTTTGTAAGTTTTACTACACAGATTACCTCCACGAAAATAAAGAATACTCGGCATTCAGTGAATTAAATCAGCCCAGTTGGCGGTATGATCTCCACTAACATCTTTCTGAGAACATGATCGCTTTACTAGACCTTTCCCTCTCCACACGCGTGGAAAGAAATCCCTGTCCACACGTGGGCTACTTCGCCTATGACCCAGCCATGGCGCCCTGAATTCAATAGCTATCTAGGGTTATTTTAAATTATCGTAAAGATTATCACGTTCAGGTGTTTTGATGACGTATCGGTCGCTGGACGATGAAATTTGGTATGGCCCACAGATTGCAGCATGTTTCCGTTCAAACGCCAGTTAAATTTATTTTTAAGTACCTTTAAATACACTCAGAGACATTATTCAGGAAAAGAGCAGGATAGGTACTCTTTAATTACGTATCTCCATAGATTTTTCTGATCGGAATTTTCGTGTGGGTACACAATCATTCATACTAATGACAAAAGAATACTAATAATTACTCATATTTAACCCTGATTAGACGATAAACCGTCTAGTAATAGAGCAGCATGGAAACAAACATATTATGAAAAGCCTCTTCTAATAAAATATCGGCCCTGTGATTATACATGAGAGTCCTACTCAAGAGGAATCCCGCCCGAGGACTAAAAATGTTTGAGTGCCTTTGGATTAATGAGATTTTTACTCTGTATAGTAAGATTTGATTCATTTACAATAAATAATCAAAGTTAATAGATTATTTTCAGAACAAAATGTATTTCAAACGGTAGCCGCAACCACAGGCGGCAAACGACAAAAGGAATAGGATAAAAGCTTTTTGACCGTTTGGAATAAAATTACTCATCCAAATAAACAATCTAAGTAAGAGCCGAAGAAACAGATTTTATCTTACGGAAAATAACACGTAGTTCGTAAGAAGGGAACAACTGATTCGCGTGTCTTTAGAAGGACGAGAAGGTCGCACAAGGGAGCGGCGAGGCATGCTCTAACCCAAAATCACAATAGGTTTATGGTTTTAAAGGACCATCGTTGGAGTCTCTAGGGTGTGCGCCGCGACCAGTGTTTAGGATGCGTAGCACCAGATGTTAAAAGGATGGATATTTTAAAGGACGGGAAACGTAAACAAATATTACCTCTTTGAGGGTGAATGCCGCCTAGTGAAAATCGCCGCAAAGATGACGGTTGCAAAAAGTTCGTTGAGAACCAGAAGCGTCGGAAACGCCGTTCATGGATTGGTCCGACGCGTCCAGAAACAAGTCAAATGTAGCCACTGACTAGAAATGTCGCGAAGTGGGGATTTCGATTCCATTAGGAGAATCAGTCACATGACTTCAAAATTTTAGATCGTGGGTGGAAATGGTAAGTGACGTAGTAGCAGAAAACCCATTTAAGTGACTGCAATATCAAAATTACTCTCAGATCGCTCACACATCTACGAAGTTTCGGTCAGATTATTTTAGAGCGTTTCAGCTCTCATCTCACATTTTTCGTTCGAACTCAGAGAACGTCTCACATTATACTTCGAGAAACTTCTCGCATTTTCGTTCGAGCTCAGATTCTAGAAAGTTTTTCGTTCGAGAAGCAGCTCACATCTCAGAATATTTTCCGGTCGAGATTCACGTTCGGAGCATAGAGCATTTTTGTTAGTGCTTTTAAAAAAATTATAAGCACTTTACTATTGTTCGCTAAGATTAAGTTGTTGATCATTCCGCCGAGTTGATCTCTTCATTCGGTCCGAAAACGCCGCGGTTGTTCGATCGTGGTATCTCGCACGGGGTCGCCCGGAAGCTCTTGGGACTCCTGTTTCGCGGAACGAGCCGGTGGTTTTCTGAGAATGATGACGTCACCTGCTGGAGCGACTACACGCGCCATTGATGACCTGCTGAAATGCCGTCTGGAAGTCTGCTCTCCATTTTTCACATCGACTGAATCAGCTGTCAACTTGTAAGGTAGAGCCGTTGGTTGCATCCGACTATAGATAATAGGCGCAGTGGCGAGAAGAATAGTGACTTATTAACAAATAATGAAAACCCAAGCAGTGAACTATTGAACTTGATTATCTATTGAGAACTATGGGCAGTGATAATAAATCCTCAATGTAATAAATGTAATTTTCACTCAAGGTTTGTTTGTTTTGTTTTGATGAGCTTAACTGTGTTAAATTCAGTGTACCATGTGTGTATTTTTGGGGAATGTAAAAGGGTAGTATTTTGGTTGTGTGTTAACATAAAAATAACAGATTTAATTTGTTTATAACGCGTTTTCCTAGTAGGAACTCCAGTATGTGTCCTTCCTTTGATTAAAATACAGACACGAACCCAGAGAAGATATGACTACCCGTAGGTGAATGAGGGCGAGCCATTACACCATCACTTTAACTCATGCTCATTTTGTTTTGGTTCCCTTATAAATTTCTCATCTCATTTTGTTACAATATTTCAAAACTCCGATTTCGAAGGGACAAATTTTGGGTGAAATGTTTTTTGTTTTATTTTTTCAAATTCTCTGAATGTATCATGAAATAATCATCATAATACATAATACATATATATTTCGTTTAACAGAATTTTTAAAAAATTTCGTTTAACGGGCGTCCCCGTGAGTTCTTGTCCTTGAAAAATTAAATGTATCTGTACCTTAAAAAGTTGAACAAAATTTTTGCATGTTTAATCACAAAAAAGTTTTACATCTGTCACTATCCCGTCACACAAATATTTTAAATCTCGAAAGTAGGGCTGTACCGAACCGCACATTAAGTAACACTTAGATGACTTAACTTACAATTTGTTTTAGAATTTTCAAACTTTTTCTGAGGTTGAAATGTTTTCTGGAACGTACTATGCCCAACACTACATTATTATTCAAGGAAAATCCACAATTACCCGGAGTAAATACCGGAGCAGGATGAGGCTACAGAGATAATGTATATAACCGTGCCACGGTTGCGTACAGTTACAAATAAACTATTAAACAACAAAAAGGAGCAAAATCAATATGCATGAAAATAGAATTTAATCATAATCTAGAGTATTATAAGAGTTGCGTGATGAAGTATAAGAAATATTAACATCACATCATCCGAAGTCATGTGGAAAACAATATTTTTTAGGAAATGGAAATTCTCATTAACTTTTATTAAAATCTATAAATTATATCACATTCTAGAAACAATAGCACATTAAAAAGTTTTTAACCGCGGATTTAAAGAGATTCAATTCATTTATCTTTTAGATTTTTGGGTAGGGAGTTCTACAAAATTATTCCTGAATGATAAAGGCCTCTTTGGCAAAAACTTACTGACACCAGGATGATTAGCCTTCTTACGAGTGTTGTGTTCGTAAACTAGACTATTCCTTTAAAGTAGGGGTGGGATTTTAATAGTTCTATCTTAACAAACACGACTACTTCATACATGTATATGCAGGGGAGAGGGAGAATATTTAATTATCAAAATAAAGGTTTACGTGAATTTTGGGTGTGAGATTTACATATTATCCGAACTATTCTGTTTTGAATGCTCTAAGTGGATTGGCCCCAGAAAATTTTGCCGTACCGTAAATGAGAATATACATTATTTGGGTTCCATTTAGTGAAAGAGATGTAGGAGGAAGAGATTTTATTACACCATTGCGAAATGACACGAATACTATTTTATATGTATTAACGATGAGACAGTTTGAATGAAACCAAGACGGGTGGTTTGATAGAGCGCATTGACATGTTTACATAGTAGATTTGTCATCAGCAAAGAGAAACATTTTGCAATTTTTACGTAAAATAAAAAGAGGGTAGGGCCTAAAATTGAACCTTGAACTCCGCAAGTGACTTTGTTTCTGAAAGGTAATATTGACATACTTTATTTTGAACATCGAAAATTTTAACTTGTTGATACCTTTCAAGTATCAATGAATTAATCAATTTAATTCACATTTCGTATTTACGGTAGAATTTACTTGTTGATGCACATGCTCTAATTTTTTTTACTTTTAAACAAATGGTACTCCATCGATTTTATTTATATATTCTGTATGTAAAGTGCAATTAGTATGCATTACATCCGCATTAGCGGTATTTCGCTTGATAGTTTGGTATAGACGCAGTAAAATAATTGCTGTCTGTTACCCTTACACTTTAGTTTACTGTTTCAAGAAGCTTGAATAATACTTAGCAGTGTAAATGGACCAAGCAGACGTAGAATATACTTTACGAATACTGAAATGAAAGATATGATTATGATAAAATACATAGGACAACAAACTCACTGCCGATACGAAAATACATCAATTTCTGTCTACAACGAAATTGCGTTTGTAATACTCGGATACAGCGACCTGTATTCTATCGAGACGCTGTTCCTGTAAAAAACTCACGAGGTGTTTAGTGAGTTAAGTTACACAGAACTGAACCTTACTAACACTCTTCATCGTGGCCCTTAGTTTGCCGAAACGAATATACATACAACACTTTTACGATATTTTTAAGACTGATATGTCGCTATATGTTTTGAAATAATATTCTGAATATTTCTTTAACTTTCAAATTTCAAATAAACAGTTATAAGTTCATCTAGCGACTTTGAGACATTGAATGACGACCAAAGTATGGAGGACCACACCAGAAAAACCGTTTCACTACAGAATTTTGTTCTCTCTTTATGCTGCAAACGGAGGAACGTATATGAGAAAGTATGTTCAGTTTTGCACCACTAGTTATTAGTTATAATAAAGAAAAGGTTGCATTATATTAATTTTATTTTTGGTGAAGTTAAATATACTATAAGAATGGCATGATTGTATACGAATTAACAATAATTAATAATAACTAGAATTTTAAGCTCTGATACCCCATTTAATGTCTACATTACATATTATTCTGTAATCGATTTATCATGATACCTCGCAGTCCAACTCCGAAAATGCAGTTGAGACCTAGTAATCAAGAGAGAGCCGACAAGTGAGAAGTATGATGTGGAATTTCACATGTATGCGGAAAATTCTACACGTACTTTCTGATAGCGGTGTCAATAAGCTGTAGTTAGTTACATGACTGAGTAATGTCTCCCACTCTTCCTCCGTTCTCCAAATACTAGATGAACATCGAATGCCAAAAAGGCTATGAGAATTTGTGCGTAGTGAATGAAGCTTTAACAGGTATTACCGGGATTTTACACCACTTACAATTTAATGTTATTAAATTATACTTCGTATTTCCCGTATTTTACTGGCAAAATCTTCAAATTTATCAAATATCTTTGTAATTCATCAGGTTATTATGTCTTCTTAAATACCGAAAGTATTCACCTCTTATTGTTCCATACTATGGGCAATCCTCCATAATATGTTCTATATCTTCTTGCTCGTTTTTGCACGGACATATTAATTTATATTTAGCCTACCATGTATTTAAAGTGCCATGAGATGACAGAAACTTAATAGTTTTCAGTTATAGCCACAACATGTCTTTTGGTAAATTGGACGAACCATATATTATTATCAATCACATTCCTTGGCGAATCAATCGACGACGTGCACTATCGTTCGATTAATCCAGGGACAACCCAAAACTAATCTGGAACTCACCTTTGGCTGTACATGGATTTCGCGACCCTACCACAACTCCCTGAAGTATTTGACTGTGTGCCTAGAAAGAGCTAATTCCTTTCCTTTTAGCTTTCAGAATTCCCGTGCGGGGCAATTGCCTCATCAAGTTCTGTTAGTTAGTTGAGGAAATCGGTCGTGTTACTTAGTTGAGGTAGCTTGTTAGAGAGTGTGAAGATAGAATTTAATTCTTTGATGTTTGAACATTGATTGATAATCTTCATTCCGCTATGCCCGTACCCTCTTCTGGGGTCCGCATAGGGAGGTCATTGGTTCGATGTCCCCTAGCCCGAACTAACTGGCCAAACTGCAACCGCCGCACCCGCCGTCGGGGCACAGGTGTCTTCCTCGTCTGAGGATGGGGATGACGCTGACTACCCATTCAAGTCGGGGCAGGCTAAGAGGGTGCACAGGGTTGTTTCTCGTATTCCCCTCCAGATGTCCCGAGTTTACTCCACCCTCAATCTTCCTCCGATATCAACGCCGCAGTTCACTGCTCCACGCCGTGCGCAGGATATTTATCTTATCTCTGTCCCCTCGCCAACGATTGCCTCTTCCGCAGCCTTGCCAACCACAGCCCAGCGTACCTAGCATATTCCATCTGTGCTTCTTTCCGTTTACCAAGTATCTGAATATTCTCCTTAATCTGAGTTCTTGTGCAGACGACCAACGGACACTGCGGTTGAGTTTATCTGCGCAATGTTACATCGCTGACACAGCTGACATCCATGTCACCTCTGATTCCTTTATCCTAGCACGAATGTTTTCAGTGAAGATTTGAAGTACGACCAAGAGAGTTAAAATTGCTGTTCTTTCCATAACTTTGGGTGGTAAGGGCTGATAATGCGCCATACAGAGCTTCTGTCAGTCAAACGTCAACCTCATCCTTCTTGAGGGACCCCGTGTTATCACAGATTGAAGAAATGGCGACCGGTGATTGGCGGGATAACCATAGCAGCATGTCTGCAAGCGAAAAATGGAGGAAATGCCATTCCTGGTGGTAAACAACGAAAGCCGCAGGCCAGTGCCTAGGTCTATAGGTGGCAGGCCCGTCATGGTATTCGAGGACGATGGATTAATAACCCATCCCATTTAAATTTTCCTTATTAATGAAATAACTAAGCAAAAGTCGGTCAACTCGGTTTACGTCAAACTTTGTGCGCCAAAAGGGAAACGAGTATTGGGTTTTGGAACGTAAGGACAATGTACTAGGCGGGGAAGTTGCATCAGGTGGCAGCAATTATGAGAAGATATAAGCTTGATATGATAGGCTTGAGTGAGGTTCGATAGAACGAATTCTGAGAAATGAGAATGCCCACTGGATCGGTGTTTCTCTATTCAAGAAGGCCAAATGAAAAAGACGAACAGAGAGATGGCGTGAGTTTTCTTCTCAGCAAGAAAGTGGCGATCTCTGTCATTGAATGTAATCTTTGTCGAGGAATCATAACAGCACGCTTCCAAGGAAAGATCAGGAACTTTAATATGGTACAATGTTATGCGCCAACAGGTGGCGGATATAGAAATTTAAAAAAACGGAGTTGCAACACTATAAAGAAGATGAAGAAAAAAGATGTAATGGGTGATCGCAATGCTCCAGTCAGAAATGATAACCTTAGTTGAGAAGAAGTGATGGATAAACATGGACATGGTGCAATGAACGATATTGATGAACTCTTCACCAGATGGTGCGCTGCAAATGAACTTACAATAGGAGGCACCTTATTCTCAAAACCATCCACAATGTTTCCCGGGTATATCCTGACGAGAAAACTGAGAACCAAATTGATCATTTTGCGATCAACAGAAAATGGAGAACATCTCTCTTGGACANTAATAATAATAATAATAATAAATTTATTGTCAAAAAACAGTACAAACTGCGTATGACCACGTGGAGGAAAAAAAGCTAATTTACTCTCCGGAAGCAAGCAAGGGACCATCCCATCAATTCCGATCAAGGGCCGTAAGGCAGAGGCAGATTCAAAAATTTCAGCAAAAGTTCCTAGATAAGATAAAAGTTGGCTGCGAGTTATAATACTAATAGAATGTCAATATGTTTGTAATTTTAAGCAAAAAAATTACATGTACAAGTTATTATCGAACTATAGATTATTCTGAGTATAGTGTTTAAAAATAATAAGAATTGAAATAACACTAAATTCACGATTTATTGTTACAATAAACACGCCCCTAGACAAAGCCTAGAGAACCTGTATGATAAATCCGCCTCTACCAGAAGGAAAAACGGAGAAAAACCCGGGCCAGGATGGGGCTACAGAATTTATGTACACAAACGTGCCAATGTTGAGTACACATAAAACTAAATTAATATGAGCCATAAGACAACACAATCATGCAAGAAAATAGTTTTTGAAATTGTTATAAGTTGTTTAAAAAGTACTACAGCAATGGCGTGATAAAGCACAAGACGAATTTAACTTTTGTTAAAATCAATAAATTCTTTTACAGTGTAGAAGCACTGGTGCAGGAGGTAGTTTTTAACCGCGGATTTGAAGATATTCAATTTCATAATATCTTTTATATTCTTGGGCAGGGAATTATATAGAACGATTCCCGAATGGTATGGTCCCTTTTGGCAAAGAGTGGTTGACACTCTAGGGCGATGAATATTACTACTATTGCGTGTATAGTGTTCGTGAACGAGACTGTTTCGTATAAAGAAAGGGTGGCACTTCAGTAATTCGGACTTAACAAACACGACTGTTTCATAAATATAAATGCAGGGAAGTGTTAATATATTTAATTCCTTGAATAAAGGTTTACAAGAGTTTCGGGGGTGAGATTTACAAATTATCCGAACTATCCTCTTCTGAATTCTGAAAGTTTGAATACTCTGACCGGAATTACCCCAGAAGGTAATGCCGTAACGTAAATGGGAGTAAACGTTTGCAAAATAAACGCAACGGGAAATACGTGGATTAACTGCGTTAACTAAGATTCGGAATGCGTAACACAAATTACTTAATTGGGAATTAAGATTGCCAATGTGACAATTCCATTTGAGGTTGTCTTGAATATGGAGACCTAAGAATTTTGTATTTGTAACAGTTTTTAATTGTGTTCCGTTTAAAGAAAGAGAAACCTGGGGTAAAGATTTTGTGATACTATTGTGAAATGACATAGACACTGTTTTGTCAGTGTTTACAATGAGACGATTTGCATGGAACCAAGTCGAAAGGTTAGACAAAACTTTTTGAGCATTGGCGTGTTTACATAGTAAATTAGTGTCATCAGCAAAAAGAACCATTTTGTAATCTGATGTGGATGATGACATGTCGTTCACATACAATGAAAAGAGTATAGGGCCGAGAATTGATCCTTGGGGTACTCCGCTAGTTAGTGGCTTTGTTTCTGAAAGACAACGCTCAAGTATTTTATTTTTAGTATAGGATATTTCGACCTTTTGATATCTATCTTTTAAATAAGAAGTTAGCCATTGATGTGGAAGTCCACGAATGCCTAAAGAATGCAATTTGGTAAGGAGAATTCCGTGATCGATGACATCGAATGCTTTGGATAAGTCAAGAAAAACACCCTGAGGATTTTCTCCACTGTCTAGAGATGTGGTAACATCGTTTAAGAAGGAAAATATGGCGCTTGTAGTGGAAAAGGATTTCCTAAAACCGTGTTGATCGTCAGAGAGAATGTTATATTTTGATAAAAAATCTAGAAGACGCTTATAGAACAATTTTTCTAGGATTTTTGAGAAAGTGGGTAGTAGAGATATTGGTCGGTAATTTCCAATATTAAGTTTGTTTCCTTTCTTGTGTAAAGGTTTCACTTTAGCTCTCTTAAATATATTGGGAAACACCCCTTCCGATAAAGAACTATTAAAAATATTTACGAGTGGATTTAATATAGCGTGGGACGAAGATTTAACAATAAACTCAGGTATATCATCTATGCCTCGTGAAAATTTGTTTTTTAAGGAGCTGATGATTCCCATGACTTCACTGGCGTTAGTTTCGGAAGTGAACATAGAATTGGGTATGTGGGTGGTAATAATTGGAGGACATTGATTTGGATATATTGAGTTCGTTATTTTACCAACTTCTGAGAAGTGAGAATTAAACAAACTTGCGATGTCCTGAGGATTTGACACGATCTTGCCATCGTTTAGTAAAGAAACATTTTCTTCGCGATTTTCAGAAGTTGACGTGTAATTGTTAACAATATTCCACATGGCTTTCATCCGGTTGTTCGATTTTAGTATATGCCTGTCGTTTTCCATAACTTTAGCTGCATAGACTACTTTCCGGAGAATATTTACGAAAATAATTATGGAATTCGGGTGGTTGGTTATAGCGTTTAATTGATGGAATGGTTTTATTCAATGAATTGATGAAATAATTAACCTAAAAACCCCGTAGAGAAATTCAAGCAGACCAGGAGAAAATTTGATGTTGCTGGAATTACAAGGAAAGAAACTGGAAAATCAACTTAAGCTCAGAAACCACTACCAGGAACTCATTTGTTTAGATGATGAGGGCGTAGAAGAATGCTGGCAAAAAATAAAAATCGCATATACTGTCACGGTTGAAGTTCTCGAATAAAAGAACCCGCTAAAGATAGAGTGACTGCAGATAAAAGTTGGGAAAAATAGAAGAGAGGAAAGTGATACGATATAAACTGTTGGCGAGTAAAAGGAGAGGGAAAATAGCAGCCCAGCGGGAGGAGTACAAACAGAAAGAGCACGATGTGAAGAGGAGGGTGCGCTCAGACCGCAGATTCTGGGTGAGTGAGCTAGCTGAGTGAGACCCCAAGAGGCTGCGAGTAAGAACAATCTGAAAGAAGTAATTATTAGTACTCGTAGTCTATCACTGAGAAAATTTGTAAGAAATCGGCCAATTATATAAAAAATGGTTGGTTAATAGCTAACAAAAAAGACCAAATGCAACGATTAGAAGAAAACTTCAAGGTAAAGTTTAATATTCCTGAAGAAGAACATTCTACAGTAAACTCTTGAAGAAGAAGAAGGAGTAAACATGGAAGACTGTAGAATCCGTACCTGTGAGCCATACAAGGAAGAAATGAAAATTGGCAAAACGCCGGGAATTGATATTATTAACACCGAAGTACTCCGATATGGAAACGACAGTAAACCCCCCACACACACATACACATACTCATAAATAAATCCTGGGTGTGCCCCTGACTCAATTTTTCAGTTTTGAATCAAGATTACCACTTCCTTACATCTGGGTCTGACATCTATAAATTTTATAAATTTATTGTCAAAAAACAGTACAAACTGCGTATGACCACGTGGAGGGAAAAAAAACTAATTTACTCTCCGGAAGCAAGCAAGGGATCTATTCCAAGTAAGTTTTTCCCTGACTTATCGATCAAATTGATTTGTTTAATTTTCAGTTTTCATGATCGTTTATGTCACACACGTCTGTTCATTTTCGCTCTGGTTCTTATACCTACTCGTAGGTATGGCCGGTTTAACCTGGTCACGCGAAGAAACTACTCAAATAAATTTTGACCGAAATTTTTCTAGCTCTAATTTCGTATTGAATAGACAACAAAGTTCTTTTAGTTGAATATTCTTATGAACACACCAATCAAATGTTAGAGGAAAATGCTGATTGAATAAATAATTGTGTATACTAGTAGTATTACGTTTCGTGAATAGATACTGTGAGATGAATATTCCCTATTTCGAAACCCTCATGAATTGTGATGATTGTTATGGCCCGTAAGTATTAAGCGTTGTCAAAGAGAGCAGATTTTTGAGTTGTAATTTCCAAGCACGGTTGCGAATGTTTATATATGTATTGTCTATGGATAAGTAAGTTCATGGTTGATCCATATAGGTGGGGAGCGTGGGGAGTAGCCGAGTAACAAAAACATCTTGATGCATTAGATCTATGCGTCTTACAGGAATATGTCAAGTTTAAAAATTGGTATGGATTCCCAAATGGATTACGCTTTTCTTAATTGGATAGTTTTATTTCGGCATGTGATTCTTATTATATATGTTCACTGGTCATCGAAACGAAGGGCAACTTTGACATTTATGAAATTTTACGTGTTTTAGCCATTCCCAGCTTAGATGTAAAGTTTTAGAGAAAGAGTTTTAAGTCTTGTAGAGACGTCTAATGGATGTATTGTGGCATGAAATTCCTTTTATGTGTATTAATGTTTTAAATGAATGTTTGTTGTATCTGTTGATTTATTGCTACTAGTATTTCTTTTAAGTAGATTTGACTGGATAATTATGCTTAGGTTGCTGTCATTAGTGTCAAAATTTCCTATCCCGTCGTAAAATGTGATGTTGAACTACTTTTTAATGTAAAATTTGTTCTCATTGAATGATGTATGTACCTGCTTTTATTTTCCTTGCAAGTTTTATTTATTATTTTAGAGCTGTTTATTTTCCTTTTTTTAGTTTTAATTTCGTAAATATGAGTTGACTGGAAAGTGCATGATCACAGTAGCTCGTCTTGAGGACGTAGAGCAATGTTGGAATTGAGATCACTGCGGTCAGCACCCAGTAATCGATATCCAACAAGTTGGCAATCAAAAAGCAGCATTTGCTCTCCTACACACTACATGGCAGCTATGAGGCATGGTATGAATTACTTTCTGTGATTTCTACAGTTTTGTGTTGTTGTAATGTTAACAGAAACATTTATCATATGACTTGTGATTTTCTATTTGTGCATTAACAACTTGGTGAAATGTAAGAATCATTTTGATGTGTTGTTGCAGGTAAAACCAGTCAAGATGATGTTTGTTATGTTGTGGCTAAATATGATTACACTGCTCAAGGTGCTCAGGAATTGGACCTCCGGAAAAACGAACGTTATCTCCTATTAGATGACTCAAAACATTGGTGGCGTGTGCAAAATGCTCGTAACCAAGCAGGTTACGTACCAAGCAACTATGTTAAGAAAGAAAAGCCATCTCTTTTTGATAGGTATATTTTCTGGAGTCATAGTAGTTGTAAGGTAGATTTGATGTTTCATCAAGTGTTAAATGTAAAACCCTGATGTATATCTATCTGATGCAGATGTTTCCCATTTTTACAGATTGTTATAACTTCATAATTATTGACAAATTTCATCTATAAATGACTAATTACGTATCTGGATTTACATTGCATAATTTTCTTGTTAAAATTCATGCAACATTCATACTAGATGCATTAGTATTTTGTTTCCTTGGGATTTTAAACTTTTTTCTTTCTTTTTGTGTGGAACATTGCTTGTGTCATTTTGGTGTTATTTACCTAGGTTTGAGAGGGTGATTTTTGTTTTATTTGAAATTTTTAAATTCCATTGAGTGAACAGAAATGTTAAAGTCAAAATAGTGTTAACAATTTTCTATTTCAAATGTTAAAAATTTTATTAAGAGAATTTAAGTAAATGGTAGATTTCTAAAGTTAATAATAATAATAAATTTATTGTCAAAGTTGTACAAACTGCNAAACTAATTTACTCTCCGGAAGCAAGCAAGGGACCATCCCATCAATTCCGATCAAGGGCCCTAAGGCAGAGGCGGATTCAAAAATTTCAGCAAAGATTCCTAGATAAGATAAAAAGTTAGCTGCAAGTTATAATACTAATAGAATGTAAATATGTTTGTAATTTAACGCAAAACATTTACATGTACAAATTATTATCGATCTATAGATTATTCTGAGTATAGTGTTTAAAAATCATAAGAATTGAAATAACACTAAATTCACGATTTATTATAATTATAAACATGCCCCTAGACAAAGCCGTGAGAATCTGTATAAGAAATCCGCCTTTACCAGCAGGAAAACCGGAGCAAAACCCGGGCCAGGATGAGGTTACAGACATAATATACACATCCGTGCCAAAGTTGAGTTCACATAAAACTAAATTAATATGAGCTATAAGACAAAATCATGCAAGAAAATAGTTTTTGAAATTTTTATAAGTTATTTAAAAAGTACTACAGCGATGGTGTGATAAAGTACAAGACGAATTTAACTTTTATTAAAATCAATAAATTCTTTTACATTGTAGAAGCACTGGTGCAGGAGGTAGTTTTTAACCGCGGATTTGAAGAGATTCAATTTCATAATATCTTTTATATTTTTAGGCAGGGAATTATATAGAACGTTTCCCAAATAATATGGTCCTTTTTGGGCAAAGAGTGGTTGACACTCTAGGGCGATGAATATTATCCTTATTGCGAGTATTGTGTTCATGAACGAGACTTTCACAAGAAGCAAGGGTGGCACTTCAGTAATTCGGTCTTAACAAACACGACCGTTTCATAAATATAAATGCAGGGAAGTGTTAAGATATTTAATTCCTTGAATAAAGGTTTACAAGAGTTTTGGAGGTGAGATTTACAAATTATCCGAACTATCCTCTTCTGAATTCTGAAAGTTTGAACACTCTGACCGGAATTGCCCCAGAAGGTAATGCCGTGACGTAAATTGGACATGTTTTTTTGAACTTGTGTCAAGATTTGGATAGATAGGATAGATTTGGATTAGGTTGAAAGTAGTGCCATGTATTTGTATTTTATCGATTGATAGTTCAATAAAAATGTTTTATTTTTTAGTATAAAGAAGAAAGTTAAGAAAGGTTCTGGCTCCAAAACACTTCCATCAAGCAATTCTCCATCACGTGCCATTGAATCGCCCACTATGGGTCGGAGACTCCCTGCAGATCCAGCAGAAGCCATTGGTACAGCTGTAGTTAAATATAATTACCAAGCGCAACAGGCGGATGAGTTATCTCTTGTTAAAGGCACTCGAATTCTTATCCTGGAAAAAAGTAACGATGGATGGTGGAGAGGGCAAAGTGGCACCCAAGCCGGATGGTTTCCCAGCAATTATACTCAGGAAGAGGGTGATGCAGACGACACCCTGCATACTTATGCCATGGCTGAAAATGTTCTAGATATTGTTGTAGCCCTCTATTCATTCACATCGAACAATGATCAGGAGCTCTCTTTTGAGAAAGGAGATCGCTTGGAAATCTTGGACCGTCCCCCATCAGATCCAGAATGGTACAAAGCGCGGAATGCTCAAGGACAAATTGGATTAGTCCCTCGTAACTATTTACAGGTATATAATTCCCCTTCGGTATTTGATATATGTATGTATTATAATCATCATTTTTCAGAATTTTGCTGAACTCAATTAATTTATGAGTATAGTGCACTAAAATTCATTAGTTTTAAAAACTTGATATACTTTGAAAGTTTCCTTTTATTATTAACGTATTCTGACATACTCTTTATTAATGATATTATTATTATTTGATGTTTAATTTCATTACATTAGTTTGTAGTTCTTGATTTAAAATATTTCATTTCTTGTTTCTGATTAGGAGTTAAGTGAATACCTCACACAACCTTACAGAAATAGAGATAATAGCAGTGATCGCCAAGATTCTCTTGACAGATGTACTGATACAGGAAGCATGCGGAGCGTAGATCGACCTCACCTGATTGGAAAACCATGGTATTATGGAACAATAACGAGAGCGCAGTGTGATAATTTATTAAATCAACATGGCCATGATGGTGACTTCCTTATCAGAGATAGTGAAACGAATGTAAGTTCTGCTTCATAAATTCTTTTTATTGTAAACAATTATGAGTCTTACATATTTGAATTCAAATTATATCATGTACACTTAATGTTTACAATTTCACAAATACAATAAAGTTTAAGTTAATTATTACGTGTACAATATTACATTGGTCATTGTCAAACACTAGGTGACTATCTTGTCATTATCACATTTTCAGACGCATGTAAATTTCCTCACAGTGAAATTTTGTATAGTAACAATGATCCATGTTGTATTACTGATGTCTGTTGCAAATGTGATTTGTATTATTAATTTTGTGCAACTTTGAGACAAGTATGTTAGTTCATCACTACTGTGGGCACTTAAAAAGGAACATCATTTACTATAAATTATTGCAATAATTTATTGTAGTGACTCCACTGTGAATTCACGAAGTAATTTACATCGCATCATTTACTATAAGTACCTCTGGTGATGCTGGTTCAAACCCTGTCTGATCCAAGTAGAATTCGTGGTGATGGATGAAGTGGTGTTCGCGGCAGGTTTTCTCGGAGTACTCCCGTTTCCCCTGCCTTTCATTCCACCACAACATTCACTCCTAATCATTTCACCTCATTTCCATGTCAATCTTGTCATCATGAGGACATTAGGAAGTCCTCATTCACCTGCGCTGCCATCTTGGTTCCAGTAAGTCACTGGTAGAGCGCACGGTAAAACGGTGATGGAACACTGCCTTTTGTAGTCTCTCCATGAAAAAGCCAAACGAATACATACTCGCATACTATAAGTACCTTATTAAATCATTCATTTATTGGTTGGAATGTATATATTTGAGGATGTGGACAGAGTACACATTGAATGTACTCTTAAAGAGAGATAAAATAAGTTCAGAATTATTTCTTTATCGTGGGCACAATTAGCATCATTAGTAAAGGCAAATTTAATGACCTTAATACAGATCATTTTTATCAATGATATCAATAGACTCTCATGATAACAAAATTTCATTAATATTTAATTTTAAATTATTTTTTTATCTATCATTCCATCTTAGTTTTCTAGTTTATCGAATCCATTATAAAATTTGCTCATGTCGATCATACACACACAGTTTAATTTCAACTTAGAATTTAATAATGGATTACAATAGTACTGATTAGCTTATCTATTTAAGTTTCAACAAACTAAAAAATTTTGTACAATAATAATTCAAAATAATGTAAATAAGTATACATTGAGTGAAGAAAGTCTTATTAATATTTTATTACACAATTCCTAGAGAAACGTTTAAAACTATGCAAATTTTCTGATTCTCTAACTTCTAGAGGTAGTTGGTTCCAAAATCTTGATAGCCTTGCTACTGAACTGTTGAAGATGAAATTGTGGACTTTCTCCAAATTCTGCTCGACCAGTAAATGAGCATTTCTTAATGAATACAGTTCTATTTTTTCTATAAATTATTCATATTGTAATTAACGAGATTTAAGTATTTTTAAAGTTAAGCAGTTGCCATGAAAGGAGTGAAGAGATTTAATGGTTCTTAATTTCAGATTTGTTAAGACTGAAGGGAAATGGTATTTGCATATATGAAGTGACAAATGGAATTTATGGCAAAAAATATGAATGAATTTGTGTTGCGGCAATTCCAGAAGTTTGATGTCATTTTTAAAGGAGACCATATTTGCGAGCCATATAGTAAATAGGGCAATATTAAGGTTTTACGTAAATATAAAATAGCATCTTTTTTTCCAATATCCATACGCTGCATTTATGAAAGCCTGTGAATTTCTGTAATCTTAGGCTGTCATGACCAAGTCCATGTATACTCGGTTGTCTGGGACAAACCCTTGTTCCAGTAGACACAAGTACTTTCGTTTTGACCATTTCCATGCCCTTCTTTAGGGCAATGTCAACATCGAACAGACAAGTGTGAACGGCCTGTGTGCAACGGCAATTTAAGCCTGTTTGACTCTGATATTAACTGAAGAAGGCCACAGTAGTTAGTAGTCTAAAATGGTGGTAGTTTTGTTTTAAAGTGAACAGTAATAATTTTAAATAGTGTCAATATACAGTGAAATCTCTGTATAATGAACGTCAGTTTTGCGTTATTTTCAGTTGTACGAGCATAACTCAAATCCCCACTTTGAATTCCCTGTTGTATTTTATATGCTAATGTATTTCACTTTAATGAACTCTTGACTGAAGTCCATTTCATTATTACTAAGTAAAACATTTCAAGTGTTTCTTTTTTTCATTTGTATTTAATGTACGATCAAACAAAGATTTTCTCTAACATTCTTTTCATAACATTTTCTATTTTATTCAGAGAGTTTTGACGTAAAAGATGTCTGTCTGCCTGACCCGTGGCACCTGAAGCTGTGAGGCTGCCTCCTTCACTGATGACTTTTCAATACGTAACATCTGTTACAGACATCTTGACACGTTGCCACTCGCATATCTATGTTTGCAGCTCACAATTCCAACCCGATTGCATTAAAATCATGCTCTGGATGGCTCACATACACATTTAACTTTACTCGTATACAGGTCCATAGCCAAAAAATTATTTCTCGTCAGAAATTTTG
The DNA here is from genome assembly GCA_002313205.1 of Laupala kohalensis. Classification (NCBI taxonomy): domain Eukaryota; kingdom Metazoa; phylum Arthropoda; class Insecta; order Orthoptera; family Trigonidiidae; genus Laupala; species Laupala kohalensis. The sequence goes on along the minus strand of NNCF01128515.1, from coordinate 156,840 downwards.
TTGAAGATAATTGTCAAGTATTTGTCCCAAAAGTTTGTAAAATTTCTTCTATTTATTGATTCCTGTTATTAATTAACTAACAAATTTTTGTTATAATTATGTAGCAGTGGATAGTCCAGCAATAAGGAGTGATAAAGATGATTAACACAACTAAGACGCGCACGCTCCTTCCAGCTCCGGTGTTTAATGAATACTGCCAGAAACAGGAAAACGGTACATAAAAAGAATAGATGACAAGGATGACATATTGCCAACCTAAATCCAACACACTCCCTTAATCTTGACATCTAAATCACACCCATGACTCGATACATATCAGATAATTCCGACTAGTTAACCCTTTAGTAAGTACACCTTGTAAGCATTTCTGTGGTAGAGTTATGGCACAATATTATCACCTCATTTTTACATAGCTCCCAACCATAATGAAACCTAACATCAATATGTTTAGTTCTAGCATGAAATCCCTGATTTTTAGCCAACTTTAAGGCACTCATATTATCATTATACATTAACATAGCACCAGAAGCGCAAACAGAAATACCCTTAGGAACACTGCTTCCTTAGAGGCACGAGTTACACTAATATACTCTAACTTCATTACTAGACAATGCAGTTATCTCTTGCTTCCTACTCTCCCAACTAATTGCTCCTTGACAAAGATTAAAAACATATCCAGAAATTGACTGTCTTTGTTCAAGACCATTACCAAAAGAAGCATCACAATATCCAACAACATCATCATCACATTTTGAGTGAACAATTCCAATACTCATAGTCCCTTTTAAATACTTAAAATCGTCTGTACAGCATTCCAATGCTCTTTCCCGTGACAATTGTTGAATTGACTCAAGTAATTTATAGCATATGCAATATCTATCCTAGTACACAATGATAAATACAATAAATCTCCAATTGCCTGTTGATATGGCACATCAATGGCACAATCTTTACTCTTGGTTAACAACAAACCACACTCAAGGGGAGTCTTGATACTCACACAGTCCAGCACACCAAACTTTGACAATAATTTCTCACAGTATTTTGTTTGGTCTAATTTTAATTCTCATCACTCACGCTTAAGCACTCAGACACTTGTCCTAAATCTTTGGTAGAAAAATTCTTTGACAAAACAGTCTTCAGTTTTTCAGCTTGACACACATCATTAAAGAAAATTTAAAAAATCATATACATACAATGCAACTATTACAAGTGTCTCTCCTTTCTTCCACACACAAACACAAGGCTCATATTTTGACTGATCGAAACCAATCTCTGTCAGGATTACATGAACTTTCTCATACCAACACTTGTTGGCTTGCTTCAAACTGTAAACAGCTTTGCTTAGTTTACACACTTTGCCTTCTACTATTGGAAAACTCTCAGGTTGAGACATATATATCCCCCCTTTTAATTAACCATTTAGAAAAACTGTGGAGATGTCTACATGGTGGATTTGCAGATCGAATTCAACAGATAAAGAGAAAAATAATCTCAGCATACTATACCTAACAACAGGAGCATAGGTATCAAAAAAAAACTATACCATATTTTTGAGAACAACCTACAGCCACAATCTCGCTTTGTATTTGATAATTTCCCCTTCATTGTTCCGCTTTATTTTGAAAACCCACTTGCTTCTCTCAACACTTTTATCTTCAGGTTTGGTTACTAGATCTCATACATTATTATCCTCATATGACTCGAGTTCATCTATATATTCATAACATTTTCCCAATGTAAAGCATCTCTTCCTGTTGCAGGTTCTACATCTTCTTCAAAAACTACATTATCACATAACAAAGCAGCATAGAGTTCAAAATCAGGAAATTCCCTTCTCTTTCTTTCTCCATGAGATCGTATTGGACAGTAAACATCACCACTTATATCCATGACAGAATTTGAACTAGCAGTAAATTTGACATCTTCACAATGATTGTTCAAAAACTTCAACTTCTGACAGCGAACTTTACCTAACCTTGGATGCCATAGGTTGTAATTTTTAATGTTACTTACAAGAACAGATTTCGCTACTGGTTTACCATCCATCCAAGTGATATAATCCATTCACCCTACTTCCAGTACCTAGCACTGAATCTGTAATATCATAATCATCAACATCAAAAAATTTACAACCTGTTGAAGTGAACAACACATTTATGCCACAATCAGTACACTAACTAACTGATAACAATGTCACACTCAAACCAGGACATAAGCACTTCAGATATTTTGTCAATTGAACAAGTTGAGGAAAATTTTAAATCTCCCATACCAGCAACTTCCAACTTCTCATTATTACCAACAATAACACTCTGATCATGTTCTCGGTCTTTGTAATTCACAAGCCATCTCTTTTCTGGTGACATGTATCCCTCAGAACCAGAATCTATTACAATTGTACTATCAGACATTCGAGTAGACAAAGCACACACAAAAGTTCTCTTCTCAGAATTCTTTTTCTTGCTTTTCTGATCTTCACTCTTCTTGTCCATCTTCTTCACAGCACCAGTTTTCGATTCCTTTGGCTTAGAGCAGTCCTTGATATAGTGCCCCATTTCATGACAGCGCCAACAACATTTTTGAGACATGTCAACCTCAGACTTGTCACTTTTTTTTACCTGGACGTTTCTTCTTCAAGAAGAAAGCGGCACGATCAACTGACTCTTCATTTGCAAGATCTCTTCTTTGACTATCATCCAGGAGTTTACTAATCACAGTGTCCAATACCGTGTCATTTTCCCCAGTACACAGTGTTGTGACTAGGCTGTCAAACTCACTTGGCAGTCTGTGGAAAATCATAGCAATCGGATACTTGTCTTTAATTTCTTCAACTCCTTGACTTTTCAACTCTTGACGTAGAGAGGTTATATGGGCAATACACGACTCCATACTTGAGAAGTCTTGATACCTTGCTTGGCTCATAGTCTGTGATATGGTGTCCCTTGGTGTCATAGCCAGTGTCCCTTGGTCTCAAAATTCTTCTTGAGCAATCCCCAAACCTCTTTAGCTGTCTTCCGGGACTAAATGTAGTTTTGGGGGTCAACCATGAGGCAGATGTCGACCAGAGCATGTTCCTCGTGGCGCTCCTTGCCATCAACCATACAGCACTCCAGAGTCCTTGACGTCAAAAATGTTAGTTATCGAGAAACTCCAAGTTTTGTAGTCCTCTCGCCCTTCCAGCTTTGCAGCTTCCAGGGTCCTGTAGCATCAGGTTCCCCCTATCTTGGATTACTGAATTACCAGCAACTACAATCACACGTGCTCATTCACAGCCAAGACTCATCACCTCTCAATCACAAAAAGACACACACTAGTGACTATTATGAAAATTTGTCCTGGGCCATAACCTGTTATAATTATATAGCAGTGGCTAGTCCAGCGATTAGGAGTGATAGAGGTGATGATCACAAATAAGACACACACGCTCCTTCCAGCTCAGGTGTTTAATGAATAGTCGGAAAACAGTACATACAGTACATAAAAAAAATATAGATGACAAGGATTACATTTTGCCAACCTAAATCCAACAATTTTATAGAGTACTTTCATTACAACAACAACAAAATTTCATGAGGGACTCCAGCACCCCGAGCTCTCCCCTGTGGACTGCATGCAACAACAGTTGCCCCATGTGGGAAATAAGATGTAGAATGATTTCACCTCATATTATTACCTGAATTTTTCACAAGAACTTGTGTTTTCAANATGTGGGAAATAAGATGTAGAATGATTTCACCTCATATTATTACCTGAATTTTTCACAAGAACTTGTGTTTTCAATATAGCTTACTTTTCAAAATTATGTGGGAAAATATATCCCCATATACTTCATACAGAGATTTCTCTGCATTAGGTGGTCATTAAAAATTGATCATTATAATTTCTGTCTACCCCCTCCCTACTGTCTCCTAGACTAGTTTGGAATAATAGCAAAAATAAATCAGCTATGCAAAATTTAAGATGATTTGAATAATAATATCATGTATTATTGAGGGATTAACATTAAATGGGATTTTCAAAATCATATTTTCATGATGTTTAAATATAATATTCTTCTTTTCCAGTATTCTGATATGAAAATGTGTTTCCTATAAATGTTGGAATGAATCTAATGTTAAAAAAATAGTTTTAAGTTCTGACTACTGTCATCTGTAAATTTGTATATTAAATGACATTTCTTGGTGAAAATAACCTTTTAGTCATGATTTTGGGAGGCTTTACACCCCTCTTCATCTGTAGAAAACTGGGATTCTGCACTTAACACACAAATAATTATCAGACAGGAAAAAAGACCACTAACAAGAAAAGGTTCTCAGATTTTTGTCATTTTTTGTTTTGTAGAATTCAGAAGAAGCAATTTTATGCTGCGATTGTCTTACATGAGTAAAATCCACCTCTATTTACCCTGACAACAAATAAAAGAAAACTTATAACAGAAAATCTGCTTTATGAGCTCATTTTTGGCAAGGAAAACATGAAGTTGAAGCAAAATTATTCAATTGAGTTCACCAACAGATCATAAAATTTAAAAATTGTAATTAGTTGGTGATCAGAAAACTAGAAAATTTGGAACTGGTGAGGTGATCATTTGTTCAAATAGCAAGAAGAAAATTGCAATAATGTGTAAATATTATAACTTGTGTGAGAAAAACATTGGACTCGATTAAAACGTTGTTTGGTCTCTGTGTTTTCAAATAATTTTCAAATGAATTCTGAAGTTGATACTGTACAATTTTAGATACAAGGCAAGAGAAATAAAATCTGTTTGAGCGTGTTTTTTGCTCCATTAATTATTAGAAGGTATGTTACTTCAGTTCAAGACCTTCCTTACAGAAGTTCTTTTAGTCACTCTTCAGAATTCACTTTTGTTTAGTCAACATTCTTCTATTTGGTTCTAGTGTATTGCTGTGTCTGATGAATTTTGTTTAGCAAAGAAGTTAGAAATTCAGATCACTATGCTACTCTCTTAGCCATTTCAAAGTTGCAGATGTTTCGTAGTGGCCTACAGTATTCCTCTTGCAGTATTTGAGCTTTTAAATCTACAATAATGAACTTATTAGAAACACACAAATTTTTAACAAGCAAAATATGGTAAATTATCTGATAGCATAATAACATTTTTTCAATAATTTAGGATAATTTTTGTAGATAGACAGACTTTTTTGTAAAACTATTTGAGGCAAACAATATTGCTATTCATACTTGTCACCTGTCTCTAACCATTTAGGCAGCGTAAACAAATGTAGCTCTGTTTTCCTGATTTTATTGACATTTTGTGTTAAAAACCATTTCTATCTTTCTTATCTTACATTTCATTCTTTCTTATCTTACATTGCGGTGAACCTCACCACCAGGTAACAGATTAATTATGTTATGTTGAATGAAAATGGTAGACGGGACCGAGATTCAAACTCGGGACCTTGAGCTTAGGGCGCTCATGCGCTTACCCGACTGCGCCATCCCGTTCGCCTCCTGGGACCGTCTTGCATCCTCATTCAACTTGCGAGACCCAAAGACCTCTGAGGTTGTCTCGTAGAGACTACGCTCCTCATATGAGGTGACTCCCTTAGGAAGTACTTTGTTTTGGGTAGTATTTTCCAATTCTGGTTCACAAACACACAGAAATTCTTAGATTGCGGTGAACCTCACTGCCAGGTCCCATCTCCCATTTTCATTCAACTTAACATAGATTCATGTTGATTTAAATTTTTTTGGTTAAAATTATAACTTCTAATTTGTTGTTTGAAATAGTTGAATGTATATTTATTATTTTCAATATGAACAGAAAAAGTGACTTTTATTGATTTTTTTGCAATCTTACTTTTGTTGGTTTGATGAATCTTATTTATTACATTTTAGTTCGTAATGTGGATTTTTCATCCTTGAAAGTTTTGTGTGATACAGTTATTATTCATGCTCCATCGTGTGTTTTCAGGTGGGAGACTATTCTGTATCTCTGAAGGCTCCAGGTCGTAACAAGCACTTCAGAGTTCATGTAGAAGGAGCTCTGTATTGCATTGGTCAACGTAAGTTTCATACTCTGGATCAACTAGTAGATCATTATCAACGAGCCCCAATCTATACCAACAAACAAGGTGAGAAACTCTACCTGGTTCGACCATTACCAAAAGTTGCCAGCAGTTGCTAATCTTGGAGGTGAAAGGGGTCTATATCCAATTGAAACCCCGAACATTCTGCTCTATGTGGACTCCATGTTACCAGCATTGGCAAAATGTTCAATGCACAAGGATTTCTACCTTGTCAAGTCACATACTTTCTTGTGTATTTTGTATTCAATTATATGACTAAAGTACATACCAAAAGAAGAACTGAAACAACTCAGATAATCTTAGTAATACTACTGTCTTTGATTTCTATATGTTGTGTTCCATATAAGACTGTACATTAATTGAGAATAAGAGATTTTCGAACTATACATCAGAGATCCTGACAACCTATAGTTAATGTAACGTCATAACTCTACCTCAAGAAGTCTAAATTATTGCATCACTCATAGTTTTAAAATTAAATTGTGTTTTTGAGAAGCCAGTCTCTGAACCAATATTTGCACAACGTGGCACTTTCTCTTCTTATTCATTTGGTACCATTATCTTGTCCTGATGAAATTGGCACATTTCAGTTTCTTTTCCTTTATGCCCCTTCTTCCTGCACTCATTTCTAGAACAAGTAATTCAACCATCAAACAAACCTTCAATTCTGTGATAAGGAAACCCAGCGTGTAAAGGGATGAGCACTAACTTTTATTTCAGTAGTAACAGTAGACCTCACCTTAGATGAATTGGAAAGTGTTCCAACACACTCGGTTGAATTACTAATCAAGAGTTCAAAGTTGGGGCGTACTCCTAAAGAAATGATATGGGAAATTAGTTTTGAGCATGTGCTAGTTGTCGAGTTAAGCTTAATCACCTTCTCATTCATGTTCCTGTAGTAAGTAAAAGTTATAGCGATAATAGTCTTTTCTCCGTAGCTAATGATTTTCTTTTAAATGAGTAATTCATATCCCGACAAAAGTATAGCAGGAAATGCTCAAGCGATTTTGTTGTAAGTCTTTCATTGCATATGTGAATTAATTGCCTATTTTGGTTAACATGTTAATGGAGATTGTCAAAACTAACAATCAACTACTACTTTTGCCAATCACATTCAAAAATCAACAACAGATTCCACACACTGATAAGCTTAAGAATGTGAATACTTGGCTGCTGTAAACTGTAGAACAAATATATCTTCATTAACCCAAACACTACTCTGTCCCTGGCCAACGTCTTTGCGGTTTGCAGTTTTGAGTCTTGACTTGGTAAATTTTGTAACCAAGGCTCAAATCTGTTATGTTCCAGATGAATTTGTGCACTTAAGAGCTCTTATTGATGTGCTCTTTCCTCACCTCCCTTGCACTGAATGCACAGAAAGCTCTGGCTAAAGCTAGGAGTAGCTTGAGAAGCTCATTGCTCTCCATTCACAGCCTCACTTCTACTATTGCATCCTTGGAGTGGAGTATAGCATTAAATGCACATAGACTGGCTGAAATTGTGGGGAGAGGGGGAAAACTTGCAATTTTACTTGTTGTATTTAGTATTATGAAGAAATGTGATGATGTGGTCTTAGAATGGCAAAATTTAAGAAAAAATAAATGGTAAGGAAGAGTATTTTTTGCTTTATAATTTCTATATATTATTTCTTTAATCATTTTGTCTTTCAGATGAAGGTAATTAATAGGTATAGATACAATTTTCATTGCCAATTTCCATTAAATTAGATATTTTTTGTGGAAGTCTAATGATTTTTCTACCTATTGTAATTTAGAAACACCTTGAGTGACTCTCACTCACAAATTACGTGTGTTTATTTCATCATTAAGCTATTCTTATATGTATTTGTGGCAGCAAGTGGTGGATTATTATTATTTGAGATACTCTGCAGTTGTGTTCTCTTCGTTTGGTATGTAAGTTTTTTATATTAAAACAAATTCCTTTGTTGGGCAGCAGTGGTTTACCATAAATGGAAGAATATCCTGAAAATAACATTATACCCTTTGTTTCAAGAACATTTTATTTTGATAGTCTTGCTCTCTTGAAATTGTCAGAACAAATGTTTCAATGAAAGAAAAAGAACTAAATGTATTATGTGTGTAATTTAGTTTGTGAAGTGTAATATTGGTGCAATTAAATTTTTTGTATGGTGTTATTTAGCATTTTGCAAAGTGTAAAAGAATAATGCAGACCTAAATCAGTTTCAGTGATATGAACAAAGCTCTTATTTATGAAAATTATTTTTTGTGGGTTGTTGTTCAATTTTTACTATAAAAGTAATAATGAATGAAGTTTTGTTGTTATTGTATTAGTATTAATATTTCATTTGTTTAATGTACAAGCTGTTACCTTGCTTCAGTTACCAGCAATTTGAAATAAAACTCTTATGGTTTCTGTTGATAGCAGTAGTATTAAAATTTTTGAAACCATATTCCATTATTCGATATGCTACTTCTAGACTTATCCGTTTCAATATTCTATGCACTTTTTCAGTGGTCCCCAATTGGAATATTTCCTGCTTTGCTTGTCTTTTTGAAAATATTAATAACCCATTTTAATAAAATTCCATTGATTTATTGATTGTATGAATTATTATATTGATTAAAAATTTGTGGTTCTTGTTCTGGAAGACAGAGTTATGGTCTGCATTAGACTTGGAAGTGTCCGTCATTGGAAGTGTGATTTTAAAAACCTTTTCTCTCTTAAAGATATTTGTTTTTTCATGAAAACATTGTCCATGATGTGATATTGTGGCATGAAATATTGTAGAACTTATAAATTCAGTATTAACATTTAGAAGGGTGTTGTTTTTGAAGACTGAAGGTTTGGAGTGAAGTGAAATAAAGCAAGAGGGATTTTTTGCCCCGGCCTAACATTTGTATATAACACAATAATTTTATGGATGTATATTTTTTCAAGAAGGATAGTTCAACAGATCTTCAGTATGATGCCATTTCTTATATATCATACTGATTGTTTTATTAATCATAATTTTTTGTATTTCAATATCAATCTCTTCAATTTGCTTAAAATTTTGCTTCCTATATGATGGTGTTTGAAGCGTGGACTTTTGAAGTATGTATTTTTTATGTTTATTAATGAATGGTAGTCTCCAAGGTATCCTTTTTGGCCGCAGAAAATATGAGTGGAGTTATCTGTGTTGGTGTATGATGCCAACACAAGTCATGTGAGCAAGACTGACTGAGATAATACAGAGTTTTGAATGTTTTTGTATAGAAGAACAGTGCTTGGGAAAATGTGTGTTGATAATTCCAATTACCGACTCGTTGGGAAATCATCTCTCTATGGTATGAGTAGATTTATAAATTGAATTTGTTGTGAGTCTACTTTGTGGTATTACTGTGTTATAAAAATATATTAATTTTTCTCTTCTGTTATTTTTTAGTTGCAATAAGTTGGGAATTTTGCTCAAAATCAGAGGGCTCTTTTTATATTTATTGGAACTACGAAGCTAAATATTTCCAAATATTTCTTGTTGGCTTCATTGTGTGACAAAGTAACTATTGTATAACAACACAATTTTGGATATATATTGAAAATACACAACTGACGTAAAATATATTTCTTCATTTTGTTCATGTCCATTTTGTGCAATTTAATTGTGATTTTGAGGTTCATGCTTATCATTCTCTGACTAACAAATAAATGTTGAAACTATATTAATCCTACAACACAAATGTTTTAAAACAATATATCTTAAGTAAATTTTGCGGTTTAACTTTAAAGAGTGATAGTGTTTTATTGAAAATGGTTGGAAAAAACTACTGTTTCCGCTTTGTTTTGTTTGTTTGGTTGTTTTTGTTGTTGTTGTTTTTTCATATTTTTTTGTCTGCAATTATCTTGGTTTTTTTTAGCTATTTATTTCTCTTTCCCATTGCTCTCTTTTGTACTTATATATCTTTGTCTGAAGTATAATAAATGACTGATTAAGAGTGACTAAAGTGCTATACGTGCACAATGAAATTACTATTTCAAATGCCGTTTAATACTCATGATATCAAGATTGCATTTATTCAATTAAATCATAATCCTATTTAATGGTAGACCATTTCTTGCTCTTCACATCTTTAAACCTTTTGACCGGCTGCTTGATTTTGTCCATACGAAAATGTTGCTTCTGTGAAGTAAAGTAGTTATGTGAAGTACGACACAACTTAACATCTTACATTTATTGATGTTGAATTATGATGTGTCTTTCACTCATATGTATGTCTGTGCTGATTAAATATGAAATCCGTGTGAAAAAGAAATTTATGAAAATATTAGTTGCTGTTGTGCCTTTTCTGGTTCTAGTATTTTCACTTTTTTTAAATATCTTTAGTAAGAATTTGAATATTCTGGAGAGGTGCAAATTTTTATGTCTGGAGTACTGCAATATGTTATTTACCAAATAGTAGTTATATAGTAGGATTACAGATTGTTGTACCCTTATTCTGGAGTAATGTACTATTTTACTTCTTGTCAGTGGAAAATATTGTAACTTTGTTTCAGTATTAAGAGAATGTAATTTTTACTGAATGGTTTCTGCAGCTTTTTGTTCCAATTGCTTAGTGCAATTTTATTAGTTGAGATGTAATAATTTGGTTTTATAATGTATCTTACATTGTTTGTTATTGTTTTTAGTACATAAAGAAAACAATGACCTTCAATAATGACATTACCTGGAGATAAGTGCTAGTAAATTTATTCATCCAGAAATGTTATCTTCATTTATTCTGCTCTGTGTGAATGATTACTGGTGATGACAAAAAAGTAGTTTTTATCATGTGTGATATGTTTGAGTTGTCAGGTAGTAGAATAGGAAACTATATCATTATGTGCATAAGTGATTATTCATATTTTGTAATACACTTACACACACACACAGTCCATACACACTTCGTGGCTATCATTAAATAGTGCTGTGCTGTTGATATGTCCAAAATAAAGAAATTAGCCAATTTCTTTATCAAAATTTTAATATATTGTGACGTTAGTTTAGCTTGTTATATCCTGTCTTCCTCAAGCTTTGCTCATGACCTTTTAATTTCTCATTTACGAAGCTAGACCAAAGACAGTAATAATAGATTAATGTGTCTTTTTCAATATGTCTTTCATCTTGAAGAACAAGTGATTTATGCATATTTTAATATTATAATGTACTAGAAAAATATTCATAATTAACTTAAATTTAGCATATTTTTCTTTGCTCTCATAGTTTGCTGCTATGTCCATGTAATATCTGTGATTTTCTGACATTTCAGCTTTTCACTAATAAGTTAGTTAATTTTATTTGTTTACCACACTGCATTGACAATTCAATGGTCAGCTGTGCATTATTTTGTAATTTTTCAAAGTAGTCAGATTATTAGATTTTGTAGATTTACAGATAGCTTGATTTTGGAGATAACTAAAATCTGTTACGATGTGACAGATTGCTGTTTTTTGTGCTATTTTATTACAATGTTTTTCATGTCTACATAGTTAACTACGTTCATTGATAAAATAGTATTTATAGTTGTGATTATATAACAAACTTTCTAAAATTTCTTAATAAAATTTAAATACATTAACTAAAAATTACGATCTTTAATTACTTTTTTCTTTTATTTTTGTATTGCTTCTGTCTATTCCTTGATGAGTTTTGTGGTCCCACTGCTAAAAAAGTTGTTTTATTGTAGTAGCAATTAGTTTGAAATGAATTTCTTTATTCAACACACACATCTTAAATGTGTGTTTAAATGGAGCATGTGTGTATGTGTTAGTTTGATTTTCAAGATTTCAGTTTTAAGTGATAATTCATCCTAGTGACATGGGCAGCTTTTAATTACTTAAATTGAAACATATCTTTTGCATATATTACCTCTGAATTTTCATTGACAACAGACTATCTGATTTCTGAGAGGGAAGCCATTTTGAACTCTGTACCAATGTTCTTGAACTTGCAAGAGGATAAGATATGTGATTTTCTTACTTGGGGAATTGTGGTAATGGAATATTTCAGAAATTAGATAGGGAATTTTTTCCTCATCCCTGATCTGTACAGTTGATGTGGAGAACATCTTAGCCAAGAGTTGTAAATATTGTGTGTATGTTTGTGTGTGTGTATTTTAATTTGCCAATATTTATGTAGAATAGAATTCATATACCGATTCACTGAGCTGATTTAGTATGTATAACTGAGACTTGAAAATTCAGTTTTGTGATGCTGGGCATCTAGGAAGTTCAGTAGATTTTATTCACAATTTGTCTTATATGACTGTTGTCATGCTGCTTTAATGATAATGAAATGTATTATATAAATACACAATTCAAAAATCTTGATGTAATATTACTTTATTTTCTTCATGCTTATATATTTTGTAACTAGAAGCCACAGGTTTTTAATTTATTATGTATGTTTTGTATATTATGTTGTTTTGCTGACAGTATTGTTATATATTGTAATCTGTTTTAATATAGCAACTTCTTAAAATGGAACATTTTCAGATTTTTCCTTGTATTTAACATTTTTATTTTGCAATTGTAGCTTCTGCATTTTATAATTGCCTGGTTGATAAAACAGCAAATAAAAATGTTTTTTTAGTAATGGAAGATTAAATGTTTCAATTACATACCTTATTTTCAAATAATGGATCAACAAAACTCAACAGTCCTTTCCATCATTAAATTATTACTTTTAGATGTGTTCAAATTACTCATTCTTGTATTCACCTGACCTGTGGGTGTTGGCACACTGTTCTTGCTTCTGCTCCTTAAAACACCAGATGAAATGACAGTAGCTGGAGACTCGCTCTCCTGTTCAGCTTGTTACATGACTTGTCAGTTTAGTCACAGTATTTTGAAATGAAGCTAGTCATGTTAGCACATTCATAGTCAAGTGTGAATGGACCTGAATACAAACTTGTAGCTAAGTTGATACATTTTTGGAGATTTTTCCTTTGACCTATTCTACTTACCGATTCATTATGTACGTTTATTAAGTGGAAATACTTGATTTAATTATAATAATTTTATTTTTATATTTCACATTGAACCCCTTGTGTTTAGACTGAAAAAACTGTGTTTGGATGGATTATTCAAGGAGCGAGTCAAGCTTGCACCAGCTTACTTTGTTTTTAACTTACTAGCCATAATTGACTGAAGTTCTGCTCTTATTTACGCAGATTAGTAGTCATAAATTGCCCCTCAAAATGGGATAATCATGGTCAAATCTATGCCAGGATGCATCTGTAAATGTGGTAATGTATCGAATGACAAGGTGTTGGATTCCAAAATACAAATGTTATTTCTATACATCGTTCTCCAGACTATTGATCCATATAACAGAAAGACCTGAACATATTTATGTATAAAATTATAACACATTCCCTGTTACCTTATTTACCCGAATAAAGTACCCACTTTCTTCCGAAAGGATCGTCCAAAAATCCGCGGGGTGGGGGGAGGGGTTTATTTGGAGTTTTGAACGGAAAAAACTGCTTATTCAAAATTTCTTGGATGAAAACGAGTAACACAAAGAAAATATATTAATGATGGCAGGATCTGACGCTCATTCGAAGTGAAATCCGAACTGGTCCTTTGTCGTCTAGGAATGACCGGTAGCCTTCACCAGTGCTGACCCTGGTACACGATTTTGTCGCGAGATGGGGACCTTCTTCAACAATACAAAAGTTGGGCGATCGAAAATGCTTCGACGCAAACTTCAAACTGCTAGTTCTAAATTATGGAAATAAAGCTGCGACACGATAATTCGAAGAGCCGTAGTCCGTGTGGATCTGGCGATGTCAAGAGAAGAAGTTGAACCGCACCAGTTAACTTTTAATTTTTTACTAATATACTGACCAGAGCCAACCGTTTCTCACGGAATTTTATGAGCCTTTTCCTTCAGAAAGACTTTGATTTTACTCAACTTCATTTTTTCTCTATATATTTTGCCTCCTAAAATAAGGTGGGGATGGGGGGGGGTGCTATATTCGGCTAAATGCAATACTGAAGCTGCTGGTATTGTTTATTTGATTGGTTGTTCATTCGTAACCATCTTTATTATTTACTGGTGATTTATTCAAGAAGAAAATACCACCACTGATTAGTAGCAGTATTGTTATAAATAATACTCTTTATATGTGATGAATTTCTTTAAAATCTTTTATTTCTTAAGATGTGTTTCATACATTGGGAAGAAGATAATGACATAATGTAATCTGTTTGTACTCTAACTGGAAAAGAATTTAATTTACAAGATTCCATCATTGTCAAACAAATATCAATTACTATACTGGTTATCTATAATTCAATGTTAGAAAATATATATATATATATATACTTGTTGTGAAGTGAGAAGGTCCTTTGGGAAAGACTTGGCCCTTTTACTCTTGATCCACAGTGTCTGCTCGGAACATTTCAACATCAGCTTGGCTGTCAGCGTGAAGAAACTTATTTTTCTCAGGCTAAAATATTAAAATTTATCATTAAAGATTTTCATAAATAAACCCTAGGAAAAAGAATCTTGGAGTTGATAGCAAATTTAACTGCATTTGGAATTACTTTCAGGAAACTTATTATAAATTATTTATTTCTACCAGTTGATCAACGGTGTGGACTACTAGTTTTGTGTCTAAGGCATTATTATGTGTTAAGAAGGATTATCTGTATATGATTGGAATTAGGATTAACAAATCCTTCACTTATAGAAATTGCTCAACAATTATTCCTAAAAAAATCAAAGGAAATGAAGAATAAATACCTTTCTACTGTTATTTATAAATTGGTAATGCTGCTTTATAAATACTATGATTCTGCAAAAATACATTGCATTTGCACTTGTCCCAAATTAATCATTTTAAGTTTCTTTCTTTCTTTCTCTTTAAAGGTGGGATCACAAGGCTGAGTATCACAAATACCCACACACCCCAGGTAGAAGCAATGATAACATGAAGAGGTTCACATTGTGTGATAGGTATTATTCATTACTCGATTTTCAAAATGTATTATACAAGAAAATATTTCTTTGGCTGACACTAATATATATCATTTTGTTAAGAGACATTGCCTACTTATTTACGGTGTCCGAGGACTGGTGGCGCAATACCAGTCCCCAGCTCAGGGCCGTGGGTTCGCCAAGCCCATACTCACTCGAAACTGAGCTCCCTGCGGGGGAAAGAAGAAGGAGGAGGAGAAGAAGAAAGAGAAGAAGGGGAAAATGAAAGATACCCTAGCTCCAATAGCGTCGGGATCGAAAAGAACAAGAGGCGACCAAGGGAGGTCAGTATAGATAAAGGAAGGAGCATGGCACAAGTAAGTGGAAGCAATGCCAGACTCAGCTCGGGGCCCCGTGTTCGCCAAACACGTATTTACTAGATGTAAGCCCCCTGGGGGCAATAAGTCAACCACCAAAATTCACATGGGACTGAGATGGTTAAGGCCAGTACTGAGTTTATAAATGTACTTGGTCGTGATATCCATTATTCATCTTTAGAATAAGTGTATGAATTTAAAACCTATAATTTTATTAAGAGCACAGTTAGATGAAAGCATTACTTCTTTAGAAACACTGTATTTAGTGTACCAGAGGTGTTTAATTTTTAGTATATAATTATCAGGTTTTTAAACTAAAAAATTAATTTTATCTCTTAGATGGCCTCTCATATAAGGCTACATTTCAGAGCAGTGGCTGCCAACAGGTGGTTCAAGGAAAATGATGTTAATTATTAAGATTCAATCCAGCTCAACTATATGAAGAATCGGTACCTCCTGATATTTTATTTTCTGTATGACTTATGTAAAACTACTAACAAAAGATAACTTTCAATAAAATATTAACTTCTTAGGATGTTTCAAAGTTGAAATTTGGCAAAAAAAACATTTTGATGTATTTTTCTCTCCTAATTCTAGTAATTTTTTCAAGCAATTCCAAAAATTTACTTACTTTGAGAAATATTTTTTTCCGACATAAAGCTTCTCGGAATCTTATGTACAAATTCAGAAAAATTTAAAAGTTGAGTATTTAGAAATGTGAAACAATATTACTTGTGTATTTTATTTTTTTTCATAATACTGTTTACTTTTTTAAAAATGCTCAAACATTTCATCATGATTCATTAGGTGGCACATAATCAAAAAAAGGAGGAGGAACGATAAAGGAGTAAGCAACCCATTGCACGCATTGTGCTCCCCACATATATAGTATTTATGCAGCTCTGTACATCGTATATTTCATGAAGATTCCGTCATAAAAAGGTGGGATTGATTAAATTTCTTTTTTCATTCAATGGTATTGAAGGTACCCCAGAACCATGAGTTGACTTTCAAAGCAGGAGGGGTTGAATTTCTCGTAACTGTTTTTTTGTAGCACGGATGTCATGAGAACGTCACTCGAAAAGAGTTGCGTTCCTCGGCGTGCCCAATTATGCAAATCGCGTCTGTTATGGGACAACAAATTTCTTCCCTGACCTCTATATTCACGCATTCGGCCGATTTCTGCTCTACGAACCCAGCGAGTTTAAGGGAACATTAAAGAAAATTTCTGAAAGCTAAGCAATATACAGTAACTCGAATTATTCAGATTAACTCGGAACTGAATATGATTTCCCTGTGACGTACTTTTCTTACATGTCACGCTCTCTACCTCGAACTACAAATCTAGCGGACTCTAAAACTCGCAGTATGTAAACTTTGCGACCCCTGTAAATCGAAATTCTTTTCGCAAGACTCTTCAACTGCAAGCAATAGTTTTGTCGTCAATAACCAATTCCAAGAAATGATTTCGTACTTTCATTGAAAGGTGTAGTGATATTGAGGACAATATATTTAGTGTCTTGTTTGCAATCGAAAATACAATTGACATAGAATGTGTTAATTCCTTGACTCAAAAGAAAATTAGTTTTCTTTCCATATGTGCATATTTTCAAGTTGTTCCTTTATCATAAAATAATCCTTATGCTTGTAATTATGTACAACACAAATGTAAAATGAATCTCTCTAAGTCGATTTTTTAATTTTCTAATGACTTCAATAACATATGACTCTATAAGTCGAAATTGATAATGTTAAAAACTCCTTATCTCGAAGTCCCCTATAACTCGAACTTATAACCTTCCCCTTCAAGTTCAAGTTAGAGAGACTCCACTGTAATTCAGTTTTGATTACAAACAAAATCAGTATAAATACAAACATCAGCAGAACGGTATAAGCAACGAAAGTCATAATAAAGAAAAATATACATAAAAAAGTATTACACGTGTTTGTGGAACACTTGGAAATGCCATTTAATACTACTATTCTCAATTAGCTGTGAGGTGAGGATTTTTCATCACATCCAGGCTGTGTCCCAGGTCTACTCAGTCTAATGTAAAATGAGTACCAGGGTCTATCCCGGGGTCAAACCGGTCGGAGCGAGATGCTAACCACATCTTCTCCTGTTGCCGAGGTGAAGTAATTGCGGAGTACTGATCTCCGCCAACCCATTATTCACCTTCGGGTCTGTTGTGGGATAGTTTGATTCTCAATTAGTTGCCAAATGTTTCACACATCATTAACAAAGTGCATTCATCACCTCTGCGTTCATTACAAAGAAAGTCACAGGTTCATTTGCTGTGGAATTTCCAGTACGTTCTTCCGTTTTACTATGATAGCCTACTGAAGCATGCCTTCGAGCCAGCGAGGTGCTCTACCTGAGCACGCCGTGCTCTGATAGTTGTACGTGTACCCTTTGATATCTCTGCCCTCCAGCATGAAAAATAGCAACAGTTTGATGTTCTAGGAACCATACCCTACATTACGTTTTCTGAGTATGTCTCCACCGAAAGTTTTACCGAAATTCTTGGTATTAGTTTTAAATTAGTCGTATGAAAAATAAAATTTGAAGAGTGTTCGATTCTTCATTTAAAGTAGGTGTAGCGACTTTGGTTAGATATGGTGACATAAAGCAAGTGGATACTCTGTGGACTCGATGCTCTTTGAGTGACATTTATCGATTGTTGAGTTTCTATGAACTATTTCTTCAAAAAATCACAGGTTCATTCAAAATTTACGCCGTTGTGTTACGAAATGGTAAATAAAGTGGTTGGACATAGAACTAATTAATAAACGAGCCTGTTATTAATTATCCTGGAATCCACGAGACTGCATTCTATGTTTCCCCGCCAGAACAATTTACAATAACTTGATATTACATACTATCCAATCCATCAAGCACGATGGACGATCATACACGGTCAACCTGTGACTTCACGCTGTCGATCGGTCAATCACACCAACAGCGGGCAGCTATAAGCAAGCCACGGACGAGCAACCGTTCTTACTTGCCATAACTCACTCGACCGGTCATCATCTCATAACATCACTCATCATTCGGCACGCAAGCTGACGACTTCCCCTTCTATCAGGAGAAAGCTGGGGGAATCATTTCAACCGTCCACAGCACATCTCGTGAGCATTGGCACGCCATCCCTCACGAGACAATCTCCAGATTGAATCGCCACACGCGAAGCTACCAGCATTTTTGGCCTCAATGTCGACCACACATCAACTCAAAATCATCAAATCGACGCCAACCCAACGCAGTCCACGCTGAATCTTTCAAGAATCGGATCATCTCACCTCATTTCAGCACCTGAACTTCCAGTTTTGTATTCTTTTATTGGTTACTTCATTTTTAATGCTTTATCTTGTTAGTTCCAATGTTTCATGTCATTAAATTATTTTGTTGGCATGTCCAGTGTTCAACTCCCACCTCATCTACTTTCCTTATTTTTTGTCCTTCGAACCCATCATCTCAACCCTAGATGTACAAGCAATTTTCCCATAAAATTCTGTACAGTAGGAAAGATTTTTGATCTGATGAAGAAACTGTGACATTAATTGCTACGACATTTTTTTTTCGAATCATACATGTTTGAGAAATAAGAAACTATTAGTAAAATATCGAGCATTTCTCGGATGTAATAGATGTCGGATCTTAAAGGACTAATGAAGGACTTCAAAGAAATTATTAAATTGTTCGCAAGACGTCAAACTTTGGCGACAACGTGCAGAGGAAGGCAGTGCTATTCTAAGCAATTGCCTCAAGTGGATATAATAGGTGGCAATGAAACATTTACTACTCGGACCCCTCTCACTAAACATATACCGGGTCTGCATAGTTGGTTTTTATGTTGGGTAATTTTCAAATAAATCGATTTTATACTACCTTCGTAATTTTTGAAACGGAGAAAATCAATTTTCAAATATGGGTTGTACTTAATTAGGATCTAGGATTTCATTTACTACGAGACGGGTTCCCTAAGAGATTTGCCACGCCTTTCATCCGTAGGGTCCCATGAACTTGGCCAGTAATCACCGGTCACTAGTGACCAAGAGTGACCTTTCTTCAAATAAGATATGGGGACTAAAGGGTTCGATTGTGGGAGGAGAGGGAGGTGGGTCGAAGGCCTGTCCCTGCTGCTATCATTTTGCCATAGTTCCGTTGAAATCCACCAGATGTTATGTGAGTAGTAAAACGGCACTACGGCGGGTCTTGTGAATACAGAGATCCGTACACGATCGTCAATATATGGTTTCAATAAATTTTATAAAACTGTATGGAGGTATTAGCATTTGACATTGCATTACTTAAATAAAAACCTTGACTTATCTTATTCGTTTTAGTGCAACGCTTAAATAAAACCTTGTTTTTATGATTTTTATTTTTTTAATTCTCAAAAATATATTTTTTATCGATACATTTATAGTTGTATGAATGACACCATCATTGATTTTCTTCGTTCAAAATATTTTAAGAACGCGCAGTTTATCGATTCTTCGACTCATATGACATGTGGAAAATTACATATGGTAGTTCCTAGTACTTATGCAAAAGCGAAGCCAGATATGAAGTGGTCTTCGGCCCACCTCTCCTTTTTGCATCGTGGCACCACCCTCTCTGCAGTCGTTACCGCGAAGTGTTATTCAAACTGGGAAGATAATTTGATTTCAAAACAAATTCAAGTTGATTATATACAAGTTCACTATGACCCCCCCTCCCCCCGCATCAACAATGTTCTTTCCAACATCTGTTTCTTCGGCAATGACTCGGATGCAATTGCAAGTCACCTATCTTTAGCCTTGCCAAGACTCGGATCCGAATCATCACCAGTGAACCTTTTAAACTACTCGCACAAATAAAGTGACAAATGTGATTGAGTAAATTTCTAATAACATCTAGATTGAAATGTAGTTTTAGATTCGTAGGGAAATTATTTTTCATTGGGGCAATATGCAGTATGAACAAATCGTTCTGGATTTCACAGTTGTGTGAGTGAAAGTGTTAGACTCACAGTCTTTCAGGGACCCCTCCAAACTGAATCACTACCCTCGACGACATTTTTCTGTCGTAAACTGGACACGAAATTCTGTCTCAACCGGATCTACCGTTCCGATAGCTGCTAGGTCAAGAAGCGTTGTGATGTCCTCCGAGTGGCTCAGAATCGTAATTCCCGCCTCGGAAGCATTTAGACCAATATAGTGATAGTTCGTCAGTAAAGCTCTTCATATGTTGCCTACATAGGGCCAGCGCCGTACCTACATCTTATGAGACCCGGGGCGGGAGACCCCTATACACAAACGTGTTTGCATACCTACTAGTACATGTCAAACGCTCTGATGTATTAAAAAGAATTGATATTTGAGTTTTATTTATTAAAAAGCTCAACTACCATTTTGTTTACGTCCTTACATGCCGAGTCCCGGGGTGGACTGCCTCCTCCGTACCCGTCTACGTACTGCATAGGGCTTTATTCCTGAGATACTTACCTGAAGTATAGGGAGACTGTACGAGTTCGCTTTGAGAGCTTTTGAGGTCTTTTGACTATAATTTTTGTCTATATTAAGTCCATGCCTAATGAAATTATAATCGTAGTTTTTTTTACACGTCGCTTATCATTGTCTGGTTCACAGGAAAGAAATTGTGTGACCTGATGATTTTGATGTCGGCGCATCTTTCGATTTTGTTTCTATCAACAGTGACGTATCAGGTGATAACGGAGTTGCGAGATGAACCAGATAGGGAAACGCAAGGAATGAGAGAAACTGTTGATGAAGAGCACTCACTAATTAGTGCATGTCAAGTCTAAAATATTTCTGTTTTTGAGGCTAACATGTATTATGGAAAAGCTGTACGTACAGAATATATTAACTTACCTTGGGATGCATAAGCACAAGAGGCAATTCAGCCGCGAGTTCTCCTCCCAATGCACCCAAATATAGTTTGACTTTCACGCTGTAGGAAACAATGATGCCAAAGACATCTCTCTGATCAGGAGAAGCCAACCTGATGAATACAATTTATTTTATAACATTTTTTTCACAAGAAAATGTAAATAGTTAAAATTCACAAAATAAATACGGGAATTAATTTTTGGAAGCTATATTCAATCTTGAATTTTGTGTATTTTACTAATACATTTTTAACTTACAAAGAGGATGAAGCCAAATTAGTATCTTGATGTTTCAGTTGCCCATCAAGTGCAATTCCGCGTCGGTCCTTGTTGCTATCCAAAATGGGAACTAGGTAAATAATCTTCTGTAAAGTGGATCCTGGTTGAATGGGACACCCTTCCCTGTTTGAAAGAATTATGTTATTTTATTTTTAACAGCTATTTGTTAATTAGATAGGATACATATTTCAAAATACAATTTTCCCAGATATGTGCAGATATTGTCGAGAAAAAGGTAGAAATTTGACTCTAAAACAACTTTATAGAACCTAATTTCCCTACCTAATTTATATTTCCAAAAGCGAATATTTAGAAAAATTGTTTTATTATACCTTTATTGCTAGGAAAAACTTAAAACTGCAAAAAATAAAGCAGTTGATCAAGAGGAGAAAGTTCGTTTTGAATGTTTGAAACAGGGTACCTACTTCTACCATAAACATACAAATATTACGGTAAATTTCAAGTAATGGTAACTTTTTATATACCTCAATGATACATAAATAATACACGGAAGCTTAGTTTCTTTGCAATTCAGAGGATGAGAAGAGGCACACACATGTAGTAATGATTTTGAGGTCTTTGAAAAATTTCTGTTGGATATTTTCTAAAGCACTGGAATACCTGCTTCATTGTTTTACGATTAATCGAACAATAGATATCAAATTACATTACTCTTTATTTCCCGTGTAGTACAAATGTATTGTTTCTTGCATAACTCGGCAATATTTTCTGAATGTTTTGAATCTTCTGGGAACCAGAATCTGGACTTGATTCTGGGCGCTTACTATAATTGATGCATTAAATTTCAGTTCTAGAGTGCGCTTCATTCTTTTCCATATTACTTACTGCGTCTCCATGCTGGCTACTGAAGCCCTGTATTGACCATTTTGGAATAAAACCACATCTACTCCCTGTTGAACCATTGCCTTTATTTTCTTAACCATCTTGTTGCTGTTATTGCGGATGTTGATATTGACCGCAATTTTCTCTCCATGATGATAAAGTTGTTTGTCTAAAGTTGCCTCGAGTTCCAGTTCTCCAGGACTGAGCATGAAATCTTTCCGGACCACAGTGCATGGCTGGCGACCTTGCTTTGAGGGAGCGAACTGAATCTTGCGAATACCAAGATTCACAGTAGATCTATCAACACAAATTTTAAAAAATCATAAATTTCATGGAGAGGGTTGTCTACGACGCGTTTGTCAACTCGTGACAAAGGGTACTTATATTTCCTTATAAAGGGAATATTCTAGAGTTAATTACAGTGTCTGCCACGGTGTTGTGGAGCCTGTAAAGTGTAGAAAAGCTATACCTTAACTAGATTTTTAGAATATTCATCTAAATTGGAAAATAGTTACTTGAATCACGATCAACTTTTCCAACCGGACGATTATGGATCTTGCAAGGTTTCTAATGATCTCGATTTTGGCAAGCCCTAAAGCCCCAATTTTTTTAAAATACGAATCTTGCAGATGACGAGAATGACGTGTTTCCTCGATATTCCCATAGACATTTTGAGTCAATGCCCTTTGACTAGCAGTCGCAGTGAGAGACGATGGGTACACAGAAAAAAAAGAGATCTTCTAGATCAGAATATCAGTATGGAACTTTTGTTGATGTTATGATTAATGAATTTGTGTATAATTCATTTGTTTTTATGTTCCTGTAGACATTTACCATAGCCTTATTATATTGGTTCAAATTTTTATACTCTTAAATGGGGATGGACGTATGAAAAATTCCGAATTTTACGCTCAAATGATCCGAAGAAAATACTAGGAGGAAACGAAGTGGTTTGCTTATAAGCAGCGTGTAATAGTGTCGCGAGACGTGACACTATTGGAGGGAGAATCGAAAAAAAAGTTAAAATGATTGGGACAAATTAAGAGGGAAAATTTGGTAGAATTAATCTCTTTAATGTAAGAAAAAATTGGGTTGGGGAATGATGAGATGACAAAAAATGCGGAGGACTTTTGAACAAACGCGGTGTCATGGGGCTGACATTACGTAAAGGTTTATAATATTACTCAAAGCTGACATTACGCAAGAATTTTAAAATATATTTCCAGAGCGGATCTTTAAATCGATAGTTTAAATAGTTAGTGTCATTTTAATCGTGACTCGCCAGACGGATCTCCATGGCGTCAGCCGCGAGAGATAAGAACTTTTCCTGTTTGTCCCGTCTTTGTGGTGAGGTTCCCAGAGAACCTATTTTTCNGATCGTATGACTCGCCACGCCACTGCACTCTGTCACCCCCCTCCATGTGACATTCCTCCCTCTTTCTTCCTAATTGCATTTAAATGCATAAGACAACGCCTTACCATCTCCACAAATTATCGTAGAGCCGTGTGCAACGACTCCCTTCCCAATGACTTCTCCTACCATGAAGAGCTCCTCAGTGCATTCAAATATCCACATGGAATTCCCCACTCCTAGCTTTCGGGAAGTTACAAACCAATCCCCCCGCACACCCCTCACGGTTACTTAAACTGGTGACCGCCCATCCGAGGGCCTTCTCTTCTGCTTCTTGATCATCTCTTCTATGGGGAACTCGCTGGAGACGATGTGACGTGCCCGAGACTGGGTGTGTCGGCGACGGGACGCAAGAGCGTCCCGCGCGGCTTTTTACGGAGCGCAGCCGACAACAGTTTTGATGACGGTCTGTATTGACGATAATTGGAAGCATATGGAACATTCTAAATAGACCTTGACGTCCTTACGAGTCTTTAGAACATGTTAATGCAATATATTGATCTCTCGCTCCGATGAGGGCATTTAACATAACTATGTAATCACTTGCTCATGGGAGCATCATTATAACTGTTTAATTATAAGCTCTCTTCGAGCTTATGTGCAAATTCAATTATTAAACATTTGTTATAGTTTATATGTGTCAATGTTTTATTAACCAAACGCCAAAACCTGAATAGAGAATTACTCTAACTATTGCCAAGCGAGTATTCTAATTATTTCCTCTGGGGTCTATCCTCTCCCGACGTTGGGACAAAGACAACGCTAAATATATACATAGCAACGACCAACGCGACATTGTATATTATTGTTGTATCGCTATAGACCAACGCGACAGCGGCACGAGTAAGAGACGTGAAGGTACTTCAAAAAATGGAATAATTCGGATCGGCGACATACAGGTGAGAGTAGGTACGGAAAAGTGACAATTTGGGTTTTAAGCTAATGGAAGTTATATGGACGCCGTAGAACGCGATGTTCACTGTAATAGAGCGTAAGCGGGGATGTGTGTATATTTGTCATCACCGCCAATCACGTCATGCTGCTTGTGGCATTATGCTAGCACTTCACTTGGTGTTGCGGTATTCGTGTAGCGTATTCGCTGTATTGGATAAACATTTGACGAAATCACAAACATGCCATCCATTGTCCGTACACGCAAATAACACAATAATACCGCATATGTTTGCGTGTGCCAATAATGGACGGGATGTATTTGATATTAAAGAAATATTTATAATGTTTCGTTTTCCCAGCCCATATAAATGTTCCAGTTCATATTAAAGAAATTGTAGAATAATAAAAAATTCAAAATATAGGTTAAAGAGCCAGAATATCAACAAATCTCGATCATGTGCGCTCTACTAAGCGAAACACAGCTCTACTAAGCGAAACCAAGTGTGGACGGTACACACAAATATTGCCCTTTGAGTCCTTTGATGTAGGACTAAAAACCGACAAGAGGACGGATAGGGGTGTTCGCGTATTTTCGTATTTGCCACAGTAGAGCAAATACATCGAATACAGACAAATAGGTCATCGTCACTTAGCCGTGTTGGCAAATACACAAATACGCAACGCCAAGTGAAGTGCCGGCATTACATATTCTCAGAATGTTTGCGAAATTTGATTGAAAGTGATTAATATTAATATGAGACACATACCGTCGATGAGTTCTATCAGCCTCGCTGTCACCAGAAAATACCTTCACATAGTATTGTACACCACAAGGTTCACCTTGGTCTTCAGACCCTGGTTGCAAGGTGACAGAACTTGGAGCATTTTGGGGCAGAGCGAATGTGAAAGGAATTGCGTTTGGTCCAAGTTTCTTGATTAGACGTTCCTACAGGAGGAAACATAATTTATTTTACTTAATAATTATACTTTTTCACCAATCTTTCCAAGTACAGAATATTTACATGATTATTCAATTATATTCTTGCTTGGGGAAGCCTGTTGCTGATTCTTATCTGCACAGATCAGAAATAAGACTGTTACGAAGTTTTACAAATAAATTGTCCACTCGACATTTTCGATATGGCAAAATAATTTCTTAAAATTTGAGAAGTGGAGCAACTCATTGTCCTAGTCATAAAATTTTAATATAACTTGAGAAAGGTTTTTCATCCATTTTATGGGAAGAAAGGTAAATTGCATTTTAAACTTGATATCATATACTTTCATTTGCAATTGTATCTCTCCTAAATAAAGAATTCGGATATATACGAATCATGAGAGGTTAAAAAAACATGATTGGCAAAATAATTAAAATGCCAAATTTTGTATTGTATGCTGTGGGTCGTCGGAATTCTCTCTCTCGGAATCTTACCCACCCAGTGAATCTGACGACATTTTGACGTCACGTCAAGTTAGATTCCAGGGAGGTAACATTCTGGGGTTGGACATCTCGCTGAAGACTAANATCTTACCCCCCGCAACATCTACGGGCCTGAATCTTACCTCCCCCCTAAGACATCTAAAGAAAAATGTACGGCCCGGAATGTTTCCCCCCAAAACATCTGAGACAAAGTACAGGTTAGAATCATACCCCCCGGAATCTTATCCCCCCCCCCAAGACATCTGAGGCAAAGTGTACAATTGTGTCTCGAGAGGACGGTTGCGATGCTGCCGGTCTTAGCCGAGCTCTCGGTTGGAAACCTTCGCTCCAGTCATCACTAGCGGAGCCGCCGCGAAACATTTTAAATCTCGAAGATGAAACTTAATGTAATGAAGTGATATATAGTGCCAGATATACGTTAATGGGGCAAGGATTTTTTTTTTAGTTGAAGCTTTAAATTAATTTAAAAATAATTTTTATCAATAAATAAATCATTATTTTGGAACTGTTTATGTCCCTAATGTTCTGATTATTATTATAAACAAAGTAATGCTACACAGATATTCTGATTATACGATTAATGCGTATTAATTGTATTGTTACTATATCCAAACCCTGTTACAAGTATTAGTGCCAAATTATTGTTTTTATGATGGGAATAAATTTCTTCTTGTTTTCATCTATCATAGCTTTCTGAGCAGTGTTTAAACTAGACATGACATCATCCTTTTTCCCTTCCATCACTAACGAGAAATTTTGACAAGTCACCATATTTGCCTTATGGTACTCAGCCCTGTCGTGGTTTTTCAATATTTCTGTAGCTTTCTTGAAAGTTTTCAGGGGTTCTAGCACCAACTTTCCTAGTTTAACATCATTTGTTCCTCCCTCGCCTCGTCCAAAAAGGATGCAAACCTTGCTAGCCCACCGTTCAAACTTTTACTGTAAACTAACCAAGGATACATTTGAAGCCACTTGCATGAAAAAATTTGTTTTTCATTCCTTCAGCGTTCAAAAGGAACAGAAAATCTCTTGGTGGAGTCCAAGAATTATTTAACCACTCATATCGATCTTGAATGCCTATTGGAGTGTTACTGTTTTCATTTATTAAATTACCAAAATCACGAACATTCATTATATCACACCCAATATCGGTACTTATAACATCCATTGAAGAATTTTTGGTCGATGATGTCAAATGTGCCGTTGTGGCCTGCTCTGTTTCTTTCAAAGTTTGGTCCGTGTTGTCATTTTCAACCTAAATAAGAAAATATTTTGTAACCAAGAATAAAATGTGTTGTTCAAACAATAAATAAATTATTCTGTTTGGATGGACTAGTAATTTTGTGTAGTTAACATCTCGACTATGACAACTAAGTGAATTGCATTCAATGTATTTAGTAAAGAATTAATTAGTAGAACTCTATATTAATTTTTTTGGTAGATTCTGTTGTTTTAATATAATTTGTAGAAACAAATTTCTGATTCTTTTTTTTTTTTCAATTTCAAAATGGTTGGGGCAATTGCAACCATTCCCCTCAAATGACTTGTGTCCCTCTGAATTAACTTGTGAACTAATATATTTGTTATGCTTTGATCAGTGTTGACCGAGTCAGCGTAAAATATTTCAAGACCCCGAAAATAAGCCGTCACGCCATTGATGAATCACGCGCAATAGTTGTAAAATGTCGAATCAACGGTAATAAAATGAACCATGCATATGTCACTGAAATTAAACTTTTTAAAATATCTATTCTAAAAGCACTGTTTACTATTGTAAAGTAAACTAACCTTTGTTTTCTTTTTAGAAATAATCCAGTCTTAGCTGCCTTTTACTCATTATAGAATAATACTACTGGAATAGTTGTTGAATGGCACAAAACACTGACAATGAAAATCTCCTTTAAATAACACTCTGCACTAACAATGAATTAGTGAACCACCGAAGACATTAACTCACTCCTCAGCACAGACTAACTAACAACACTATTCTGTGCTCCTCAACGATGAACAAAACTCAACAAAATTTGAAGGCGTGATATTTGTCCCTGTTTTTACCTTGTAATCTCCACATTCATTCGTTGATCCTGAAAACGCCTTTGTCTACTCCTAGTTTTAGCTATGTTTTCCACTCTAGGTTATGTGTTAATCTTTATTCGTTTAAATTTTCATTATTATTACTCTCAGTTATTTTAATTACCGATAAGTCAACATTATAATCGACTGAGTGATGTTACATGATAATAACAACATTATCAAAATAAATTTATAATATGCATTAATTTGTCTGAATTACCCTTTTTACACACCACTTGACCACGATTTATCATTTCTGAATAGCTAATTGAATGAGTGGAAATGCAGAACTAGCTGGAGTGCATAAAAATATCTATAGCACACTTTGACATGACCATAAACCAATTTCAAGCAATCGATGTATTTTTCTATTGCAAGGAGATGATTACGATGCTTTTGTTCAACCTCAGCGTGGAAGTTTCTTCGGCAATATTAAATTTAAATTGTTGTTTGGTATCATTTTTCTTAAAATTTTATGCAGAATCCAAAAGTAAACTGATTTTTTTGTCTTTTACTGGCACGGTAAGTAAATAGTTTGCAATACGAAATATCCAGTAGGTGAATCATTCCGGACGCCAAGGGAAAGGAATAATCCCCTGTTACGCTGTGTGAGTGAAAGGTGATATGTCAGGGAACATCACTGAGTCAGGACGTCTCCGAATGAGGAAGTGGTGAGTGAGGGAGATAGCCAGCTGCCTTCTGCTGGAATATTGAAATTTATCTCCCACATATTAGGATATAAAGCAGTAAAAATTCAAAAGCATATTCCCCTCCACTCTCTCTATGTGGTTTAGATTACAGCCATTGCTTTGCAGGATGTTTTGAACTCTTGACAGCGCTAGAATTCATTCGCAATGTTGCTGACTTCGTACACGTGTACAACCGACTCTCTAGTGAAGAAAAACAGTCTATGGATCTATGAAACTTCGCGAATATTGGATTCGGTGCCCTTTTTTTATTGTGACTGTCAGAATAAAGTCCAGATCAATGTGTCATCGCTTAGCACAAATTTTATTACTTCGACTGTTACTTTCAATTTGCAAATTTTTTCGAAGTAAAACGAGCATTTTTAAGAAATTATTTCATCCGTCTGGGGTGGGGGGCATGTGCCCCCTGGATCCGCCACTGAGAACTTCCACCAAATAATGTATATTACACAATTTGCGAACAAACGTGTACTACTCCCAGTACAATACTCGCTCAATTCAAGTCGAAGCACGATGTTATTTACACTAAAATGTGTTTAACATTTGCAAGAGAATACCTCTTGTATAAGAAAATTCACCCAATGTCACATACTTCTCATGGAGTTTGAAAATAACATAGAGAACTATGATAAATAAGAACTATGATAATCACTGCTGCAATAATTGGAAACATATAAATAATCAGAACATGAAGTCACAACATTAGCAATTAATATTTTTTAAATTTTTCGTGAATTTAAATAATTTTCGCCCTAACTACAAAACGTGTATTATTTTTACGAATGGATAATGCGCTATGAGAGGAAGGAATAGAGGTTTCGTTGAGAGATATTTGACATATGTCGATTAAAGTGATGAAATTGGATAAAAATCAATCGTCGGAGAGGTATCTTCCCGTGAGTTGCGTAAGAGCTTAGTTTCGTGAAAATAATGCACGCCCATATTGTTCGTCTCAAATAGTTCCACAAGAAAATGGGATTTATTAATATATCTTCAATGATGGGTAGAATATATACTAAAAAATGGGTAAAAACCTAAAGATCCGAAATTTTATCATAACATGCGATCGAAATGGCCAGTCGATGTAGAGATGTTAAACATAAAAAACAATTTAAATTAATCGAGAAGTCAAAAGACTTCCTTGATATGAAAACGTTCTTCCTAGAAAAATATCAACTTATAGAAAAATAAAAAATAAAAACATTCTACGATCGATCTTTCAGTAAATCACAACTTTCTATACAACCACGCTAGACATAAATGAATTTCATCCATTCGTTATGGCTTCCTTCCGCCAATTTGTAATGAAGCGGTGACCAATAGTTTATTCACTCGTCCCACTTTTGGCCATTATTCTGAAATAATTGAGTTTTCAGGAATCGGAAACGAATTTGGAATCGAGGCAAAAAAATTGGTATTGAGATCTGAATCGAAAAAAGAAACCATCACTATCAGCAGTACTCAATTAATCTAGTAATTTATTCTTTAATATGGCAATTTAGTAAAAGTTATTTTCAATAAGACTAGAAAGTTCCTGTACAATAATCACTAAGTCTCTAGACTAGAGACTCTAATATAATACTCTAGGTAACCCCCAGGGGACTTACATCTAGTAAGTACGTGTTTGGCAAACACGGGGCCCCGAGCTAAGTCTGGCATTACTTCCTCTTACTTGTGCAAGGCTCCTTCCTTTCTCTTTCCTGACCTTCCTTGGTCACCTCTTGTTCTTTTCGATCCCGACGCTATTAGGGCTAGGGTATCTTTCATTTTCCTCATTTTTGTAAACCCCCCCCCTCATTCTTTGTCCTCAATGTTTTGATGTATGTTTTGAGATATATTGTAATTCAGGAGGGTTTTTTGTGGGTATGGTTGACTCATTCGGCGAGTCCCACACGCGGGGAGAGTCATGTTGGCTCTCCCTAGTGCGTAACTGCATTTTCCCTACCTGTACAAGTTTTTCGGGCTCCAATGATCTTTGATGAGCGCGACCCGTAAAGCCCCACAAAAGAATTTAGGTAACAGACCCTGACGTTGATTAAATTAAATTAGAACTCTCCAATTGTCCGATATTTGTTTGATCACATTTTTCTATCGGCGCATCTTCATCAATAACTAGGTTTCCTGCTACCAAACATGATTTCTTTTTCGCTCCCTTCACCATCCACATCACACTTTTAATTGTACTAGTTATACAATTATCTAAATATCGCGACATAGCTGTCAATTAACGTCCGTGGAGTATTCATAATAGAATTGTTTTGATTTCATTGTTTTTTACTTGTAGTCTTGCATATTTCATTTTTATTCTGAGCTCAATATTTATATTTCTTTAGTATCAAATGAAAAAAAATACGTATAATTTATGTGAAATTTATCAGAACAAGAGTAAATGCTATATTCGTCTCAGGGTTTCAACTACTTTTCTGCAAAATTCAATCAAAATTACTCTTGTGTTTCAGGCGATATAAAGGAAGTAACAGATAAATTAACTT
The DNA here is from genome assembly GCA_002313205.1 of Laupala kohalensis. Taxonomy (NCBI): domain Eukaryota; kingdom Metazoa; phylum Arthropoda; class Insecta; order Orthoptera; family Trigonidiidae; genus Laupala; species Laupala kohalensis. The sequence goes on along the minus strand of NNCF01128515.1, from coordinate 125,453 downwards.
TAAATGTATAATTAATTCAAGGCTGTAAACCTATAAAGGACGATCTATAAAGTACAAATGTTCTGTTGTTAAGTATCTTGTCATAATTTGTACCACCCGACGACGACTTCAACTTAAAGTCGAATCATTGAGAGCTTTAAATCACAAAATATATAGATTAGAACATTAAAAGTCGTAAGTCTTGAATTGAAACTAGGTATGAATATAGTAAGAACAATATTAAATAAATTGCTGTGATGGAAATGAAGAATCAGTATCGTGCACTACTCAAATGTAAAATGTCGACAATTGTATTCATTTGCAGCTTGTAAACCATCATGGTGCATTTCGATGTTACCCAGTCGGAAGCATGGTAGTGTGAGCGAGAAGGAAAGTTTTCACATAGCTATTTGAAATGATTACAATATAAGACTACATATTTTACTTTTGGGGGAAAATGTATGTAGATTCGAGTTTGATGTCGAAAATTAGAGAACGAATAGTCTGATTCTGTTCGAATGTCGATTTAGAACCCCTTCATTTATATTTAATGTGGTAGTAAGATAATTTAGTTTCTTTTCACATGCAGTTCTATAATTGTAATTTGAGTATATTATCAACAAAATGTTACACTTTCTAATACTATTATATACAGTACCTGAATATACAAAATTAATTTATTTTGTTTCCTTTATGTGAAGGTGGAAAAGAGAAACGAGTGGTCAGAGTCTTACCTCATGTTCAGACATTTTTTGACATGTTATTGTTAAACAAGAGAGTCGAATCTATTCAAACATTTTTTTGGTATTTTTGACGTGTTATTCTGTCACGCGGAGTGAATCATCTCTGGAGCACACTCTTTGAATGAGTTGAGTGACTTTTGATTCAAATTTCTTGCCATCAAGAATTGACCTATTGCATCAAAGGAAATTTTCCTGAGCTCGTCAACAGTCAAGATTGTGTATGTATGTGTGTGTGTAT
>NNCF01128515.1:56952-106178 GCA_002313205.1 Laupala kohalensis | reverse complement strand
GGGGGGGGGGGGGGGGGGGGAATGTAAGCTCAAAATAAACAGTATTTTTGATTAAATTTTTTTTTTCCTTGCAAGGTAGAATACATACCCTTACTTTATGAATTTTCTACCAGCCATATTGTCACATCTTGTGGAACCTGGCGTTATCATAATACATGTCTTTATATTGTTGGAGGAACCACTTAGCCCTTGTCAGGACTACAATAAGGTGGTTATAACACATTTTTCCTTTTTTGGAGCAAGAACTTGCATAGACACCTGCTCAATGCTCCTGATGGGAACAAGAGCTACCATAAATAGTCTGTTGTAAATGAAGTGGAGTGTGTAGCCAACACCACTCGATATTTTGCAGTATTAACTCCACAATAAGTTCCCCATGTATTTTCTTCATGCTGGATGACCTGCCAGAATTAATGGCTCAATACTTTTGAACTTAATCCCATTTGTTGAAATGCAGCTTTTATTGCTTTTGAGTAATTTTCAGCAGAAGTGAATTAATCTCATGGTTTCTAATATGTTTAAGTTACATCTTTACAATAAAATCCAGAATTTATACATAATTTTTCATTTCCATAAGGAGGTAAAATTGTGATGGTTTCGTACAGGACAAATTAAAACATTTAATTAAGCTTTATTGAAACCGATACATACATAATAAACAAGAGTCCTAAAGAACTCACACTCATATAAGTTCAATACATGCCCTTCACTATACATTTTTGGTGAATCATTATATTCTTTTCCTACAAAAGACGACAGAAAAAATGATCTACACATCTTCATAGATTTGTAGACATGTAATGCATGTTTCAAGAATTTATTTTTCAATATTCACACACATCAAATGTGTCTACAACACAATTACTTGTTACCCAAACGTTTACAAATGTTTTGAAAATAATTCTTACATTAAGTGCTTAGTAGGAAAATAGTAAAAACATACTACTAATGTTCAGTGAAAATGAAATTGTTGGGCCACTTACTATGTGTTCTGAAGCCAACTTTTAATATTAATCTACAGTAGAATGAAGTCATGAAAACTGCAATATAGCTGACACCTAGTAATGAGTTTCACTCCAATCTAATAAATACCATAACAGAGTTTATAATCTAGAGACCATTTGTAGTTATTAACACATGGAAGATCAGTGGGGTTGTCCATTCAACTTTACCTGTATTAAGTTCCATACATATAAAAAAGGATGGAAAGATGCTTCTGCATCAGACTATTCTGACATGATACTACAATTGTCTGATGCATAGTGTATCAGTAAATTTGAGAGATATCTCACCAACTGAAAAGAAAATTTCTTGAGTTTTTACCAGAGAACCAAATGCAATTTGCAAAAGGCAGATAAAATTTGACTTAAGAACTTGGTCTTTTTTTCAGAATTGCAGTGTAAGACAAAGGAATTGGAATAGTTCTGTGTTTATTTTAACATATAATAATTTAGATAAGTCAAATTTAAACTACAGTAATAAAAATTCTAATTGAATAACCAAATCATAATTTACCATTTGTCTGACGGAAGCTATCTGGACAATTTTTCGAACATTTATGTCATTTAAGAATAAATTATTCAAGATCAAAATTATCAAGTTAAGGGTGTGTTTCTTTTATTCCGTGTCTAATCTCTTAAGAATTGTCTGAAAGCACTGAATGAACTTGGTTCCTGTTAATGCAGAATTACACACTAACAAAGAAGAAATTGATCAAGTGTAGGGACAATTCTCAATTAAATAACACATTGCCAAATTAGAAATTTCTTATGCATTTATGCAAAAAAAAAAAAAAAAAAAAAAGATTAATAAGAAGATTGTGTCACTTGGTTTTTACATGAAATACTTGGCACAACAGTTAATGATATAAGGTGATATTTAGTATTTTACATCAAAGTACTTAATGTTTAAACAATTAGCTGTAACTACATTTTTGTTTATAAAAGTTTTCCACATAGTGCAAGACCATCAATTTTGATGTATATTTAGTATATATTTTATGAGATTCATATGTGTAGCAAAACTACACCACAATCTGCACCATGAACTTACACGAGACATTCTTGTGGTTAGCCCAATGTTGGCATTCGCACAAAACACAAAAACTATTGTAAAGCTAAACTGGTTGAATACAGGGTACGATAAAAACTTTCCATGATTGATACAAATAAAAACATACCAATCTTCTTTTGCATGACGCGAAATCTGAAGTACAATCTACTATCAACATTCCATAGAGTCATCTGCATGATATACATTTTGCCACTTCTAAAATAATATCTAAGAACCCTGGGAAGAATCTACATTTCCTACCCCTCAACTAGATATACAATTGATAAATCAGTCTTAAAAATCTATACACTTTTACCTAATGAAACATGAAACAAATACATTGAATATTAAATAGAGGTTTGAAATAAGACAACATTGCATTAAAATACTAATCCATCATGCTCAAACGTATCAAGGAAGATACTAAGCATTGATGCCATGCTCCGCTTCATACTTCATTATTTGATCGAGATTTGTAATCTCCAGTTCTACAATATTCTTTCCTGCAAATTCTGCATACTTCACATTATCATCAGGGATACTTCTCTTCCATATGGTGGCTAAAATAAGAGATCATAAAAGAGGAATTAATAATAATTTGCCAACGGATTGAAACATTTATTAAATCTAATGCCACAAAAACTATTTTAACAATATGTAAGTGCAAAAATTACCTGGGTTACAATATACGTTTCAAGAATGAATAATCACATTTCTAAAGTATGTTAAAATGAAACTAACTAAACATACAATTAAATTTCATCTTATATGCAGGGATTTCAACAATGACAAGAAAATATGATGCGCACACTAAATCTTTAGTTATTTAAAAGGAATGATCAATAACTTTATTATGAGGAAGATATTAGCATCCCATAATTCTTCCTTCGATTACTGTCCCATTCATCAACTAATTTGCTCAGTACTCTCATCTATTATGATGTACGTGCTGGATTAGTTAACGTTTTGATGAAAGAATTCTTAACTGGAACTTCAAAGATGAAGACAACAGAGAAAGGACAGATAAAAAAGCACTTGTTTGTATGTTGTTATACATTATTCTCGAGGAAGTGGAGAAACATGCAAGTATTCTGAGGGGCAACACCATCACTATAACTGAGTTGTTACTTCCACAATAAAGTAACAATAAGTCTTGTGGCCCTGAAAATAGACATTTTATTTTTCAATAATAAACTGAGAAAAAGGCCCTGTGCATTAACATATAATTTCAGAAAATTTTCTATAGTTTTCCTTCTTGTTGAATGCTATCATGCTGACAACCTTGCAAGAACAATACACCAACTTGGGACAAGAACAAAATTACCAACTTGATGAAAAATCTGCTATCTTACTAGTGAACACAAGGGATAAAATGAAGACCAAGGTACAAAATAACAGACTAATTTGTTCAGATCATTTGATGTACATATACATTGTCCTGATGACAGCACAAATGAATGAAAGATGGTAGAAGATGCTTTGAGTATCGATCCCTCCTCCAAAAGGACTTTCAAAATTAGGTATTACCCCACTATCAGCACGATGGAAGTCTTACAGAAGAATCTCACTATCATGAAACTGTGCGCTATGTTCAGAAATAGGAACTTTGTGTTAACACAAGAATCAAAATTTTCATGTTATTATTAAAAATTTATAATATATAATAATTTTTTAAAATAATACATTCACTTACCATGCATAGATTTAACCAACATGTATGTAGGGTAATGTTTACACTCTCGGGCGATGTATTTCCCAACAGAATTCAAATCTTTGATAGGAGGAAATGAAACTTCCATCGTCTCTCGCACAACTTCAGTATCAACATCATAATACCCTGAAATAAAATAAAAAATCTCCTTCAGCTAGAAAACTTAATAGACAACTATTATTCATTTTTTTCAATTGGATATTTATGTGGTTCATCCTCATCCTCATCCTCATTACTATGACTTATAGAATATTTGTTTGTATCTCTAATAATTTTCTCCAAACATTTCATTACATAATGCATATAATTTACAAGATACTGAAAGGTCTTATCTAATGAAAACAAACTTCCTTTATTTTTAATTTAATGTTATTAAAATAAACCCACTTTCTTTTGTAATATCATATAATTTTAAATCCAGATATAAATTTTCAACAAAATAAATTTGCTTCAAGAGTCCCTTCTCCACAACACTAAGCAATATCACCAAGAGCAACTAACTACTGCGTTACTATTCATTTAAAATACATTAATTTATCACGTAAGCTAGACAAAAAAATACCACAGCTCTCCTTCAAATAAATAGTTCACTTTTAACTCTAAATAAATAAATGTATGGATTCTTTGAACAAACAAAACAAATATAAGTCTAAGAAGAGTACATACAATATTCACACTCGGGGAGAAGGTTAATTAATTAAAAATTAATCATTTGAAAACTTATAAAAGTTAATTTTTGGAATCAGCTTTAAGTTTCAGAAAACACCTAAAAATAATTTATAGTCATGAAAAATACAAGTACTTTAATTTCAAAACATAAATAAGTTGGATTTCAAGATTCCTCTGTCACACTATGGCACAACACATATTTTATAATATATGAATTCTTCACTGTACAAGTTGAGAAAAAGATTTCAAAAAGTCAACAAGGCACAGATATTTAAAAAACATTTAAACTGAATGGTACACCTTCTTTGTGAAGTTTTTGTGAATGAATGATTATTTAGTTACAAAAGAAATAATAGTGTGTTTAAAAGAAGCTTTGAAACAGAATTTACATTTATAGAATGGACTGTTATGCTTCTATAATCAGTGGATTTGAAGTTTATGTGCTATTCTATACAAAATAGTTTTAATAATGTTAAAATTTAAAATACAAGTAGAAAGAAACTTACCATCCCACATCTTCTTCACAAGGTCCAAAAGAGAACGAGGAGGCAAAACTCTGTGACGATTCAATGGCATAACAAAGCATCGACGATAATCCAAATCAATAATACCAGTCTTGTTCTGTAAAGAAAAGCAAAATTTCTCCCTAATTAAAAATTTTAAATTCTAAGAAATGAAACAGAAAAAATAGTGGTTTAAATCAATTATGTCAGAACTGTAAAAATCTCAAACTAATGGAAATAAAAACTTCCAATATAAAATATATGAACATTAAACTCATTGATAACATCATTTAGTAAAGATAAAATTTGTTTCTAGAAACATTAAGATTGTTTATTAGTGAATATGTACAAAAAGGAAAACTAACTGCATCAAAATCATGAATAAATCTTCCTCTTCTTGATCCACGAAAATCTGGTACATCAATTTTTTCATAGTCATCTGTTTCAAGATCCATTTCAAATTCTTCCTTAAGAAATTCGGTAGTATGATCTTCCTTAGTTCTCAAACCCTGGGGAAAAAGTATTGGCATTTATAAAACATGATATTTGTTAAGGTTGAGGACAGTTTAGGAGAAATGGCTATTGTTTATTACCATAACTCCCAAGTTTTCAAAATTGCCCAAAGGAAGGTGAAACTTAACATCAATGAAATTTATTTACATAATGGTCTGCCACAGCCCAAAAAATTTCTTTGAAGTGTTCTTTGTGGTTAATAAAGACCTGAACTTGTCACAAATCAATTATCTTTTAATCTTACTAGACAGGGGTATGGGGTTGGCTGGTTAACGTGAGGCTCTACGAGACTAAGAGTACCCAGAATAAAATCGTAGAACTCAATCTTTCATGGACCCTTTTCGGAATTTTTTTACAAGGGTTTCACAATCCAAATTCAGCCTCCACGGGAAATCAGACATATCTAAGCACCTCTTGGGTAGGAAATGAGAATAGTGTGACAAATTGAAATAATTGGAAACAAGCAAAATTGGAGTTAAATTCATTATTGTTGGGGTTGCTCCTCATCCTCAATGCTGCTTAAGTCCACAAACAACCTCCATACACTACTAGTGCTCTGAGGGAAGGAGATGGTAAGCAAAGATCATTAAAAATGACATATAAATGATATTCATGTTGAGACCTTCGTTTTCTGGGTCAATAAAATAGTGACACTCCCAATGTTGCTTAAATTCACAATCAGCTCCGTGCACCCCAACACTGCTACGGAGGGGAATAACATAAAAGAACTTTCAGAAATAATATACCCAAGACAAATTCATTGTATTCAGTATCGTCGTGATGGTGTCACCTATGATACCATTCAGGTCTAAATTCAGTCATGGAGAAAAAAGGAGGGAGAGAAAAGGGTTGAAAAGGAATGAGTGAAACAACAGCAGAAAAGGGAAGATTTGCATCGGATCTGTGGTTGTTGAGGTTTGTGAGAAGTATAACTATACTAACCAATGCTGTTAAGTTCATTTTCAGGTAACATCAGGGCACAGTACTCCTATAGCTAGGGAAGGGCAAGACGGAAAATAAATGTAATACGAGCGGTATTTACCAGTTAATAGTTTCGTATCACTTCAGGCTATATTAACAATTAAAATTTAGATTCTTATCAATTATCTCTGTAGAAACATGGCAGAAGCTATGGCGCAAGTTAATTAACACACTTGTAAAATCTACACTAAATCCAAATTTTATGGTTTAAAGAAGTTTTTATTTTTCTTAAATGCACATACCAGAGAAATCATATATGTAAAATGTCAGCTCTAAGAGAGAGCAAAGCTAGAAAATGAGAGAGTGATAATGTATGTGAAATAATAAAATAATAAATTTATTGTCAAAAAACAGTATAAACTGCGTATGACCACGTGGAGGGAAAAAAAAACTAATTTACTCTCTGGAAGCAAGCAAGGGACCATCCCATCAATTCCGATCAAGGGCCCTAAGGCAGAGGCGGATTCAAAAAATTCAGCAAAAATTCCTAGATAAGATAAAAAGTTAGCTGCGAGTTATAATACTAATAGAATGTCAATATGTTTGTAATTTTAAGCAAAAAATTACATGTAAGTTATTATCGAACTATAGATTATTCTGAGTATAGTGCTTAAAAATTGAAATAACACTAAATTCACGATTTATTGTTACAATAGACCCGCCCCTAGACAAAGCCTAGAGAACCTGTATGATAAATCCGCCTCTACCCGAAGGAAAACCGGAGAAAAACCCGGGCCAGGATGGGGCTACAGAATTTATGTACACAAACGTGCCAATGTTGAGTACACATAAAACTAAATTAATATGAGCCATAAGACAACACAATCATGCAAGAAAATAGTTTTTGAAATTGTTATAAGTTGTTTAAAAAGTACTACAGCAATGGCGTGATAAAGCACAAGACGAATTTAACTTTTGTTAAAATCAATAAATTCTTTTACAGTGTAGAAGCACTGGTGCAGGAGGTAGTTTTTAACCGCGGATTTGAAGATATTCAATTTCATAATATCTTTTATATTCTTGGGCAGGGAATTATATAGAACGATTCCCGAATGGTATGGTCCCTTTGTGGGAGAAGGATACTGGAATTTCCTAATGGCAAATTGTGATATGGTCAAGTTTGTTCTCATATGACAAATAAATAAACAAATTTTAATACTATAAAGTATATAATAAACAGAAAATGCCTTTTAAGAATTTTAAACAAATTGTTACATAAAAAGGACTATACTAAAATGTAAAAAATAATTTTCAGAAACAAAAATACAAATATAAAAAAGTCCCTGCTTTGGACACTTTATAGGTACAAGCACTTAGAAGACAAAACCGTAGATATATTTAAAATATGAAATCTAAGGTTGAAAAGTTTGAGGCGTCTAGCGTTGCGAGTAGTAATATTACTTTAACATTTCTGAAAAAGCCTCAACGTGCCCCAGGTCCGCTAAAATCTCTCGGCGGCCTTAACTAGATTTCTTCCCTCTATTCGACACGAGTCCCATACATTGGTGGCATGGTGCTTGACTCAAACGCGACGTATTCATTTTACTGGATGAACCACCAGTTTTTTCTTCGTACAGTAATAATAGTACACGTGTTCCAGAGGAATAAATGAAGGATTCTACTTATTGAAGTCAGCCTACCATGTATTCTCTTATCAAGATCCCCAAAACACGTACGTATTTCAAGGGGGATCCATGGTGATCCGATTTACGAGCCACCGTCTTTGGTCGTCATAACATTTTTATTGTATTCCATGGACACACATTTAAATAAGATTCATTTAATTTCGAAAATTCCGCGTACCTAACAGGGGGCGATCGCGAAACGCAACTAGCTAATCTTGTGTATAAAAATTATACATGGAGAAAACACGTACACAGGGTCATAGTAATTATACTGTAGTAGTCCACAAAAATGCCATTCAAAGATGCCTAGACTTTGACTCAATGAAAGGAAGCGAAGGTAGCTATGAGTTGCACAAAGCCTGTTTCTATTAGCTCAGCAGCCACTAACAATTGTCTATGAATGGAGACATTGTTTCTGATAATTGTGTGAAAACTATAATATGATTTCTTTATTAAATGTACATGATGTCAACAATATTTATCTCCTGTGTCAGCATTACCGAAAAAATTATCAAAGAAATCTATTTATTTTGGTATATTAATTTAATTTATATGGCTTTAAGGATAACAATTAGCATTGCATAAATCATAATCTTGTATTTTAGTGTAAAAAATATTTTAAAACCCTTTAACAATAAAACATTCCTAAAATAACTCAATAAGAGGTCCTCTGAAAGTTAAAAAAAAAGGAATGAAAACCCCATTTTATTTCTTTCATGTGATGGCTCTAGTGTTGAGGAATATAAAAAAGGAAAAAAAATTGTGATAAAAAAATACACTTATGGTGATATTCACTTTTATGTCAAGCCGTGTTTTCACACCAAAAAAAGTCAGCAAAAATTCAAAGTCTTTCAAGTGTTTATAGTTATTCTAAGGTTATAGTCTTTTCTTCTAACATCCTTATACTGTAGAGTTTATAACTACAAAGTTTCACAATTCTTTGATGAAATATATAAGAGTTATGATTTTTTCCCGAAAGATTGGCAAGTCACATTTTGCGATCTCCGCTTGTTCGATAGGGCGAATTTTCGAAATTTTGAAAGCCTGTAAAACGAAAACGGTAAGAGGTAAAAATTTGATGTAGTTTCCTATATCTGTAAGAAGAATAAATGAACCAGGTTCTATGAAGACCCGAGATGGTGGGTGAGAAAAAAAATTTTTTTTTTCATTGACTTCACATGGAATGAACCCACCGAAATCTATTTGGGGTAACGTTGTTGCCAGTGGCGAACGCAACGGGGTCCCCTCCTTCAGTCACGAATAATAGTCATAAGTATGTAAGAAGTATGTTCCAAGAAGTGAAAATCATAATTTATGAATTTTAACCATTTTCTGGCACAGCTCCTGTATCATCCACTTCAACTTTTAAAAACAGTTTTATATAAACACTATATTATAATATATGGTGTGCTAAGCTTCAGGCCTTCCCCCCACATATATTTTTTTCGTGGTACATGCTCCTTCCAATATCTCATATGCTTACGCTAGTGGTCGTTGCCCAAGAGTATCAATGTGACATCATGGTACGCAATTATACTTCCGGCAAACATAGATAATGACCACTTCCATCCACACCCTTTCCGTTCTTCCCATCCCGTAAAGAAACGCAAAAACGAAGCAGTATGATAGATAAAGAATTTTCACTCTTCTGCCACTTAAACTTTAAAACAAAATCAATTTCAATAATTAACACTCAGAATATAGGAAGTTTTCGCAAGCAAATGGAGAATAAAAAATTATCAGTCCCTCACCCGCACGGAAAGAAACATTATCGGGAAGGTATTAGAAGATAACTAAATGACATCCTTTATTAGATAATTTTTCATACATCCTACAGCATGGAACTGCCGAATTTTCTCATAGAAGACGAAATGGACTTATATAAATTCGTTCAACCCATCCAACAAACAGGATCGCATGTATGAGAGGGCGTGGTGAGGCTGCCCGCGCCGCGCGTTATCGTCATCTAGGGATAGCCTCTGATTTGTAGGAACGCTACTGCCGGCAAACCAATCATGAACAAAACTTTTCTCACCTCAGGTAAAGAGTATACTGAATTTGAATAAAAATTCTCTCTGGCATTTCTTTTCAGATTTTATTTTCTGGGAAATTCCAAAAAAACTTAACAGTAATAATACGTTCAGCAACGTGTTCACCGGTGTCACAAATAAAAAGAAAAATCCCAATCCTCTACTTCTTTCGATTAAAATTTATTACAACCTTTCCTTCTAACTGGAAGTTAAAATAGATTTTAACCAGAGTTGTTGTAAATGAACCTGGCTCCCAATAAATAACGGGTATCGTGGCAACACCCAAAAACACCTCAAAACCCAATCTTGTATAAAGCTCACATTTTGACGTATTGGTTACCCAGGATTCGTTCAGACAATTACATCTTAACAATTTAACAAAATAATTGAAAATACAAATATGAAAATTTTCAAATATTAATAACCCTACAATTATACAACTTTTCTGTAGATTTACTGATATTCGTAATGGTTATACTGAACTTAAAATGCTAATAACTTGAATGAACATAATGAAAGGAAATTTTCGTTTCACATGTGTAAAAACCTTTAACTTTTATTAATTTCTAGGTGTTTTCCTTTCCTAAACTTCGTCGATTTTAAGCATACAAGCTCAAGTGAAGAGTATATAGTAAATGAATGCAGTACTTGTCGGACAAAATTTCTTGAATAAATACTTGTCAACTAAATTACAGAAAAAAATTCAATGTCAATAACGAATGAGCCACAATCGCCAGGGAACAGAACCCGAACAAATAATGTTCAATAAAACAAACAAAGGGTCAAACTGTTCGTAGGTTTAAAAAAAAAATCAACACCAGGGTTTTTCAACTCTGATTTCTACTGGCATATTAAAATAAAGTGGTAAATGATTGTGATGGAGCAATCGAAAGTTTATATTTACAGCGAAACACTCATACATCAAATTCCCGCATATACCGACGTTCCCTCTAGGCCCTTGGATTTGCTATGATTTTGTGTGTTACACGCATACATTACACCCGGATGTATCGAATTCCCACGTCGAGTTTCGGCTCCCCTTGGTCGTTTCCCCCCCACGTACATCGACCTTGAGGGTCGCTCTGAGATCCATGCGACAGATGAGTCCAGAAGGGGCGTCGGCATCAGGGGTGGGGCATATCCCTCTATCCTCTTCAACACACTCGGAAGCTTCAATAAAACTCGCAGCATATAGTAATGCGTGGGCCATCCTAATAATGCTTTGACGATCGCGGCGATATTTTGCGAATACATGTCCAAAATTAATCACACGCCTTATTTCTTTCCGTAAGTTTCAAAACGATCGCTGAAACCATTCTACGAAATCATAGTGCTTCTGAGATCTCTGTCGCATAGTGAAATTTATGACTTTAGTATTTTTTCGAATTTCTCAGACAGGTGTCGAGCTAGGGTGAGATGGCGACATCATAATACTGACGTGATTGGTCCTCGGTGCCCACTGGGCTAATTATAATTATCTTAATTTACAGAAAGTACCCCAAAAACAGGAGGTTGTAGAGGAAGGGTGCCAAAAGCAGACATCGCATCTGCCAAACACTGTCCAGATCGACCTCTAAAGGAATTACAATCAAATTTGTATTCCTTCAAAGATGTTTTCAAGTTCTGCTTTGTTGAGGTATACAGAGGAAGTAAAATTACATATGAATACACGGCACCAAAATTATAGAAAACGCCTTGCCACCTATTGGACATCTTTCGGAAGCTGCGTTTTAGACGAGGAAAAAAGGTTACAGGAAGTACATGAGAACATGCTCTGAAATGTTATCGATCTTTGTTACGTAGAAGACGTTCTGCATATGCTTCTTTTCACATCTGGTCCGGTAATTTCTTCCCCGAACATCTCGGTACTTTTCCTCGCCTGAATGTGCGAATTTCGGTGTGCTTTGGCGACGGGTGTTAAACCGTACTTTACCATCCGCCGGAGGGCGGACGGTTGTTTTCCCGGAAAGACTGAACGGGAGCAAGTAGAGAGAGGAGTTTGCTCGAGGATGCTCGTACCGTGACATCGTGGAAGGTTTGAGCTGCACATGAGAGACAGCTGTGGAAGCGTTATGTGTTTTTGACAGATGCAATAGACGAGTGTTCAGAAGGTCTACCAGCAGAGATTTTGTAGTAGATTGACACCAGACAGCGATTTTTAGTAAGGTTGCGACGTCACATCAGATTTTATTTCCCCTCATAATAAAAATTTTAATTGTAAGAATTTATGTTAGATTTATTGCTGTTCTTATCTTTAGTATTCCCATTACTATACGGAAAATAAACCGAGTATAACGTGAATATATATTACACTTAACAAAAATCTTTCATTTTATAAACAAAATTAATAACACAATAATATTACAACAAAAATTCAAACATATTCAGTCGTAATTGTTAAGAATGAACTATTTTCATAAAATGTTTTATTCAAAATCAGTCATTAATAGCAGTTTTTAGTAATTTCCAGCTAGATTTCCCATCTAGCCCACTGGGATGCGAGGCTTGCCGGATTAGGGAATTTTCCGTACTATATTTTCCTGAAAATGTTTTTTAGAAGGGTTTCTGAGGAAACTGTTTAACAATGAATGAACGAGTAACACGCCTTAATCATTATAATGTTATCATTATTATGTGAAATTAAAAGCGAAAACTAATTATATCGATTTTTTTAATCGTTCTCTACTGTAAACCAAAACTAACATCCATTTAGCATCTCTATTCATCTCGCAAACTCGGTTACAATTGAAGTAGCAGTCATAGCAAACAGCAAACGTCAATGGTGTGGCACGAAAGTAAACGTATTTTTTAATCAACGGTCACAGCCGAAGATGCCGAATCATCGAACGCCTAACTGAAGAGGTAATACTGCACGTAGTTCCCATGAGCTGCGAGTTCGCAGAAAGAGAGTATTACTGCACATCGAAATCTACAAATTTCCTCCGAATACATTCATTCCACCAAACTCACTCGATTTCCGAATGTATTTAAACAACTAGCTGATTACCTGGCGTTGCCTGCGATTTTTTCTTTTTCACTTTTAATCTTCTTTTGCTCAGGAAAAAATGAAATCCATTTTTATTCTAAGGTCAAAATACTTTTACTTCCTGGTTTTTAAGAACATGTACAGCATCCTAATTTTTCAAATTCATAATAATACAAATTTAATACAAAACTTGACAATACACTACATCAGGTGGGAGTTGCGTCGGTCGAATATTCGCTTCCGAGGCACGACGCGGCTGCACCATTGCATTAAAATTCTTGTAAAATCTTTGTAAATCCTTATCTTTGTAAAATGCACGAAACCTATGACTTATTAAATTTGATGAAGTTTTCCTTCTTAAATTCCTCACTTGAAGTATTTCAACACTTCTATTTTTCATAATGTTTTCTCGATAACTTTAATTAACCTTAGTAGATAGACAAGCTATTGCGGACTTTTTTGTAGAACTCCTCGAGGCGAACAATATTGCCACTCATAGTTGTCATCTATCTCTAACCGTTTAGGCAGCGTAAGTGAATTTGGCTGATTCCCTTAGTCCGTTCGTTCTGGGCTTCTTTACCATCTCCTCCCTAAATTTCACCACGATCGGTTCTATGGTTTAGTCGTGATTAAGTAACAAACAGAGACACGCTTTCGCATTACGCATTTATATATTACTATGGATAGTAAGGATTACGCCACGCACTGATTGGCCCACTCGACGATCGCCGTACTATGTTGTCAAATTGCCGACCGGGAGGTACTATGTTGGCAAATCAAAATATAAAATGATACACAAGGCCTGCACAAGGCCCACACACTCGTTATGATCTGGGTATTCATTTTTACTAAATAATTAACAAACATACGTTAAACATGAATTAAGAAATGGTTAGCCGCACTTTTTAATGCTTTTAATGCCAGAACCCTGGGATACATGAAATATTTTCACATCCAATATATTGTTAAAGATGAAATCTTTGGTTATTACATTAAAAAGCGTTCAGACAGGTTATGGGGAAGAAAAAATAGACGTGAATGGACACGTTTTACTTTCATACATCTTTGCTCAATCGCGTATAAACTTGTTCCTAAGTAATAAAACAGTTTCTGGATAATCACGAACTGATCTAAATTTGGTCAACCTGCTGATTCATTCTGCAAATTTCATTGTAAATGATTTAGACATACAAGTTAGTTACGAGACACACAAAATGACCTCGGAATTTTCTGGTTTAGAAAATGTTTCAAGTTTTGAAAATTATTACAAATTAGAACACACATTAAAAGTGTTTTTATGTGCATAAAAATATCTAAGTAAATTTATTTTTCAAATTAGAGATCAAAGGTAAAACATCGATATTGTAATAAATTTCTAAAGGAATAAACTATTTTATACAATATGGTTTACAAAAATTTTAAAAGTATGCAAAATTATATACTTTTAAGTTACCTATTAAAATAAAATAGTCACACAGTTTAATGTGCATCTTGCCATACTAAGGCTAGCTTGCCAAATTAAAACTACATTGTACAGAGATGAAACTTTATGCAAAGATAAAACGTTACATTAATGTTCATCCTTTTTTCTCCACTTGCAAAAAACAACCACACACAACAAAAAACAAACAAACAAATGTTAGTTTTTTTTTCAAATAATTTTCTCTCAAACTAGGGAGGTTAGTAAATTTCAAATGAGAACACTAAGCGAGTAATGTTACAAGTGAAATCCAAGTATAAATGAATCTAATTAACAATTCTGTTCCTTAATTTGTAATGGTATTTAGTTCATCGTGATAGCACATATCACCTCCATTGAGCAAGTATGTTCATCTGGGTGTTGATAATTAAAAAATTGGTAATTCCCAGTTTGCAACTCCCAAATCATCATAGAGTCCATTGGTATACACTTAAAATCTTTGCTATATTTGTCAACAAGAATAGTAAATTATTATCAGATGCACAGGATTTGTAAATTCATAAAGAAAAAAACTGGTAACAAAACCATAAAGGGTAATTATGGTTTAATTATGTCTAACTACAATTTTTCAAGCAGTAATGAAATATCATAGAAGTGAGTTTGGCTCAGTGGGTGGAGCGTTGAGCTCCTCAGATATCCAGCCTAATTCCTAGGTCCACTCACAATTCTACAAAATGAGTATTGGCTCTATCCCAGGGTCAAACAGACTGGAGCAAGATATGGCTCCTTGTGTCAAGGACAAGAACTTGCTGAGTTCTACATACACACCAATACATTAGGACCTGCTGTGGGACAGTGTGACATACGATTAAAACATTCTTAAATTTTTTTCTTTTTTAGTATTTATTTTACCATTTATTTATATTATCAAATAATTTGAAACATTTTTGAAATAAAAATAAAATATTTAAGATTGTGATGCAGACATATTCAGAAGATAACAAGAAATTTTAAAAAAATTGTTGAAGTAGCACTTGTCCCAAAACTCTTCGCGGAGACCTTTGGAGACAAGAATGGAACCTTCCTTAATTGTTATCCTTGGAACTGTCCATAAATTACGTAGTGTAAAACTTTCAATTTCTCAACACCCACTCCCCCACATATTGACACTCTTGGATGATGATACCCCCACTCCATATTAATTGCACAATATCATGCTACCTTCCCGGCGCTGTTAATAAAAGTTTTGCAGCTTTTCAGAAAATGTGGGGACCCTAATTAATTTAGTGTTACATAACACCAAAGCCAACACCCCTCCACAACACAGTTTCACGATAGCACCCCCAACGTAATTTATTGACAGCCCCTATCTGAAAAATTAAAACTTAATATTTCACATCATTTCATAATATTTTACTGGTAACACTGGATTATAACACTAGTCTAATAAACAACACGATTTAATTCACAAATAATCTACATTTGTAACAATGCTACAAATTTTGGGTATTCTTCTCAATTTTATTTCATTTCTGTTTCTTTTCCAACAGAAACATATTATAATTTTTTATTACAATTTCAATTACCAGAGAAAGTTTGTGTACAAGAGCTACCTGATAACTATTAAGTGATGAACTGCTCCTGAACCCCTAATTTCAGTATTCAGGAGAGGGGAAGTAGGGAAATGGGCACAGTTGTGTACATTATCTCTGTAGCCCCATCCTGGCCCGGGTTTTACTCTGGATTTCCTCCGGATAGTGGCATATTTTCCTTGGACGGGAATGTCATTAATACTTTTGTCTTATTAATCTCGAACTTTTATTGCACTAATATCTACAATCTATTGTGAATAATTAATGGATAACAGTTCACATTTATTAAATAATTTCTTTTGTAAATATTAAATTCACCACTGCCCATGGGCCCCTGATCGGAATTGATGGGATGATCCCTTGCTTGTTTCTGGAGAGTAACTTAGTTTATTGCCCCCCACGTGGTCATACACAGTTTGCAACTGCTTTTTTGACAATAAAGTTTATTTATTATTCATGTCTGCTTTGCTAGGGTCATNCCCCCCCTCTCTCACACACACACACACACAATAAAAAGTGCCAATATAAAGAAACCAATCTCCCAAAAATTTGATATACTAGCCCACTGTCCAACGTTAACATAAATAACACAACTCTTACTCCTAGTCCAAACAGATCACAATAAGAAAATATGAAAATACAAGGGTGAACTCTTAAATTTATTTTATCCAACAAAACTTGTGCTGCTGAAAAATTAGTGTTTTCAATACATTTTTAAACATAATTTTTAATCAATGACAGCTCACTATACAGGTATTTATGAAAATACATTCATACACTGAACAGCTTTCACAATGCAGGTGTCATAAATTTAGCTAAGCCACCAAGGGTCCTCCACATGAGTGATGCTGTCTTTTCAGTCAATTGGTAAGCAAAGAAGAAAAAAATTGGGATAAAAAAGCTTATTATGAAATCCACTGCAACACTTTAAGGATCAAACTAGCACAAAACAATTCAAAATAATAACTCCGGTCATCGATAACAAAAATGTAACTTCCTACAATTTGTAATTATGCAGCTTAAAAAATAATAGAACTCTAACACAAGAATTTATAACAAACAATTAAGAAATTAATAAACAACAAAGGATATATTACTTACACCAGAGTGCATAGGATCATCTTGATATAATGCAGATTTGCTGGCCTCATATGGCACACTGCACCAACCACGAAATCTTTGAATCTATGTACATAATAAAACAGAAATAAATTAAATAGAAAGAAAAAGAATTACATATTTTTAAAACCTACATGATTTATAACACATAAATACCTGAGAACTTGCAATCTTGTGATACAGGTAGACTCCACCCATTATACCAATGCTCATAACAGACAGTGCAGTGAGAAAGAGACACACTGTAGTAGCTGAAGATACATTGCGAGTGGGAGTTCTAAGAATGTAATATTGAGGTTCTGCTGCAGCTTCTAGATCGAGTTTGGGAGGCTTGAAACAGAGAGCCGACATATAACTTCAAAATTAATTTCATTATGAATCAGCTTATGTCATATAAGTCACTTATGATACAAAGGTGATATCGTACAGAGTACACTTGAAAAATAGAAAATACAGTCCCGCAATAGCATTCTATTAGAGTAACTTAAACCCAAACTTGGTTCCAAAATATCAAAATAATTATAACAATAGATTATTTACGTTAGTGTAATCTACTCACTAAATCTGGGATATGTTCATTTTCCACTAATGGCTCATCCATCTTATCAGATTTTTTTTCGCGCATAGGCTTCGTAATGACTGTCATCTTGAACTCTGTAAACAAACGTCAAATGACGCCTCAACGTAAACTAATCCAGTCCCGATCACCCAGCTTCCAACAGAGCTCAGCACAGCTCAGCAACTTCAGCTAGTACGATGCAGCTGTAGTAGAGGGAACCGACGACGTCAGAAATCGATGGTATCTCACACAGTGCGATGTATCGTTCGCAAACCAATGGGCACTGATCTAATGTGATATCGGATATAAACAATACGCAGAGTGCTAGATTAGAAAAAAGAAAAAGTTCAAATAATTAACTGGTAAAATTAAATTAATATAGACCTTTGTGTGTATCAGTTAATACATGAAGTAAAAATATAACGCAATTTCAAGATATAATTTACTTTTCATAAAAAGAACTTAAAATGTGTATATATGCTAAATCTATATGCAAATATAAATCACAATAACGCTAAGAAATGTAATTTTCCCCGTTCATTTAATATCCCTCTAATAGTTTCTCACGAATTAAAACAAGCTGTTGGTAAAATTTATTAACAGAGCTACGTTTCTTCCCCAAAGCCAAGTCTATATATAAAAATCCTTCTCGTGAAATATTCTAAACCACTATACTAAATTAAAAACGTACGAACTTTTCAATAATTATTAATTTATTTCTTTATCTGTACTCCATAAAAAAATTTCACAATTGTGAAAATTTTCAAATGAGAGATTTCGACGTTGACATCCGTTTGGGGGTTCCTTATACTGAAAATGTGTTTTTAGGGATTCTGTGTGTGTGTGGAGGAACTCTGATGGATAATGGACGAGTNATATATATATCTGTGTGTGTGTAATTTAGAGTAGTATCTGCTTCTTGTAGATGCACAGCTGTAGAATTTTAATAACATATAATTCTCAAACAGCGGCTCAAGCTGTATGTTCACTTCATTGAACCCCCAAACAAATTACTCGCAGCAGAACATAATAGATCAGGGACGGTAATAGTTTAGAAATTGGATTCAATTATATATTTATTGTCATTTCATAAGTTACAGTGTATTATATCCCTGCGATATAGTTATAAAAACTCGAACCGTTTCTCCAGGGGGAGGGGGATTACCAGGGTATTGGGTCGAGGACCCCAGACCCAGGCCCAGGTCGCTGGCCCCAGACAAGGGAAATTATATTCAAGGAATATTTTATTTTCATCTGTGACGGGTCAAATTATATCTTTTGCGCCCCACAACCGACCTTAATTTGCCTCTGCCACTGATGTAAATATATTGGCGTGAGTTTCAGTGTTTTGGTTGCAGAATACTGTAGCAAATAATTATACTTCATTGAAATTAATTGTAGTATGCATTAGTATTCTTATCTTGTCTTCAAAACATCAAGGAGAATGTGCTTCTCGCATTCACTAACTGATGAATTTGAATTATCGTGAGCTAGCCCGCTAGCACCAGAACTTAGCGTATGGGTACTGTCCCTCTAGAAAGTCCCTTTCCATTTACTGCCTTGAAAAGGACGTGTATCCCTAGTTTGCAACCGGCGTCCTCTACTAAACTCTAATCTGCCAATATTCTCCCTCAGCTGATCATTTCCAAATGTTACTATGATATAAATATAAATAGACTCAGCGGTCTCTGCTATAGGTTCTACAAGCCCCGTACCAACATGAAGCCAGATTAACCGCCATTAAACAAATAAATTAATTAATAACTAATTGACAAGAGAGCAGTTAAACGTTACCTGTGACCACGTTGAGGACAATCAAATAATTAACTGCTGCTACTTTATAATAAACTGATAAAAACAGTCTATTCCTGCTCATATTTTTTTCTTTGGTTACATACATGACCTCTGTAAAGATACTGTGTAAAGATACATGACCTTAAGCCATTCTTTGAGGATAGTGATGAGCGTCCAGCACAGACAGAAGGGTCCTTGGCATGTTATGTAGCGAATATTTTTGGTTTATCACGTAACACAGAAGGTCAGCTCATTTCCGAAGATCGACTCTGGGACACCATCACAACTCCGGAGATCAAGAACATTTCAGCTGAAAGGAATCTATACAATTCTGTGAAAATGTTAAGAAATTTGCAGTGGTTCCAACCAAGAACAAATTTATGTAAAGATGAATGATAACATATGAAGCGGGCATCCTAATGCACTGGAGACGTTTTTATGCCCACCTGCTGAACCATAATCAACCATATCCCCGGTCGATAAGGAAAACCCATTTGGTCCTGATCAACAGATTAAAGAGCCGAACAGCCAAGAAGTATTTGATATTATACGGAAGCTGAAAAATAATAGAACCCCAGGGGAAGACGGAATTACAGCAGAACTGTACGAAAAGGTGGATATATTTTATGGAGAGCAATATATAAACTAATATATAAGATCTGGAAAGAAGAGACCATGCCCGAGGATTGGCACAATACCTTAATATGCCCCATACATAAAAAGGCGACAAATTATTATGCCAAAATTATTGAGGCATATTCTTACTTAACGTAGCCTACTTACAGATCTTTAGCTCATTAATAGCGAAAAGACTAGACCCTGATGGGGAGAAACGCATTGGTGAGTACCAATGTGGCTTCAGACAAAATATATCAACAACAGATCAAATCTTCACGCTTAGGCAAATTCTGGAACAAATGTTAGAATTTTAATTCCCCTGTTCATCAAATCTTTGTGAATTTTCAGCTAGCTCATGAATAGAAATAGCTTTATGAATATCATGGTGGATTTTGAAATACCCTCAAAATTAATTAGACTCTGTAAATTACTCTTTCGAAAACTAAAAGTAAAGTTAAAATTCAAAACAAATATTCACAACTACCTATGGCTTGAGACAAGGAGATTCTCAGCCCATGATTTTATTCAATTTATACCTGGAAAAAGTTGTAAGGCATATAAAAATAAATCCTGGTGGACCTATCTTTAATAGACGTAAACAATATTTAGTCGATGCAGATGATATTTTCCATTTTGGCCATTTTCTGTCTGATGTAGGAGAATGATGGAGGAAATGGAAGAAGCTGGCGATCAAATCCTTAAAGTTAATCCGTCCTACAAAATACATGTTATCTCAGAGTGACAAACAAAATATTTCCACATAGCTGGTCACTATTGATAGGAAAACTTACAGTCAGGTGGAAAAATTTCAATTCTTGGGTTCTGTGATTGCAGCGAGTATGATGTTTCTAAGGATATAAATAATAAGATTGTTACCGCAAATAGAAGTATGTATTCGTTCACAAAGTATTACCATATAGGCTGATACGTGAACGAAGTAAGATACGGGTGTACAAAAAGGTAATTTGACCAATTGTCACATATGGGTGTGAGAGCTGAACAATCTCCAGCAAATCTATGTGCTGGGGAAAATATACACTCCTCAAAATCTTTGGCTCAATTGGAGACGACAATGGGTGGAGAATAAGATATAACGCTGAACTCTACGAAATGTATAAAGCACCTGACGTAGCAGCAGAAATTAAAGCTAGAAGATTGCAGTGGTATGGACACGAATGTAGAATGAGTGGACGAAGAACTGCAAGAAAAATACTTTTCAGCTAGTATTAAGGTAAACGAAAGAGAGGCAGACCCAAACTACTGTGAATGGACAACAGTAGAGATGATCTAAGGTCGATGGGTGTTAGAGAATGGTGGCGCAAGACAGAACAGAGTGGAATGGTCCAGTATCGTGACTAAGGCTAAACTAAAAGGAAAGATGCCGTAATGCCATAAGAAGAAGAAGAAGGGTCCAGCTCGGCCTGGGTTCTCGACGCTTTTCTATAATGACCACGGTGGAAAGACATCGCGGTAACGACTAACCACTTCTACGCTCACTATGTTTTTTCTGCTTCATTTGATGTTTTGTGAAATTTTTTCTTTAATTTACTTGCCTTGAAAATAATACAAGGCAAGTGTTTTCTCAACAGTACACTGTGTTATTGTTTGTTTCCCAATGTCAATATTATTGATAAATTTTCGATTATCCGAATCACTGTCAGTTTAAGCTAGTCCGTGTGACGAGACTATACAGTACGAATCGCTCTACTTTCGAGAATTAGTGAGAAATTAAAAAAGGATAAATAGAGTATTTTCCAAATCTGTAATTTGTAAGAAAATGGTGTACCTCCTATCGATCGCTACTGAACACTTACAAGGCTATCGATACTTCGCGTCGTAGGGGAGCTACTGGGGAGCTATGTGTGTCTAGTATGTGAGGAGGGTGGAGTCGTTTAGTAGTCGAATGAAATTTGTTTAATTTTTCTTTTTATTTATAAACTAATGTGAATTATTGTACTTAACGAAGGACGTTACTCGTATTATAATGAAACTATATAGATTTGAGCATTGAAAGACCTTTGGAGAAATATATTTACGTAATTTAGGAAAGGGTTGTGTTTGTCAAAAGTCTGAGTTAGGAGTAGTGCCAGATTGTCGGTGCTTTTCTCTGTATCAGACTCTAGAGCTTCAGGTAATTTTGGGGTGTAATTTATGAGCAGCTTGTGTCCTTGTTCTTGTCCCATTCGTTTTATGTTTTATACGTTATCGTACCACTGTTGACATGTCTAGTGAATCTGTGAAAACTGTAAGTTTTTAAACTTTAGTTATGCACATTTAAATTTGTATGAATGTGAGTACAATTGTTCAATATAATATATCTCTGTTTCCAGTTCTCCAGCTTAGAAACACCTGGATATGTTGGGTTTGCTAACTTGCCCAATCAGGTGCATAGGAAATCTGTTAAAAAAGGTTTTGAATTTACTTTAATGGTGGTTGGAGAGAGTGGTTTAGGAAAATCAACGTTAGTCAACAGTCTTTTCTTGACAGATTTATACCCAGAACGAGTAGTTCCTGATGCATTGGGTAAGCAAATAAGGTTGATGCATTGGGTAAGCAAATGTTTGTTGTAAACAAATCAAGTCATGTGTTCATTATTTCTTTGTAGAATAAACTGAATATGTGAGTGAACTATTACGTTAAGTTTTCCAAACTATTTTAATGTTTGCTGAAGTAATTGAATGAGTCTTTTCCATGCAGATTGAATATCTGAGCTTGTAGGGAAGCAGTTGATTTTTCTGACTATGTTTACAGAGCACATTACTCGTTGCATTTTCGAGCTAATAACGTGTGTTATAATCTTATATATGAACCTACAAGATATTTGCATGAAACTGCAGAGAAATTTCTCACTCAACGAATGAAGAGTGCCACATAATCACAATTAATTTCACAAAATACAGAAATGTTTTCAAACAGCATTATAACTCAACATCAACTATTGAAATAATTAGGTCCATTGATGTCAGACAGATTTAGAAAAGGATTCAGAAACCTCCCCACTGATATTTCCCAATTTTTCTAGCACTGACGGGAGTACCATGGAGGAAATGTTTTTTACAATTTATCAGAGCCTCTCTAGTCATGGTATATTGACAGAGTATTGTGCTTATTTATCATCATACAGTGTGAAATCAAGAATAGTGTTATATTAATTCAGTGTGGGTTTTTAGTTTAATCATGGAAACAATTCACACATTTCAAAATACAAAGAAAAAACCTGATGATGACAGAAAGCAGCTATTGAAATGTTGTGTGTGTTAATAAAAAACAAATCTTCTTATGAGGCCATTCAAAATATTGTAATAGAAAACAGTACTAAACTGATTTTAAAAATGTTAGTGGAGCAGTGGCTGACTAAGTGTAAAGTAATATATTTTTGTCCAGTATTATATTCTCTCGTATGAGATTACCCCAATATTGAATATTTCTTTTTTTAATAGAATATTTATACAATATTTATTTCCATGAACCCCGTCTACAAATTTTCATTACATAAAAAGTAATAATATAGAATGTAATAATTTATTATGAACACATATGGCAAGAGCCAAGTGACTGTAAAAATTTATGAACATCTTAATTTAACTTTTGACATTTTAAAGCAATAATGATGTGTGTCACAATACATCTGTGATCAAATCTCAGCTTGCTCCTTTTTGGCAAAGTTTTAGTCATAAAATAACAAGACGAATGAGCTCTACATAGCATAATATCAAATAAGAATAAGCCAATTAATTAATGAGGTGGGATCAATCAACTAATATTACTATAAAATAAAGTTTTGAATTGGAATAATGAAAAATTGTCATGTTTTATCCTTTTAACATTGAAATTTACAAGATGACTTATTCTTTGAACTCTAGATAAGCCTGGTAGATTATGATTAACAATAAATATATTGAGGAAATTGGCTTGCCAAGTTTCATTATACAGGATATAGTATTTTAAGTAATTATTTGTTATAGGAGTACTAAAATTATTGCTATGCAATTTGTTTATGAATAAAAGAGCTCCTTTCTCTTGTTGCTTTTAGAGTGCTAAAATTCATCTCTAATGATCAAACAAATGCATTGGATGATTGGCTCTGAAGGAAAGATATCTCAGAATTGAGAATTTACCTGATTTTGAATTTTCTCTATCAGCTAAATTACTTCATTGTTTCTGAGGTATCATATCTCTGAGTCAAACATTAGCTTAGACTTAACTGTTGAATTATAGATACTAATAGAAGATTTTGTGCTTTTAAACTTATTACAAGTATTCTTAAGGTTGTAAATTTTCTAGTAGCTATTTATATGCTCATCAAATTTTCACAGTACTATTTATATGCTTATCGAAATTGAGATGTTTGTTGAAGATAACACCCGAATCCTTTATAGAAATGTTCTTGAATTCTTCAAGGGGACTTCCAGTTTTCCATTATTATGATCCATGGAAAATTTCTCTTTCCTGTGTTTTGCAGATTCTTTTCAAGATGACAGCTTTTCCTTATAACGGTTGTGTGAATAAGAACGAATTTGTCGATCAATTTGCTTATTATTTGTTTATTTTGTGCATTCTGTCGTCAGTGTTCCACTCCATGATCATTGAGTAAGAGAGGGTGAAAATCCACACCTGCATATTGGCTTCAGTAGTTACCAAATTATTAGTCCCAAGAACCTAAAGTCTGAATTGAGAATTAATATCTTTATTTTGCCTTTTCATTTTTTGAAACCTCGCTTCTTCTCTGCTGATATCACATTTTAGAAGATAAGTCTTTGTCTAATAGCAGTAATAGGAAATCATGGTTCATGTATCGATTGGAGGGTAGGTTTTGAATCTGAAAATGGACATTTTCCCACTTTTGATCTGGAAAACCATACAAATTTCTAAATGTAGGCTTCCGTGACCAGAGTCAGTATGAACTTGTTTGTCCAGGACAAACCGTGTCTTAATAGATAAAACTACCATCGTTTTGGCCATCTTGTTGTGGCCTTCTTCAGGGCAATTTCTGAGTTGTACAGACCTAAGTCACTGTCATACTCTGCCTAATATTTCCCAAATATTTCAGAGTATGACAGCGACTTAGGTCTGTACATCTCTGACATTGCCCTGAAGAAGGCAATAGCAAGATGGCCGAAATGTTGGTAGTTTTATCTACTAAGATGCGGTTTGTCCCAGACAAACAAGTTCATACATGCAAATTTCTGTTATCCATTTGTTCAGTAGGCCACATTGTAAATTATTTGTCAACATTAGATAACGTGGTGTAAATATAATAAAATGAGCACAAGATAAGATGTTAGATTATTTTTTAGCTAATGTTGTGGAAGTTATGTAACAAATTTATGTATTTTAGTGTAACTCTTTAATCTTTTATTTCCTCTTTATTTTAGAGAAGACTCATCAAACTGTGAAGCTTGATGCTTCTACTGTTGAAATTGAAGAGAGAGGTGTAAAACTAAGGCTAACTGTTGTGGACACTCCAGGATATGGAGATGCTATTGATAACACCGATTGGTAGGTATATTTGAATTATTGATTCATTCCTATGATAGGATTGTTACTAGATCCAGATTTTCAAATTTCCTGGCATTTAGAGACACGACAAAGAGCCAATGTCTTGTAATTCCAGAAGGAAAATGAGAACGGGGAACAAAACTTTTTTAAGTCATCACCCAAATATTTCAGAGTTTCAAGGTTCACAGTGGTTGGCAGAATTTTCAGTTTGTCCCGACTATGCATCCGATTTCCTTGACTATCCCGATTTTTGTGACAAGTTTTCAATTTCCCTGTATCACAGACTTCCTTGCTTAAATTTTTTCTTTTCAGGTTGTTAGTATTTCTAGACAGTTGTGTTTTGAGAAGATACATTGACTGTTATAACTTAGGGGAATACATTTTTTTCTAATTTTGTATTTTATGTTTCAACTGTTTCTAACTAAGATTTCAGTGCTGATTTTAAGTGTGTTATATGTTTCTCTCAGCATGCTTTTGTTATTCTACAATTTGAAAGAATTGGATTTTGCTAAAAATGCTCTGCCGTACCTTGTAGTATACTTTTGCTTGTAATGCATATGACTTTAATTCACTTGGTTGATGCTAATCTTTGTCATTCAAATCTCTTTAATGGTGGGAAATTTAACATAGAATGTCTTAAATTGTTTTTGAAATATTAATTATTTTCTTGATATTGTGACATCGTGTTGAATTACCTGGAAGGATTTATGTTTGTCGTTTCATTCTCTCCTAGAAGTAGCTTAGCTTAGTAGCATATGCTTTCAAACCATTTGCTTTCACAATGCTGAGAGAATGAAATCACAAACTAAGTACTTCAATGCCAACTGCAACCCTGAGTAAATTTTTCATATTCAGACCCTAGGAAAACATATTTTTCACTTTATTCATAGCACAATTTACTTTACTACTATGATATCCCAGGTTTTCTCACTTGAATTAGGAGTTGCCTCTTGTATCCCATTTGAATAGTGATTATTTCTCGATAGCTGTAAGCACAGATTACAATGTGTTCTCTAACACATTCGGAATGAATTGGACCTATTCTAGCTAGCATATGTGAAAAGGCTGTAATGACTTAATATTAATGACTATGTAACTGAAATATCATGAACATGACTGTATCACCTGTCTGGATTTAACTTTCAGCTTGAAATGGCTATCTGTTAAACTCTGGAAGTAGGAGAGTCTAACATTGTTAATGATCAGAGAAGAATATTGTGGCAATCATTTGGGCATTATAGAAGTTCCTCCAGGGCAACTGCAATTTCTTGCCTGTATTCCATTGTAGTATTTGTAAATGGGAAATGTAGCGTGCTATTGAAGTTTATCTACATGGAGCGATAGGAGGTAGGAGTTGGGTGGGAGTAGGTGGACCGATTAGCTGGATTACCAACAACTTGGCCCATGTGGAGGGGTTGGTAGAAGTGGCTAGTAAGAGTTAGAGTTATTGATATGAGCAGGAGGTGGACAAAGGAAGGAGAGTTCACTTTTCAGTAGTCACAGCTATACAGGGACATTTATGTGAAAAGCATTTTTCTGGTCACACATGTGAACGTAGCAAACCATCCATACCAAATTTCTTCAGTTTTGCTTGGGTTATCTTTATTTTCCTATTGTATTACATTAAACAAATTAGTATTAATTCCTCCAAACCATTTTTTCTTGTCTATTTAGTTCCTGTTATTTGTCTTGGAATGCATTACTCATATTTTTATTTTTTTAATGCAAGGAAAATTATGAAATGCATCACACAAAAAACTATAGCTTAGAGGCAAAAGCTAACATTTGATTTTAAATTAGCACACCCAAATGACTGGAAATTTATTAGAACAGCTGTTGATGTTATTGAAAAATAAAATTTGTTCCCCTGTGTAATTTTTTCTTTGTTTACACTGAATAATAAATTAACTATAATAAATTTTACAAACTTTCACATATTAACCAAGATATGCTGTTCTACTTGGATAAAACATGAGGGACCACTCTTTCTAAGATCTTAATGTTTTTGTACTGAAAATAATTGTATATTTTGGAAATGAGAACTCAAAATAATGCTTTATACTATTTTTATTTACAGCTTTCGAGCAATTATTCAATATATTGATGATCAGTTTGAAAGATTTTTGAGAGATGAAAGTGGATTGAACAGAAGGAATATTGTTGACAACAGAATACATTGTTGCTTTTATTTCATTTCACCATTTGGTCATGGGTAAGTAAGTTCTTTGACAAGATGTGATTATGTATTACATATTGGTGTGAAAGAATCATTTTCGTAATTGAATTTCAACTGATGAGAATGTGCATATTTTTTATTTAGGATACAGAAATGGTGTTTAAAGAGTTATGATCAAATAATATTTATCAGATTTTGACTTGGCATAGGGTGACCAGATTTTACGGTACTGTTCCTTACTGAGTAAGTGTCCCATTGTCCAGACATAAAATAAATGAGATAAATTTTGTTCAGTATTTCATAGAATGTCCCTTGTATTTTGAAGTACCAAGCCACTCATAAAAATAATGTAAATAAATCTATCATTAATTTGCTTAAATGAAGTAGGGTATTTCTTTGCACAATAGAAAAGCACAGTAATGAAAGGTTTGGTGTCAGTGTGGAACTGCTGTAAGTTTTCTTTCTTACTCTCTCTTGCTTGGAGTATTGATGGTTCACACCCTAGATGATATACTGCTCCTGAACTCCTAGTCTCAGTAAAGAAGAGAATGTAGGGAAAAAGCAGCGCTATGGAGTATTGCGATAAAGACATACTCTTTATAAATGCACATGTGGTACCACGCTCGACGTCTGATGTGCTAGTGCAACTTGTGAATAGCATGTTATTCCTACTCTCGTAAAAAAAACTGTCCATCCGAT
The DNA here is from genome assembly GCA_002313205.1 of Laupala kohalensis. Lineage (NCBI taxonomy): Eukaryota > Metazoa > Arthropoda > Insecta > Orthoptera > Trigonidiidae > Laupala > Laupala kohalensis. Next base: position 77,632 of record NNCF01128515.1, on the reverse strand, counting down.
TGTGTGCATCCTTCCTACCAAAAGCAGTTGCTGCTGTTTCTTGTTCTCTTGCTTTCCTGTCATGTGTTTTCACAGATCTGTCAGCTTGTAGATAATACAAATTTTGTACGCAAGGCTAGTCTTCTTATACTATGATTAATTTGCTAAAAACATAGTGAAGCATTAGTTGAAAGTCAGTTATAGTAGCATGTAAATTTTAAGACTTCATTGTTTTATGTATTATTTTTATTGTGTATTTGAATACATTACTATCTGTAATGAAGGAAAAATACATCAACAATTATTGTGAACACCAGTAATGGTTAAGTATAGTAAAGTTTACATAAAATATTACATTTTCCAATAAGAATGAGGTCTATTAATAAAAATATTTAAGACATCACAATCAAAGTTAAAAGTGTATTTGAATTTTATAAATTGGTCATCCTAACACTGCTTTGTTACTTCAAAGTTGCTGATGTCGTGTTTAATGGTTTTTATTCCGTATATTTTAATAGATGGGGTAAAGATTAAGTGAAATCTCAGTAGAGCTTTCATAATTCTTGGCTTGGGAAGATGATATGAAATTGAAGATAGGAAACTAGTCTCCTTTATTGTTGGAAGAATAAAAAGTAACACTGAATTAAATGAGCATATAATCTTGTTGCTGCCATTCTGATGTCACGTAGTATATGTCCTGACATGCCATGATTACTGTTTCCATTTTTGCAGCTTGAAGCCCCTGGATATTGAATTTATGAAGCAATTACACAATAAAGTGAACATTGTTCCTGTTATTGCAAAAGCAGATGTTTTGACAAAGAAGGAGGTATTAAGACTTAAAAAGAGAGTAAGTGTTAAGAAAGTTGAATAGTGTGAAAATCCTCTTACTCATTTATATTTTGTGTCATTCATGAACGTGTTTTAAGAGAGTTTTGTTTGATCTCTCTCTATGGTTTTAGAGTTACCATGCAATGAGTCTTTAAACTATATTTACTTTATAAGTTTAAGTAAACTGTCACCAACATAAACATGTTAAGTACTAAATTTATTTGTTAAAGCATTAATTATGTCAGCCATACTTTCCACTGAAATTTTCTCCCCAGATATGACCTGGAAACTCTTGTTCCCATTATATTTTTTTCTGACTAATCCTCTGGTGGTTCCCTAGAAGCGAGGGGCTGTTGAAGTGAAATTCTTTTGTGATAAAACTACAAAATCTTTATTAATTTATAAAAGTTGCAGAAAAATATCTTCTTGAAACAATAATCACACTGTTCAGTCGTAAGATGTGCCATACCCATGGGGGTTCATGTGGGATAGATCTCCCCAATTTTGTGGCCTTCGCCCAAGGAGGAGGACAGAATCACTCTCTACACAATTTCAGACCTGGTATGAACCTGGTATTAATTTTATACGAGACTTGAGTAGGGCAGGGAGTCAATCTAGACATGCAGGTATGAGAATAATTCCCATACCTTACAAAATTCTGACCCCAATGTTTTTCAGCTAGTAATTCAATACTCTACCTACTGAACCTTGTTGACTAGGCATTATCTTATGAAATGAAAAAAAAAAATGGACTTATTGAGAAATTTTAAATTTGTTCTGATTAAAAATCTGAAGTTTTAACGGAATGGATGTGTAATTGGAAGTTTACGCACTGCAAATATGAATGTGGAATTTGGTGTGTTTTTACCATTATTCATTTTTGTATTTATACAGCAAAAATACTGAGAAAAATATTTTCATTTGGAATAGTAATGAGATGATTATTACAAAACTAATTACTTTTTGAGAAAGAATAAAACTCTTCATACTAATGAACAGTAGATCTGGAAACATTTTCCTCTATATTTCATGAATTTTATTACAATTTATAATAATTTCTTGAAGGTTATGGAAGAAATTGAGGCAAACGGGATAAAAATCTATCCTCTTCCTGATTGTGATAGTGATGAAGATGAAGATTACAAAGAGCAGGTTTGTATCTTCATTACATTTTCATTTGTGAGGTTATTTATAAAGATAAGCATAAACATAAGCTCATCTATCTGAATATTCTCATGATTTAGTAATTCTATGTTTCTATTAGGTGCGCCAATTGAAAGAGGCTGTTCCTTTTGCGGTTTGTGGTGCTAATACTCTTTTGGAGGTTAGAGGACGGAAAGTAAGGGGCCGATTATATCCGTGGGGTGTTGTAGAGGTAGAAAATCCTGACCACTGTGATTTTATTAAATTGCGCACTATGCTAATGTAAGTTATCATATTTTGTAACCTAGTTATCATCATATTTTGTATATTTTATATTCTCCTTTGAATTCATACTATATTTCTATGTTTCAATTGTGTTTTTTAACTCCTGTAAATAAAAATAATGTGAAAATGTTGGTGAATTACCTTGGTTAATAAAATACTATGAAAAATTCTCAATGATTTCTTCTTTTCAGCACTCACATGCAAGATCTCCAGGAAGTCACTCAAGAAGTGCATTACGAAAATTATAGATCTGAGCGTCTTGCTAAAGGAGCTCCTGTACCAAAACGACCCATGTAAGTTAATACATTTAAAATCTTTAGATCCATTAGTCCTTGTAAATTTGAAAGTTTTTGTTGTTGTAAAGTTTGTTTGCTTTTAGCTATTATTATTGTTGTTGGTGTTATCTTCATCCTCATTAGTATTATTTTTCTTATTTTTTAAAATTATTGTATTAGTTCAGTGAAAATGTTTACATAATTTATCTTGCACTCCCGTAGAGTTGCCCCAGAAGACAAGACCGGAGAGAAAGATCGCATATTGCAAGAGAAAGAAGCAGAATTACGGCGTATGCAAGAGATGTTGGCCAAAATGCAAGCTCAAATTCAGCAACAGCAGCCGTAACATGACATTCTCTCATAATGAGTATCGCTCGATGACTTCCAGTCACAATTATATTTACTATAGTGGTTATATTATATTTGTGAGATGAGATTTCTATATTTCTAAGAGAAAAAACCACTTGTATATTTCCATTAATTTTTTATGTTATTTGAAAGAAAGTTTCTTCTATTATCCAGCATTTCATGAATTAGGGAGTTGTACAGGAATACTTCTCTCTGCAATATGATGAACTATTTAATATACTGCTAAATATGTTGTTGAAAAACATAACTCTAGCCTGAAGAAATCCTTGAATACAGCCTAATATCTTTATTTTCATATAACTGACCAATTTTTACTTGTTTGATATAGCAGATGTAAGAACTGTTGGATTAAGTGCTCATGTTGGATAGATTGTGAGAAGTTTGTAAGCAATATAATTTGTCATTTGATAATACTGATTTTTATTATATTTTCCCCAATCAATGCTTTCTTTATTGTGACATCCTTAAGGAATCCCTATAGTGAAGTCGTCATTATAGAACAAAATGGGTATGAAATTAAGTAAAATACTTCTCTACAATAAAATATTGAGTGATATCTTTGAGTTACACACTTTTCTCTTACATTATTTGCCCAGAACTAGTTTTGTTTCCCATCTTCCAGATCTTTGTGACAGTGACTGACTGCATTATTGATTTCATTCTTGAGAGTTCATCTTTCTAATTTATTTTATTCCTCACTAGCTGAAAATATTCCATACATACACTTCTTTCCCCCATATCTGCTAATTGCATGTTAGTTTCACTTGGTTTCGTTCTCAGAATAACAAAGTGAACAGGACATCGGAACATTTATGAAAAGTTAATGATAATACACAATACAGCATTATATTAAAATCATATTTAAATCTCAAGTCTCGCAATGAATTAGATTCTCTGATCAATAACTTTTATTTTGTTATTCCAGATGGCATTTTAGTTTATAAAATTTTGACAACATTTTACTGAAATGTATATAAAAATAACAATGTCATGAAAACTGTTTTTCTTGTCGGTTCACATTACTACACCAATTTTAAAATATAAAAACAACATAATGATGTTGGTATACAAAGTTCTGGTATCAATGAATAATTTAAGCCAAATTTATTATACTAAGAATTAAATCATCTTTTAAAATATGTGAAGCAATTTATTAAGTTGTATCAAAATTGATATTAGTAGTGCTGTGGTCAAGATTAAAGGACAATGCTTCATGAGAGACGCCCATTACATAACAAAAGAATGTTGAAACCAAACAGTACACAAAAAATTGCCCAGATAAATCTACAGAAAAGCTCACAATTCAAATTCGATCAGTGATGACACTAACAATTGAAATGGCGCAAAGGCTGAATCCGAGGTAGTCAATGGTAATACACAAGCAATTACGGTGTTACAGACATTTGTTTAGACACACAAGTCAAGTAACAATTTCTGAAGAACTTTTGCCCATCATGCAAATAAGGTTTAATTTTTAAATCTTATCTAGAATAGGGAAAGGTAGAATACGAAACAATAGGAAATCAGCGACACAACTTCTAATAATCAAAAGTGCAATATTTCAAAAAGTGGTTTGCCTTATAATAAATAAATTAGTTATGTGGGAGGAGGGCAGGGATAAGATGAAAGTAGAAGAGTCGAGAATATAATTAAATACTTGTGAGACTAGGCAGCTTATTTCTCTTTCATTAATTTCATACAAGTCATCACAACCCATGTTATACAAAAGCGTAAATTTATTCACAGCTTCATAAACTATGAAATACGCTCTACTTAGTAAATATGATGCACCTGTAGGGTTAACTTTCGTCCGGACTTTCCCGCATTTGTCCTTGTTTGAAGTGAGCTCGGGGAGAGTGAGCATTTTTTTTTACACCGTCCGGTTCTTTGAAACAAGTTGAACAGTGAAGACGAGTCGCTCAAAAATCAAAATCTTTATTTTCCTCTTAATCTTTCGAAATTAGCATGTCTCGCATTATTCACTGATCGTATTTGGCAACGGTGTAAGTGGTGCTACTATTTTGTTCAGTTCTTTATTTTTGTTATCAATAAAGATGTAAATTTTTTTATCTAAAAAAAAGTGATACTAACCGCTTAACAACTTTTTTTTTAATTATTCGACATCATCGAACTCGTTACATTATTTAACTTATTTCATTACTATGTAGGGTAGAAATCGTAAAATAATGTTCGGAGTTTAAGATCCAATACTTGTGATTTTGTTGATAACTCTATGCTCGTGTAGTATATTGTATGTTATCAATGACCCGAATTCACCGTCTTTCTGGACGTCTACGAATAGAAAAACAGCGGTTACCAGCGGAAACATCCGACAGCGTCCGAATTGTTTTCGGGCCACACTAGAAGCATTGAATTTCTATACACAAGATACAAATTCAATGCTAGAAGTCTGATCTGGTCTTTGTAGCTCTGGCATTTCTCACAGGTGTCTCCCACTCAAACCCCATGACGCAGACCACCCCCAAAATAAATTTTCGAGACTCCACCAAAACAATTTTAATAGTTTTAGGGAGAAAATAGACAAAGACAGTTTGATATAAACACGATTTATTCCAGAGTAAAGAAGAGAGCACATGTACACTTTACTCATCCGATCCGACGACACACAAAAGCAGGAATGCAAACCTGACAAAATGAATTTACAATACTACCAGCTTTTACACCCCCTCTCAATTTCAATTTTCCAAATTTAAATAGTCTGATTTTAAAAAAAGTTTCCATAAAGTGCCTTCAAAATTGCAATTCAGAGAGCATGGATTCATAACTATTCAAGACTCAATAACAGTTTGCAAAGTACATGTCTCGTTTACAAAAATCTTCGCACACAAAAAAAATTCAACAAAAAAAAAAGAACTTTCTGGGGTTCTTACACAAAAAAATATTAAAATTAGAACACATTAGCCATTTTTTTTAACTTCATAAATAATTCCTTTGAAAGTGATTTCGTCAGCATGTCTGCAATATTTTTGTCACTTGGAACGAATTAAATTTGAAACTCATTTTTATCAACTAGATCCTTGATAAAATGATATTGGATGTCAATATGTTTAGCTCTTCTGGAATTTTCATACCTTTGCGTCATACATAAGGCGCCCTGATTGTCACAGAAGAGAACAGTTTTCACGTTCACCCCGAGATCGTTCATTACTCCCTTCAGATTTACAAGATCCTGAGCCACACTTCCAGCAGCAATATTTTATGCCTCGAGAGTCGATTTCTCAACGCAAGTTTGTTTTCGAGATGACCAGGCGATAGGGTTTCTTCCAAGAAGTGTTATTGTGCCGCTGACGCTTTTGCGATCACGACTATCAGCTGCCCAGTCCGCATCGCTGAATCCTACTAAGCAAGGATCTTTCTCCCTCACGAGTCCGACGTCACGAGTGTCCTTCAGATAGCGCAATACTCTTTTGGCAGCTTTCCACGTCGTTTCAGTAGGCTTGTCCAGCACTTGTGAGAGATAGGAAACTGCGAACATCACATCAGGTCGTGTCGTGGTTGCCAAATACATAATACTCCCAATAAGCTCTCAATATGGAACTCTGGCAATTTCCCCTTGTTCAATTTGAAACTTCAACTCCATTGGAGTTGGAGAGCCATTGCACTCTTCCATCTTAAATCGAGTCAAGACCTTGTCGATCATCGCTGTCCGATTAATTTTCATTACACCCCTCTCTATTTTGTTTGATGTCCATTCCAAGAAACTTATTGACTTCTCCAATAAGTTTAGCGTTGAATTCGCGCTGACGTGCTTCAATCAGCTTTTCACATTTTCCTGTGATGAGCAAATAGTCAACAAAAACAATCATCCAGGTTTTATCATTAAAATAGAAACGAAAATCATACTTTGATCTTTTCAGTCCGTTGTTCTTCGCAAATTCGTTCAGTTTATCATTCCAGAACCTAGGGGCGTCCTTGAGTCCGCCGCACGATTGAGCTTAAGAACTTGGTTTTTGTCTGGTGGTTTAACCCCCTCTGGATATTTGATGTATACTTCCGATTTTAGTTTTCCATTGAGAAATGTTGTCGGGAGATGGAACTGTTTCATATGTGAATTTTTGTTATTCGCGTGAGTCAGGAACGCTCTATTTGTCGAAAGTCTCACGACTGAGGCATATAAAGATCCATATTCATAATTGGGAACTTGGAATCCTTTAGCAACGAGTCTGGCTTTCTTCGTCCCTTCTTCTTTTGTTCTGAAGATCCATCTCGTATCAACAGCAATTTTTCCAGCTGGCAGCTCACATGGGGTCCAAGTCTGAAGTCTGAGAGACCTCAATTCCTTGTTCACAGCCGCTTTCCACTCAAGGTTGGTTACCGCTTTACTCTAGGTAGCTGGATCTTGAACTTGGGCACTCGGACAATAGTAAGTTGAATACAGGTTGAAATTTTCTGACAAGAACGATGGAGGTTTCACTCTTCTTCCAGATCGAGTTGTGACGTCATTATTTGGCGTTTGGAATTCTTCTTCATCTGTTTCGCTGGTAGAATTTTCGGATTCCTCCTCTTGTTCCACGTTTCTGTTGATATCTTCCAGTGGTTGATCTTCTTCATCCTCTTCCGTCTGTGCGTTGTTTTCTTTGTACAATAATTGAGAAGAACGTCGAGCTTCGTCGAATATTACACTTTTTCCAATAACAATTTTCCTTGATCGAGGGTTCCACAGCCTGTATCCATATGGCGAGCAGCCAACGAATATCATGGTTTAACTTCGTGCATCAAATTTTCCATGCCTGTCTTGTGAAAGAACATGAACGTAGGGAAGACTTCCGAAAACTTTGATTTTTCCACGGTTCACTTTTTCCCCAAACCATATTTCCGCTGGGATAGCGTTGTTGAGAGCTTGTGTGGGTAAACGATTGTTGCTGTAGGTAGCTGCGAGAACAGCCTCCCCCACATTTCCTTTGGTAATCCAGAGTCGAACATTAAGCAACGTGCCTCCTCAACAATGTACGATTCAAGCGTTCCGAATCGCCGTATTGTTCCGGGTTTCGACTCACATTGTATTGGATTTCGATTCCGGCACGAAGACAAAAATCGATTAGCTCCTTGGATTTATATTCTCCTTGATCCACTCTCAATCTTGAAATTTTACTGATAATTTTGCTGTCACCATAGACACATATTCCACAAACTTCTCATAGATCTCACTCTTCTCAATAATTAGGTAAATACACGAGAATCTCGAATAGTGGTCTGTAAATGTTACGTAGATGCACTTACCGTCGTGATTCACAGGGTTGAAGGGGTCTGCATCATCACTACTTATACCTTCAAGAATTCGATTGGGTTTCCTTTCATCTGGGATTGGCTTGAAGGGTTGTCTGGTCTGCTTTCCTTCCATGCACACGTTACATATCGAAGTTGTGGGATACACGCAAGAATGTCCCATTCGTCTGTGTTCAAGTTCACTTTTTGCCACTTCGGAAGATAGTGCATGCAGACCAAAATAAATGACATACAAACCTCCACAGCGACTTCCTTCAAACAAAAGGTTGTTCCTGGGTGAGTACACTTTGACTTTTTCCTCACTGAAGACTATTTTCAATCCAGATCTTTCCATCTGTGTCACAGATAAGGGATTACTGTCGAGGTCTCGGCAACATTCACATTCACTTTCAATCCGTTGTTCGCAAACATGCACAAAGAACCACGTTTACTGGCTATCAGTCTTTGTCCTTTCTTCGTCACGTGGATATCAATTTTCACGTCAGTCACATCCAACAGATAACGTCCGTATTTTTCCGAACAATAGTGTCTCGACGCGTCCGAATCTATCACCCACGTAAACAAATCGTTATCAATCGCAGTCGCGACGTTATCATTCTTCTCCTTCGTTTTGGAGTAGACGGTCTGCAAGGTGCTTCCCGCAGGTTGCACGTTTCGCGCTGAGCTTGATTCCACAGTAGTGCCAAGATCCTCACAAAGGAACGAAATTCCCTTGTCCGTGTCGGTGATATTATTTTTCCGTTCACCATCTGCTAAATTCCCTCTGTTTTGATCCAATTTAACTTTACAATACCGTCGAATATATGTCCAATCTGACCGCATCCGTGACAAAAAAATGGAAACTCACGTTTGGGTTAATTCTGTGGTTGTCGTTCTCCGGATGTACGATGGAAATTCTGCCTGCCGCCTCGTCCTTTTTTCCCGTCCTACATGCGATCTTGTCTCCCTCACCTGTTGAGTTTCGAATTTTTCCTTGTCGTTCAGTCTCTTGAATTAACTTTCCTTTTACAAACTCGTAAGTGAGAGGCTTATCAACTGGATCGCTGAACGCAATATCAATTGCCGTCGCAATTACCTGAAATGATTCCGGCATCTGAGACGATAACACACGTACAATTTCGTCTTCGTCCACCGTCGCACCACTAGTCCGAAGATCACTCAACATCCGGTCAAATTCGGCAATGTACGTCTGAAAACTTCCGTTCTTGTATCTCATCGCCGAAAGCTGACGTTTTAACTCAACCTGAGCGATGATTCCTTTCTGTACGTAATGTTTTCTCGAGCGATTCGAACATGTCTTTGGCGCTCGTTTTCCCTTTTACAGACGCCAGTACACTGTCGTCCAACCATCTGATCAAAATGTCCTGAGCTTTTACGTCGATTTTCTTATAATTTTCCGCGGACATTAAAGCCGGTTTGTCACTCAGAGCTTCCAAACAATCCTTTTGCTCTAGATGAATTTTCAATCGGAATTCCCAATTCGAAAATGCGGTTTCATCGAATGGTTTGATTGAGGTGTTGAGTTTAACCGATGCCATGTTCTCGAGTCGTATCAACGTTTCCAAGGGGAACTTCCACTCCGCGACTTTTCCGACCGATTTTCACGAAAAACAAATTCGAACACTAACCCACAACTGGGCCCATAACCTTTTAATAGTTTTAGGGCGAAAATAGACAAAGACAGTTTGATATAAACACGATTTATCCCAGAGTAAAGACGAGAGCACATGTACACTTTACTCATCCGATCCGACGACACACAAAAGCAGGAATGCAAACCTGACAAAATGAATTTACAATACTACCAGCTTTTACAAATAATACTCCCTTTCATTTTGACTCACTTCCAAATCATATTCCAAAAATTTAGAATTATTTCTTAATTTTATCTCTCTTTTCTATCCTAACTCCATATTAAAACCCGTGTGCAAAACCAATCCACATGCTTTCTCATAAACTTTTAAGATCCTCATCTATATCTTACGCAAAACTAACTTTACAAAGAAAATTCATTGACATGGGTTCTGTTTTTCTTAATGGAGTTTTAGGGCTCGTCAGCGTCAATGTCATTCTATATGAATGTTTACAACAGTGTATAAAATAAAGGGAAAGTGATTGCTATAAAATGGCTGTTTGGTACCATTTCCCTTGAAATTTTGCGCAGAATACAAAATAAAACTAATTTTTTGTACTTTACATACGTGATAAAAGAAATAGTTTGCACTAACAATTATCCAGTAGGTGAAGATGTTAGTGTTCACGAAATGTCATTTGTTAGAGCATCTTGGGGCCAAGAAGTGGTGACAGAGGGAGATAATCATTCGCCTTCCGATAGTTTTCTAGAACGTCTGCCTCGGCTTGGTACATCTGCACTACTAAATAGTTTTGAACTCTAGTGCATTAATGAGATCCATGAGGTAAATAAATGAGGTAATAATTTGGCTGAGAGACATCTTTTCCTGCTTCTATACCAAATTTAAAAGAAACAATTTTTAGCCACTTGTGAAAAATGTTTCAAAATATTGAATTTGAACCTTAATACAAAGGGTATTTGATATTAATATCAAAAATAAAAACATTTCAGGCACGTGCACCAACAACGAACACATGCTACGCTACATACGAAATAATAATGAAATTTTATGATGTGATTGGCTGGTATCGATGCACACAGACCGACGGACGTCGCACATTTAAAAAGAACTTTCGGTATCAGGGACACTAAACACAAATATTTCTCGTGATTTTTTTCTCTGTTACAATACTTACACTATACCACGTATATGAGAAACTAAAAAGTATGTTCATCACCTACAACCATTTTACTGATAAAAGATAAATTTAAATGAGATTAAAATACATAATTAGGTCTGAAATAATATTTCAGCAGTAAAAGATTAGGAACATAATGAATACAGTTTAAATTTAAAAATTTCAAAGAACCAAAGATTCTATATGTATTCAAATCCATATGCGCTAAACTCAGTTTTGATGGTTTTTACGACTCATCAGATTATTTCACTGGATAAGAACCTCAGATACATGTCCCCTACTTCACTTGTAAGATATAAAAAGAAAGGGGATGAGATAAAATGTAGATTTGTCATTCCATTTTAAGAAATGTAGGTCAGTAAAATCCAAAAGAAAAATAATGTATAATTTGTAATGAGTATAGGTGTGTGTGGCTGCAAATGTTAGTGAACAAAATGTATATGCCAACGTACAATTCGAGAAGTGACAGTTTTTATTTCACCTTTGTTGTTACCTTATACTGCATGCAGTAATGCTTGACACTTTTTCAGAGTATGGTTCACAAGAACCACTACCGTTTCCCTTAATTCACTTTATTTTGATTATTACATTTTTTAAATTTTAAATGTTTTTGGCAAAGTTTTATCCATTTGTCTTATCTATCAGTTCTATTGAACAATCATTCCAATACAGGTCTTCTTGTACAGAATTTGTTTCTTAGGAATGACTCACAAGAAACGCAATAAGTCTGTATGAGCAACCTAGGCCTGTGACGACTTGTCGAATGAAATGAAGAGACACTTACTACTAAACGAGTTTTCAAAAGTAAGAACCAGAAAAATCTCCTTTCAATTTAAAAAAGTTTTCAAGTTTATTTGTGATGATCTCTATGTAATAATGATGACCTGTAAAAAATCTCCTGGTTTGTTCAGTAACTTTTTTGTATATTATATTGACTTTTACCCTCCACACACGGACGGATCTAAGGGGGAATCCAGCGACAAGTGATGAGAGGTGCCAAAAATGCATTACTTTTAATAATACATTATTCTTCCAAATCACCAAAATAAAAAATTAAGTTAACTATTCACTCTTAAAGGATGTTTTGCTATACATCGATATCAGAAAATCCTCTCCCCCTTGGGTTGCGTTACGTAGTTCATGGACAGAACCCGTGTATTGAAAGGCCCCACTGTAGAGGTAGGTGGAGATGGCGCAATTTTAGTTGGCGGAGCCTACAAGGGCCCCGCTATCGTTTTTGCGAACTTTGTCTTACTATGAGGCTTTACTATAAACACTTCACTTTCCACACGTCGTAGATCATCGGCTGGGGCTAACTTCCATACCCGAAACCACACGAAACCGATAGCAAACAGGGCAGCCCGCGTGACCTGAGCAAACTTCGAGGAATAAAAACCCCAACATCCGGTTTTTTGCGGAAGTTCCGACCCGGTCAAGAAAGGCTCAAAAGGTCGTCTCTCAAGTGTGGGCTGATTGCAAGATAATCCTTCTGTTTACGAAGTGTGTGACAAAGATATCTTTTCGTTGTACGCTATATGCGCTCGGAATGAATGGCAGAGCGCACCACCATCCCAGCATGAGACCACAGATTAGAGAAGGTACAGATAGTTCACTCCAATAAGCCCAATGGTTACCTTAGATGCACCACTGCGCGCCAAGGGGAAGACCGAGAACAATCGCCAAAATTGCGCTTAACACCTCTCCCTTTTCCTCGTTTTACATCGCATAATTTTCATCGAGTACCCGCTGCCATATTCTGCAAAAACCTGCTAACAATTAACCTGCAGTGAAAACTCAGAACCAGCAATTTTAAATGCGTGAGTCGAACTATAATACCCACAAATCAACATCATGCAGAGCTCGAGTAGCTTCAATTAGTCGCAGTCGCCACATGAAGACCAAGTGCTTGCCGCCAACGTCAACACTCACTACGCGAGCAACCAGTTGAACGGGTGGTGTGGGCTAGTTAGTTCGGCGCCTTGCTAGTGGAGCGCTGCTACGAGTGATCCATCTGTACCTAATACAATCTGTGCACGAGACTACTCTATTGTATAGTGTTCGAAAATGAGCTCCTCTCCCATAACTAGAGGTGAGGATGCACCTCTCCTATGCGCCACCGCTCCATTTCCAGTGGCGATCGTCTTAGGTGGGGGAACTCGATTCCCCTCACTCACTGACTGCTGACTACTGCTCACAAGTCGTTGCTCAGTCCCACCTCCCTCCTCCAAGCGGATGTGCAAGCGAGAACGCGACTTCTCTCAGTGTCTTCCGTCTCATGTTCTCACGGACGATCTGCAGAAGAGACGGTTGCCTCTATTTACCTTTAACTCTATGATAGGTAATTGCACGAGGTGATTACGTGAGAATAACATATGCGCGAGGAATTTTCATTTTGAAAGAGAGATGTTCAATAGATTACTGATTTCCTTCTCATTACTTGNCTAAGGAGGCTATCGCCATTTGACTTAAATTTTCAAAGATAATATTAAAATTGATAAAATATTCTTTACGTTTCTTATGTTTATTTGTCATTTTAAACAGTGAATAAATTTGGTCACTATTTAATAAATTGTTAATTATCTATTTGTTGAATTGATGTATTATATTAAAATACAAAATCGCTATAATATTTATAATGCTATTTACAATAATATTTATAACAATATTTATTATAATATTTGTAAAAATATTTACAAGGTATGTGCTGTAAAACTATAATTTTCCAACAGAAATGCTTTCAGGACCCACCCCCAGTGTAATTGCCCTTTTCAAATTAAAATTTGGTCATCCCCATTATTACAGTCCAGATCTGCCATTGCTCACAGTGTTTGAATGAAAGAAAATATGGGGGGCCGGGGTAAAACTTTTAGAGCCTTTTTTTCATATTTCAATAAAGTAATATTTAAAATTGTCAAGAAGTGTAAATATTCGGGTAGGGAGGGAGGCATTTGAAAGGACCTGTTAATTTCTATTGTTTTGTGTTTAATTCTGACATACAATGTACACTATACATGAACTTGTACAATTTCTTTTTCTTGTAATAAAATTTCTACATTGACTTATTGAAATGTTGCACACGTATTCCATGAAGCATTAGTTGAAATTATTATTGCTTTATTTTGACTATTGTTATTGACAATCTCTTATTTTTCCCTAGTTGTAGATGTAGAAGTTGGGGTAAAATAATCAGAAGGATAGAAATTCCCTGTCCCCTATCTTTAATTCGAACCCTGATTACTCAAGTATTTAATGCAAGTTTTCAAAACAAGAAAAAAAAGAAAGAATTTTCCGTGTTTAAATTTATTCAAAATCACCACAGAATTATTATGAATAAATATTCAGTCAACACAATGGTAGCATTCGTGCTTTATACATTTGATGGCTTCGTTCTAGTACATGCTAGGTTCTAGTACATCCAGGAAATAACATTCAGTAACGTCGAACTGGATGAGCTAAAAAAGGATACAATACTGTTTTCTTTCAATTATCGGTTGTACGAACACTGCGTTCAGTAGTCGTCATCAATGAATCTTCACTATTTTTTTTTCTTTCTAATTTCTATTTGTATATCGATCAGTCCCTGTTTATTTCTCGAAACGAATGAACATCGCAGCCGGGGCGATGAAGTGACAACTTGTGATCTTGTGTGAGCGCCAAGAGCGCTAAGCGGCATTGGACGGCATGGAAAGATAGAGGGCTCTTGGGAAGGTGCCGGTATACCGATCGTTTTATGCCAATCGAGCGTTTTCTGGAGTTGGTTGTACACGTATTTGTTGACACTTGATACGTGGCTCTAGTTTGTAATTGATTGGCGGCCTTTGTTGATTGTGCGCTTACGTTTTGTTATTGGGTTTGACACTTGGGGAAAGTCGTTGTTTAATCATGTTTCTCGTTTTCCTTACCTGCTTTATTAGCCAAATTATTTGCTCCAATGCCATCAATTGCAAGGGTTGTGTCCCTCTTGATTCGTACAGCTTTGATAAGGTGAGGTAATGGGTTGTATTTTACATATTTTACTTATTCGTTTAAAAAATTCCAAAAATCATTTTTCTTTAATTGTAGTGTAATATTTGTGACTCGATAAATATAAATTAGTTCATTATTAGTAATGTTTATTTTTTTCATAACTCTTAATTGACTTGAAAGTGTAAAATGTATGACAATTACTATATTGAAAAGATTTTTGATCTTATTGTAATTATTATTGAGGGTGGTATATCTCCTCAAGTACTCCATTATTTGTTACAGATAGTATCAAAGTTTAAAGCTGCAATAATTAAATTTGATGTTGCATATCCTTATGGAGCTAAGCATGACATTTTTGCCAAAGTGGCTGAAACAACGTTTACAATTCCTGACCTCTTGGTGGGTGAAGTAGGTGTGAAGGATTACGGTGAAAGAGAAAATTCTGATCTTGCTGAGAAATATTCAGCGAGCAAGGAGTTTCCTGTTCTGAAGTTATTTATAGCTGACAAAAGTGAACCAATTACTTTTACTAATCCAGACTTCACTGCAGATAATATAAAGAAATTTATCCGTTCCAACTCAGATGTGTATGTTGGTTTGCATGGATGTATCGATGAATTTGATAAGTTTGCTGAAAAATTCGCTAAGACAGATGATGAGGGTAAAAAAAGAGTAATTTTGAAGGAAGCTGAAGATGCATTAGTTAATATAAATGACAAATTAAACAAAAAAGCTGCTGAAGTTTATGTTAAAACAATGCAAAAATCTCTGGAAAAGGGTTATGATTTTATTTTGAAAGAAATCAAACGAGTAGAAAATCTTGCCAAAGGTAAAGTGAGTACAGAGAAAAAAGAACAGATGCAACAGCGTATTAATATTTTACAGTCTTTTGTTCATGAGGAGCTATGATACTAATACCAAAGTTACTAAAGATTGGAGATTTGTTAGCACGTGTTTGTTTCTTGTGCAATGAGTGAATGGCATGTGTTGTTTCATAGCATTGTTTTTTAACACTAAATTTGTATACGTGGTGAGTTGTTCCTCAGGGCTGTTACTTAAAGACTTTCATGTAAAATTGTATTTGTCATCATTGATTAAGAAACACTGGTTTTGCATTTGTATTTCTGTTTCTTGTGATTTTGGAAACCTCATGGCAGGGACTAAATACTAACATTCAATACCAATATAACAGGTGTTATGATATTGGAGTAATAGAAATGAGTTATACAATGAATAAAAGGAGTGATCAGAGGTCATACTTCTATGATCCATTTAACTGAAGTATTTTTGTATTTTGTCCCTGCTCTGTCACATTGATAATATTAGACTTATACATGATATACCAGCAATACGGAGATAATATAATTTGATTTAAAAATCATAGTACCAAAATGCAGGATTCTGAAGTGTCTGATAATATTGTTTAGCTAGCCTTAAATAATGAAATGTACTTATATACCACATTTATGTACTGGAGATTTTCTTTCTTTGAGATTGCGTTTTATTTTCCTATTGTGATGAGAAATTTATCCTCAAGTACAATGTGCTTACAAAACTTGAGTCACTATGATTAATACTATGGAAATGGGTTGGTGGCACATTCCTCCTTATAGTTCTTGACTAGAATTTGTTTGGGAGCTTTTGCTGCTGTTAGTGTGAGTAGTTAAGAATGGGAGAACGAGCACATTGCATTCTGATAAAAAACCTAAGTGGAGATTGTGGCCGTCTTAGTGTGTGCAATATTTTTTCTCATGAAATACTTTTTAATTTTATGGTAGTGTTTTTCTTAAAAATAAAAGTGATATATTAATACTTACTTTCCTTGCGATTTGATATTTCGTATAATGAGGGAAGTAGTTTTGTAACTTTATAAATGATAGTAAAAAATAGTTACCTGGTATGTAGAGTTGTAAATGTCAATGAACTTCCTCCCTTTGTTAAACTGACTTGTCATATCTTAAAAATGATTACATTCAAAGAAGTTGCACTATTTAGGTGAACAATATTTAATTTTTTTATAGTTTCCTTGTTTAGTTTAAATTTTTTAATAATGAGAAGGTATGCAATAAAGATGAGAAGGCAAAAGTATTGTGAATGATTATGTTATATGTGATGCCATTTTTTGGTGGGTTAATTTTGTAAATATAATTTAACTTCTGATGTGTTTTTAATGTAACTTGACTCTGTAGAGGTTTCAGATAATTTGTGTGACATTTCATGGGGATGGATTTATCTGTTAAAAACATAATTCGTATTAAACAAGGTAATTTTTATTGATTCATTTATTTCTAAGAAAAGGTTAGAGGAAATTATGACACTAGATCTCCTTGATATTCAGAATATCTTGCTTGAAATGGAATAATTGCTTCAATTTGCAGTATTAGTTGGATGAGAAGACTTGATTTCTATTAAGTACTACATAAACTTGATTAGAATTTTCATGGGAGAGGGAATTGTTAGGTGTAATGTTTGAGATCATAGAAATACTTTTGGTTGGTATGTGAAGGATCCACTTAAAAAAATGTATGCCAATAACAATCTTACTTTTAATTGTTCTGTTGAGTTTTGTAAACAGTTTGTGTGCATATAATACAAAGAACTATTTATAAGAAATTTTACGTATTTTTAAATTTATTCATTAACTTGTTTCTATCATAAACTTGCTTTGAAACTTTGCCTATTTTCTTAATGAAACTGGGACTTGACTCATTAAATACTACATGCATTTTATATGTGAAAGAAATTTATTTCATGAGTGACAGTGTTTGGTAATATCATAACCCATCTGTTTCTAAAGGAACATGAGTGCTCTGTTTGTTTTGTCTGTTAACTAAAAGTTCTAAACATATCTTAAAACTTGGTATTAAATTTGTGTACTAATCGTGTTGATTAACAAAGAAGTGTGATAAACACAATTATGTTATACATCAGTCCAATTTACATAATAGAATTAATTAATTAAGTATCTGCCACCTAGCTTTGCTCACTTGAAGAATATCAACAGCCATTTGTTAAATCATTTGGTATATCAGATCAGTGTTAGAGTATTTATTTGGTGTTTTTGTGGTGATAAATAAAGCTATCATTACAAACTCTTATGAATGGTAAAAATTTCTCTCTCCTTCTTCATAATTTTTCCTTGATTTAAGTTGAAACAGGTTTAATTTCTAATTTAAAAAATTTGGAAATGTAAAATGGATGAATCAATTTTTGTTTTTATTTAGTGAAAACTGAAATGTTTCAATACTTTAGTTCTGGTTAGCTTTTTAATTAATTAAGTTAGGTTATCATTTATTTGTTTATTTTTACTTAATTTTAATAAGTTGGAAGTGTAATTAATTTATTAATAACATTCTTTAGTTCAAAGTGCCTCATAAAGTATATTAATGCTGAAATTTTGCACAATGTAATTTCTTTTGTGTTACGTATATTAGATTAGAAACTACTATATATTCATGGAAACTCATGTGCTGTTAGTATTCAGATGATGTACTTAAATTATCTAGAGAACAAAGTTAAAGTAAATCACTGCTTATGAACTTTTGCAATTGCAAATTTGTGTATGATCTCATATTACAATGTCTGAGATATATAATTGACTTGAGCACAACAACACAACAGTAACACAAATACAAAAACAGTAAAACAAATATAATATGGAAAATATTTACTTGAGGCTTACCCGTTCCTCTATAGTCAAACAATATGGGGTTCTTGTGCACACAAGGGTGTGTGCATAAAAAATGTTACATTTTTTCTACTATTATTGGTAAGTATTACTTAGCCCTCCTAGTTAACAGACATATTCTACATAGATCTTATATTTCCTTACAGTACTCATCAAATTCTTGCCTTTTATATTCAGTATATCCAATGTCAGAAAATCTTTTATAAAACACACATGTTCCAGTGCATGTAGCGGACAATCTTACAAACTATTGTGTTTCTTGTTCTGTCCCTCATACACAGCGGTCACATCTTTTCCAAATCGTCTCAACTATGTTGCAAATCCACCATGACCAGTCAAAAATTCCATTAAAATTCATTGTGGATTGAGCCATTTCTTATTCCTTTCTGCAAACTCTGGGTAATAATAAATTTATTGTCAAAAAAGCAGTACAATCCGCTTATGACGACATGGAGGAGAGTAAACTAATTTACTTTCCGGAAGCAAGCAAAAGACTATCCCATCAATTCTGACAAAGGGCCCTAAAGCAGAGGCAGATTCATAATTTTCAGTAAAAATTCCTAGATAAGATAAAAAGTTAGCTGCTAGTTATAATACTAAAACGATGTCAATATGTCTGTAATTTGATACAAAAAATTTATTTTACATGTATGAATTATTATTGAACTATAGATTATTTTGAGTATAGTGTTTACAAATCATACGAATTGAAATAACACTAAATTCACGATTTATTGTTAAAATAAACACGCCCCTAGACAAACCTAGAGATCCTGTACAAGAAATCATCATCTACCCGGAGAAAAACCGTAGCAAAACCCGGGCCAGGATGGAATTACAGAAATTATGTACACAACCGTGCCAAAGTTAAGTACACATAAAACTAAATATGAGCCATAAGACAAAATCGTGCAAGAAAATAGTTTTTTAAATTGTTATAAATTATTTAAAGAGTACTACAGCAAGGGCGTGATAAAGTACAAGACTGATTTAACTTTTATTAAAAGCAATAAAGTCTTTTACATTGTAGAAGCACTGGTGCAGGAGGTAATTTTTAATTCCGGATTTGAATATATTCAATTTCATAATATCTTTTATATTCTTGGGCAGAGAATTATATAGAACATTTCCCGAATGATATGGTTCTTTTTGGCAAAGAGTGGTTGACACACTAGGGCGATGAATATTATTACTATTGCGAGTATTGTGTTCGTGAACGATACTGTTTCGTATGAAGCAAGGGTGGCACTTCAGTAAATCCGTCTTATCGAACACGACCGTTTCATAACTATAAATGCAGGGAAGTGTTAGGATACTTAATTCTTTAAATAAAGGTTTACAAGAGTTTCGGGGGTGAGATTGACAAATTATCCGAACTATTCTCTTCTGAATTCTGAAAGTTTGAATACTGACCGGAATTGCCTCAGAAGGTAATGTCGTAACGTAAATGGGAGTAAACTTTTGCAAAATATATGCAACGGGAAATACGTGGACTAACTACGTTAACCAAGATTCAGAATGCGTAACACAATTTGCTTAATTGAGAATTAAGATAGTCAACGTAACAATTCCATTCCAGGTTTTCTTGAATATGGAGACCTAAGAATTTTGTATTTGTAACAGTTTTTAATTGTGTTTCGTTTAAAGAAAGAAATACCTGAGGTAAAGATTTTGTGATACTATTGTGAAATGACATAGACACTGTTTTGTCAGTGTTTACAATGAGACGATTTGCATGGAACCAAGTCGAAAGGTTTGACAAAACCTTTTTGAGCATTGGCGTGTTTACATAGTAAATTAGTGTCATCAGCAAAAAGAACCATTTTGCAATCTGATGTGGATGATGACATGTCGTTCACATACAATAAAAAGAGTATAGGGCCGAGAATTGAAACTTGGGGCACTCCGCAAGTAATTGTCTTTGTTTCTGAAAGACAACGCTGAAGTATTTATTTTTAGTATACGATATTTCGACCTGTTGATATCTATCTTGTAAATAAGAAGTTAGCTATTGATGTGGAAATCCACGAATGCCTAAAGAATCCGATTTGGAAAGGAGAATTTCGTGATCGATGACATCGAATGCTTTGGATAAGTCAAGTAAAACACCCTGAGGATTTTCTCC
>NNCF01128515.1:0-55611 GCA_002313205.1 Laupala kohalensis | reverse complement strand
ACTATAATTTGATCTAGCAATGTTTGAGATGAGCCGGAGAGGCGAGTGGGGTCATTTATCGTAGTAATAAGGTTGAAGGAGTCGATAAGATTCTTGAATCGATTAACTGGTGAATGTGCAGAGTCGGATGTACTCAAGAAATCGATATTGAAATCACCACATATAACGATAGATTTAGTAGATTTATGTGCGATATGCTCTAAAACATTTTCGAAGTTCCGAAAATATATGTCAAGATCTGATTGAGGAGGTCTATAAATACACAAAACAACAATACCGGTGTCGGTCAGATTAACTGCTGAAAATTCAAACACACTATCTACGCAGAAGTTCTCGTAGCCTGGCAATGGAGAAGATAAAATATCATTACAAACGTAGATACACGTACCTCCGTGGGGATTTTTTCCTTTAAAATTTGCCGACAATAAGAACTTGCCAAAAAATTAATTAGAAATAGCAGTATCGTTGATGTTGTTAGTTGAAAGCCAATGCTCTGTGAGGCATAGCAAATCGAATCGATTTTCGTGTACCAGAATTTCAATGTCTGTCAATTTGTTTGAAAGGGATTGGACATTATGATGAAATATAATTATTTTATTTTCCCAAAGAGTTTGTGATTCACGAGAAATGGAATCGACGTTAGATTGTGGAGAGGAATTTGAATTTGGTACAGCTTCTAGTTCCGGATCAAGTCTGCACACTGCACCCGAACGCGATTGTCACCTTCGAGTTCACCTTCGGATTCAGAACTTCAAACTTCATTAAATAACAATGATATGCCCCAAAAGTCTTTGGCAATTACACACTCTTTAAATTTGATTCACTGACCTTTTTATCACAAATGTTTGCAGAGCGTTGCGAGCAGTAAGGCATGATATTCACCTTAGTTCTCAATTGGTTTGGCTTCTCACTACAGGACGGCACATTCCTACAGGGGTGCACCGACGGGGAGAGCTAAACGGGTTAAAGCCCCCCTTCAAGTATCTATTGGAGAATTATTCTGTAAAACGAAAAAAATGACTCACCAAATGAAACTACATAAAGCAATGTCTATAATCAAAATTGATTTATAGACTTATATGAAGATTATGCAAATTCTCCGACTTCGAGGAAACTATTGACCACAGAAATTTTTGACCCAGAATCCAGGTTCCAGCCACGAATTCCTCGCTCTACGAGGANTGCAAATTCTCCGACTTTGAGTAAATTATTGACCTCAGAAATTTTTGACGAACCCAAGTTCCAGCCACGAATTCCTCGCTCTACTAGGACCTTTGTAAATCTCACAACGTAAACGGAAAGATCAACTTACAATCAGATTCAATTCCGGAGATGTCCTTCTCAACGGGGTCAACACCTCCTTCATACGGACGTGTTTGCATTACTTTTTCGCTTTGAGGCGACATCAAGAATATTTCTCATTTATCCAAATACATTACAACATTTTCAGTACCCTCTGTCGGGGTTCCCCTCGGGAAGTCACTCTCTCGCTTGTGTAATTCATAACCCGATTTTCTATTAGAAGAGCTTTTTCATATGTTTATGCTCTTCTGCTAGACAGTTTATCATTCTGGGTTAAATATAACTAAATACTTAAATTTCTTATTAGTAATTCTTGAGCATTAGTATGAAATATAGGATATACTCACGCGAAAAATACGATCAAAATTTGTGATACAAAATATATAAGGATACATTATTAAAGAGTACCAAATATGCCCTATTCCCGAGTAATGTCTGAGAATATTTAAAACTATTTTAAAAAGCACTATTGGGTTCGAAAAATGGAGTGTTTTGGAAGTTCAGAATATTTAATAGTTAAGTAATAAATATACTTTTAAAATATAATATATTAAAATCATAATGTCGTATTAATTTTTAAATTTTACGGACATTTCAAAATGATAATTAATTTCAATTCATTTTCGAAACTGATGAATAAATCGTGCAGAAATCTGGACCGCTGAATAAGCAGACGTGAGTCGGGGGATCTCTATCTCATGTCTTTCAAAAGATCGAGAGACTCATCGCCTTCGCGTGAACGATCTAGTGACAACAGACACCTGCCTCTCTACCTTGCAATGGTAAGATTACTCAACAGACGGCCGATTTAGAAAACAGTGTTGTTCTAAAGATTCATTGCTTTGCCTCCAGTTTATAAGTTTACTATGCGTGATCAAGGTCGGAACTTCATTTTGTATCTCATCTTTTTTCCCACGTATCGGGAGCCTGTGTGTTTTTGTATTGGAGTTTTAGCCGATTTGTGAGGAATTAATCAATTTTACTGTGTGGACAATAGTTTTTGCGTTTCTTGTGAGTCACAAACTCTTAGATATGACAAGTGGATAGCACTTTTCCAAAAAAATATTTGAAATTTAAAAATTAATGTGATGTGCAACGGTTGTGGATCTTCTCAGCCGTAGTCGGATAAAGCGTCAAGCGCAGGTCAAGCGTTACAGTGTGCTGTTTAAGGTAAGAAGAGACGTGAAAGAAAAGCTGTTTCTCGAATTTTTCGTTGGTACTGGCTTTTTTAATACAAATTTATTCACGAGTATTTACAGTCACGCACACTTGTACTCGTTACAAATTATGCAACATTTTTATTGAGTATTTTCGTTGCCTAAGTTCCTTAAAATCGAGTGATCAATCTGCTAATTGCCTCATCTTCTTGCTTTATATATTTTACAAGTGAAATAGTGGACGTGTATCTAGAGTGCTTATGCAGTAAATATTTTAGATGAAACGTAAGAAACATCGAGAACTTAGTTTAGCTCATATCAATCTAAATGGATATGGAGTCTGAGTATGGTTCTTAGAGAATTTAATAATTCGAACTCTATTCTTCTACTCCCTAATTTTTAGTTGCTGAAATATAAGTTAAAACCTAATTATATATTGTAATCTCATTTAAATATATCCTTTATCAGTAAAATGGATATAGGTGATTAATATTCTGTTTACTTTCTCATCTACGGGGTCTAGATACAGTATTGTAAGCAAGAAAAAAATCGCGAGATTTTGACGGAAATATTCGTTTTTAGTATCACTGATACCGAAAGTTTTTTTAATATGACGTGCGTAATACCGTATAGCCTGCAAAATATCGGAAGGCGGCTGGTTACTTCCCACACTGACACTTTTTCGTTTCCAAACGTCTTGAGCCAGAGTCGCTCTCCCACACTCACAACCTTTCGCTCAAACCAACATCCTTACCGTTCGCTTTCGGAATGATTCACCTACTGGATATTTCTTAGTGCTAACTATTTTTTACCGTGCACGTAAAAAAATAGTTTCACTTTTGATTCTGCGCAAAATTTCAAGAAAAATGGTACCAAATAATAGCCATTTTCAGAGAATCATTTTCCCTTTACTTTATAGGCAGAATATTAAATTGCCGTTGTCAACATCAATACAAGATGCATGAAAATCGTTGCCTATTTCTTTGTAAAGTTAGTTTGGTACTATATAGATAAGAGTCTTAAAAGTGTATGAGAAAGCGTGTGCTTTGGTTCTACAACAGGTTTTAATATGAAGTTAGGGTAAATAAGAGGGATAAAATTGTAAAATATTTCTAAATTTTTGGAATATGACTTGAGTGAGTCAAAGCGAAGGGGGTATTGTTTTTTTGCGGGTGGGGTGGGGGAGAGTCTCGCCAATGTATAGGAAGTGGTTTGCATCATAGTGTTAAGGGGGTGGGCGCTTCTGTTTATATCCTATCGAACCTATATTCACATTCCTCTAGCCCTTCCCAAAAATAAATCCTGGGTGCGCCCCTGCATTCTTACGCTCTGCCACTGATTCGTATTTTAGTATTCATGACGATTGCCCAGGTCGCCGCCCGTACTGCTCCGTCGGTGCCGTTGCGGTACGCTCCCGCACAGATTGCTGAAACGTCACTGACGCCGCCGCGTCCAGCTCAACTTGACGAGAATTGCCGATTATGAAATGTCTTAGCAATTGTTTGTTGCCATTCCTTTCTCGGAACAATGTTCGTCACTTGCAAAAGAAATTGTCTGTTTTAAGATAGTTAATTAGCACTAGACTCATTGACGATGTCGCGATCTTTTGCCGAACTCGAACATTGAAGAACTGGTCGCTCGGACTAGCGAAAACAAATAAATGAGCAGCTGATTGTTAACTTAATTAGACCTTCACTCAAACGAGAATAACAAAACTAATTGTTCTATCTTAAAGATCCTCAGATTGGTCATTATCTCAAAATAATGAATACTGACAACTCAAGCTAATACTAATGCTGACGATTGAAAAAGCGGTGTTCCTGATCCCTCTGTGGTCGTTTCTTTTGTATCTTCACTCCCACGTGGTGACTCCAAGACTAACTCCTCCTACCGTGACGTATGTGTTCTCATTAGCCAAAGGCTTATCAATTCTTACCCCACGTGGAGTATCCCTGATTGGCTCCTCCTGTGGTGATGTATGTCCTTCATAGGCTAATGACAGTATTTGTTAATATCTACGCTTTTTTCTTTTGCGTCTCTCCGACTGTCTATTTTCCGGCACTTTCCAATTTCTGTCTCCCTCATCTCTCCTCACATCAATGTTTAATTTAGAAAATGGGACCTCATTTTCGGCGTTGTGACAATGCCACTTTCCTGTTTACGTGTCTGTTAAATTTTACTAACACCTTTTTCCACTATGAGTCCCGAAACTTAGTTCTCGTGGTTGCTCCCTCACCCCACGACCCTGCCACAGATCATTTGTCGTCATGGGTCAGATCTTCAGCACGCTCCTGCTCGACGTCCCACCCCGCGACTCTCTTGCTCCGCTCCCCCTCGCCTAGGGTCGTCTGCCTCGCACAATGAACAGCTTTCGTTCTACAGCGTTCTTTTCTACAATAAACAAGGAATACCCATATCTGTTTACAACTCCATCCCANTCCGTGGGGATTTTTGCCTTTAAAATTTTGCCGACAGTAAGAACTTGCTAAATAATAATTAGAAATAGCAGTATCGTTGATGTTGTTAGTTGAAAGCCAATGCTCTGTGAGGCATAGCAAATCGAATCGATTTTCGTGTACCAGAATTTCAATGTCTGTCAATTTGTTTGAAAGGGATTGGACATTATGATGAAATATAATTATTTTATTTTCCCAAAGAGTTTGTGATTCACGAGAAATGGAATCGACGTTAGATTGTGGAGAGGAATTTGAATTTGGTACAGCTTCTAGTTCCGGATCAAGTCTGCACACTGCACCCGAACGCGATTGTCACCTTCGAGTTCACCTTCGGATTCAGAACTTCAAACTTCATTAAATAACAATGATATGCCCCAAAAGTCTTTGGCAATTACACACTCTTTAAATTTGATTCACTGACCTTTTTATCACAAATGTTTGCAGAGCGTTGCGAGCAGTAAGGCATGATATTCACCTTAGTTCTCAATTGGTTTGGCTTCTCACTACAGGACGGCACATTCCTACAGGGGTGCACCGACGGGGAGAGCTAAACGGGTTAAAGCCCCCCTTCAAGTATCTATTGGAGAATTATTCTGTAAAACGAAAAAAATGACTCACCAAATGAAACTACATAAAGCAATGTCTATAATCAAAATTGATTTATAGACTTATATGAAGATTATGCAAATTCTCCGACTTCGAGGAAACTATTGACCACAGAAATTTTTGACCCAGAATCCAGGTTCCAGCCACGAATTCCTCGCTCTACGAGGATCTCTGTAAATCTCGCAACGTAAACAGAAAGATCAGCTTACAATCATCTCCCATTCCGGAGACATCATTCTCAACGGGGTCAACACTTCCTTCATACGGACGTGTTTGCATTACTTTTACGCTTTGAGGCGACATCAAGAATATTTCTCATTCATCCAAATACATTACAACATTTTCAGTACCCTCTTTCGGGGTTCCCCTCGGGAAGTCACTCTCTCGCTTGTGTAATTCATAACCCGATTTTCCATTAGAAGAGCTTTTTCACATGTTTATGCTCTACTGCTAGACAGTTTATCAT
The DNA here is from genome assembly GCA_002313205.1 of Laupala kohalensis. Classification (NCBI taxonomy): domain Eukaryota; kingdom Metazoa; phylum Arthropoda; class Insecta; order Orthoptera; family Trigonidiidae; genus Laupala; species Laupala kohalensis. Next base: position 49,624 of record NNCF01128515.1, on the reverse strand, counting down.
TCTGGGTTAAATATAACTAAATACTTAATTCTATTATTCGTAGTTCTTGTGCTTTAGTATGAAATATTATGGTATATACTCACGCGAAAAATCCGATCAAAATTCGTGATGAAACTCTATAAGGACACATAATTAAAGAGTACCTAATATGCCTCAATTCCTGAGTACTGTCTCTGAGAATATTTAAAACTATTTTAAAAAAGCACTATTGGGAGAAGGGGGTTCGAAAAATGGAGTTTTTTGGAAGTTTAGAATATTTAATAGTTAAGTAATAAATATACTTTTAAAAATATCATATATTAAAATAGAAATCATAACAATGTATTAATTTTTTAATTTTACACACATTTCAAGATGATAAATAATTTCAATTCATTTTCGAAACTGATGAATAAATCGTGAAAAGTCATGCGGTGCAGAAATCTGGACCGCTGAATAAGCAGACGTGAGCGTGGGTTACGGGTCGGGGGGTCTCTATCTCATGTCTTTCAAAAGATCGAGAGACTCATCGCCTTCGCGTGAACGATCTAGTGACAACAGACACCTGCCTCTCTACCTTGCAATGGTAAGATTACTCAACAGACGGCCGATTTAGAAAACAGTGTTGTTCTAAAGATTCATTGCTTTGCCTCCAGTTTATAAGTTTACTATGCGTGATCAAGGTCGGAACTTCATTTTGTATCTCATCTTTTTTCCCACGTATCGGGAGCCTGTGTGTTTTTGTATTGGAGTTTTAGCCGATTTGTGAGGAATTAATCAATTTTACTGTGTGGACAATAGTTTTTGCGTTTCTTGTGAGTCACAAACTCTTAGATATGACAAGTGGATAGCACTTTTCCAAAAAAATATTTGAAATTTAAAAATTAATGTGATGTGCAACGGTTGTGGATCTTCTCAGCCGTAGTCGGATAAAGCGTCAAGCGCAGGTCAAGCGTTACAGTGTGCTGTTTAAGGTAAGAAGAGACGTGAAAGAAAAGCTGTTTCTCGAATTTTTCGTTGGTACTGGCTTTTTTAATACAAATTTATTCACGAGTATTTACAGTCACGCACACTTGTACTCGTTACAAATTATGCAACATTTTTATTGAGTATTTTCGTTGCCTAAGTTCCTTAAAATCGAGTGATCAATCTGCTAATTGCCTCATCTTCTTGCTTTATATATTTTACAAGTGAAATAGTGGACGTGTATCTAGAGTGCTTATGCAGTAAATATTTTAGATGAAACGTAAGAAACATCGAGAACTTAGTTTAGCTCATATCAATCTAAATGGATATGGAGTCTGAGTATGGTTCTTAGAGAATTTAATAATTCGAACTCTATTCTTCTACTCCCTAATTTTTAGTTGCTGAAATATAAGTTAAAACCTAATTATATATTGTAATCTCATTTAAATATATCCTTTATCAGTAAAATGGATATAGGTGATTAATATTCTGTTTACTTTCTCATCTACGGGGTCTAGATACAGTATTGTAAGCAAGAAAAAAATCGCGAGATTTTGACGGAAATATTCGTTTTTAGTATCACTGATACCGAAAGTTTTTTTAATATGACGTGCGTAATACCGTATAGCCTGCAAAATATCGGAAGGCGGCTGGTTACTTCCCACACTGACACTTTTTCGTTTCCAAACGTCTTGAGCCAGAGTCGCTCTCCCACACTCACAACCTTTCGCTCAAACCAACATCCTTACCGTTCGCTTTCGGAATGATTCACCTACTGGATATTTCTTAGTGCTAACTATTTTTTACCGTGCACGTAAAAAAATAGTTTCACTTTTGATTCTGCGCAAAATTTCAAGAAAAATGGTACCAAATAATAGCCATTTTCAGAGAATCATTTTCCCTTTACTTTATAGGCAGAATATTAAATTGCCGTTGTCAACATCAATACAAGATGCATGAAAATCGTTGCCTATTTCTTTGTAAAGTTAGTTTGGTACTATATAGATAAGAGTCTTAAAAGTGTATGAGAAAGCGTGTGCTTTGGTTCTACAACAGGTTTTAATATGAAGTTAGGGTAAATAAGAGGGATAAAATTGTAAAATATTTCTAAATTTTTGGAATATGACTTGAGTGAGTCAAAGCGAAGGGGGTATTGTTTTTTTGCGGGTGGGGTGGGGGAGAGTCTCGCCAATGTATAGGAAGTGGTTTGCATCATAGTGTTAAGGGGGTGGGCGCTTCTGTTTATATCCTATCGAACCTATATTCACATTCCTCTAGCCCTTCCCAAAAATAAATCCTGGGTGCGCCCCTGCATTCTTACGCTCTGCCACTGATTCGTATTTTAGTATTCATGACGATTGCCCAGGTCGCCGCCCGTACTGCTCCGTCGGTGCCGTTGCGGTACGCTCCCGCACAGATTGCTGAAACGTCACTGACGCCGCCGCGTCCAGCTCAACTTGACGAGAATTGCCGATTATGAAATGTCTTAGAAATTGTTTGTTGCCATTCCTTTCTCGGAACAATGTTCGTCACTTGCAAAAGAAATTGTCTGTTTTAAGATAGTTAATTAGCACTAGACTCATTGACGATGTCGCGATCTTTTGCCGAACTCGAACATTGAAGAACTGGTCGCTCGGACTAGCGAAAACAAATAAATGAGCAGCTGATTGTTAACTTAATTAGACCTTCACTCAAACGAGAATAACAAAACTAATTGTTCTATCTTAAAGATCCTCAGATTGGTCATTATCTCAAAATAATGAATACTGACAACTCAAGCTAATACTAATGCTGACGATTGAAAAAGCGGTGTTCCTGATCCCTCTGTGGTCGTTTCTTTTGTATCTTCACTCCCACGTGGTGACTCCAAGACTAACTCCTCCTACCGTGACGTATGTGTTCTCATTAGCCAAAGGCTTATCAATTCTTACCCCACGTGGAGTATCCCTGATTGGCTCCTCCTGTGGTGATGTATGTCCTTCATAGGCTAATGACAGTATTTGTTAATATCTACGCTTTTTTCTTTTGCGTCTCTCCGACTGTCTATTTTCCGGCACTTTCCAATTTCTGTCTCCCTCATCTCTCCTCACATCAATGTTTAATTTAGAAAATGGGACCTCATTTTCGGCTTTGTGACAATGCCACTTTCCTGTTTACGTGTCTGTTAAATTTTACTAACACCTTTTTCCACTATGAGTCCCGAAACTTAGTTCTCGTGGTTGCTCCCTCACCCCACGACCCTGCCACAGATCATTTGTCGTCATGGGTCAGATCTTCAGCACGCTCCTGCTCGACGTCCCACCCCGCGACTCTCTTGCTCCGCTCCCCCTCGCCTAGGGTCGTCTGCCTCGCACAATGAACAGCTTTCGTTCTACAGCGTTCTTTTCTACAATAAACAAGGAATACCCATATCTGTTTACAACTCCATCCCAGCGACTTTCTCTTCGCACAAAGCGCCGAAACTCGTCTCTGTCTCCTTTTCCTTCCAAAAACACTCCTTGACCCAGCCCTTCAACTTGTCACCACCTATTAATTTTCATTTTGAATATTACGTAGCCGTTTTCTATCTTCACTTAATTTAATATTTTCAGATCCTTCTTTCGAATTTCTAAAACCTTTTCCGAAAAATACTTGCTCAGCTGCATGTTGTAAACTTCGGGCCGCACTTACGCTGGCTCCAGCACGGAACCAACCCGCTTTCAAATGTTATGGTATTTCCTATCCCTTAGCACGCGGGCGCGGTTTCAAACCGTTGTCGCCCGCGCGTCGCTGAATTTTAATTGCTCGTCATCCTTCTTTATTTATTGCTCAATTTAAACTCGGGTTTTCTTAATTGTTCGTTTAATATTATGAACAAATAATTATTCGTTATATATATATATGTATTTGAGTAATATTATCCGTATATTTTATATCATCCGAACATTTTTAAAACTACACTAAATTATTGTTGGACTTTTTAGTAATATAAAACTCTAATTTCAGTTTTTTAATATTTTAGAGCGTTGGATTTGCACTAATAAGCATCCAAACACGTTTGTTGTGGGGTCTCAAAAAAAGAACTCCCAACCCGGTTCTCATTAGATGTAGGTACGAATACGCCACTATGGAAAACATACGCTCCTCTAGCTCTAATGAAGCGGCAGAGGTAAAGTCAGGCTACACACCGGTCGAGAATACCTATGTGGAAATTGCTCGTCTACCCTTAGTGAGATTTCTGTTGTAGTGACATTCCTTTAAGAAAAAATAAAGTCAAGAAACTGCATTTTACCAGTTCTTAATGTAGATACAGGTTCTTTATTTGTGCTCTGAAGTAAGTAACACACGCTACGAGTATTTGTGCCTCTATCTTGCCGATATAAATATATGGTTATTGGAGCAGAGTTTATATTGTTTTCAGCAGCTATTTTCTTGCTTACAATGGAACACTGCTGCCTTACAATGGAGCACTTTGATTTCAACAATATTATCAATTCTTATCAACCCAATAAAATCAACAATAACCTTATCAAAAAACTTAGTGAAGACCTACCGCAATTCGAATCAGTGACATAAGTTTCCATAGCTTCGGATGTTTAATCCCCTTGGTTACTCTGTGATCTTGCTCCTCTTGCTTCATAGCTAGGATTTTAAACACATCTCTCCATTCCTGTGTAGGCTCCTATTTTGACCTCTTTGGTCAACTAGAATGGTTTCTGCCGAATTTTTCTTTCGATTTATACTTGTTTCGAAATTTATTACATCTAGTGGTACGTTAAACGGAAATTCCACATTTTTCGATATGCTTTTCATTCTTGTCATTTGCACCCTTTAAAAACTTTCGGCGTAATTAAAGATCGCTGAAGGTATTTTAATTCACGATGCTCGCACTTATGAACGAAATCCCTTTTAGCCTCCCACCATCGGTCACAGTTAACCTGTTTTCGACGTGTATCTACTTGCAGCTACCATTGGAATGAGTAGTGTATTTCCGTAGTTTTCGACCAAGGTTCGGTTTACTCCTGCGCATAATTTTGTACTCTTAATGCATTCAAAAATTTGAACTTGAGTTTAAGGGAAAACCTCTGGTGTTTCTTTGCGATGATGCAAATGATGTAGAACACCATGAGCAACTGTAGATTGCAGTAAGGGACGTGAGAATCGGGACTAGTATGTTTAAAAAGATGCGTAACTCTGATGCGGGAACTATTTTTCATGATTTAAGTGTCAAAAATTTAGGAATAAAATGGGATAGCAATATTGGTAGAAGTAATGATTTTTTCTCTAAAATGGTTTTGAGGATGCTAATTACGAATATCAACTTTGTTTCCTCGAGAAACTTAGGGAAATATGAAAAAAGAACTCAAAAAATTAAAAAAGGCGTATTTTTTTGTTTCTGATGTATTACATGAAAACTGTGCACACCACGGAGAAAATGTCTCTTTGTAATTAAAATTATAAAAAATCTACTACAACTTTCACTCAGCATCTCAAAGTATTTTTCTCGAAGCATCGACATACAGCACGGAAACCCTTGATTACTCTACGTGCATTTGTATTTGCTATGTTTGAATCTGTTTTTGCTGCTTGTTTAAATCCCAAAGAGAATATTTTCGAATTCTTTGGAGTAATTCAATTAATTTAATACTCAGTCAGAAGTGCCCTACAATTTTAGAAGCAATAGTAAAATTTAATGACGTCGAACTTCAAACTTTTAAATCGTTGTCCACCACAAGATGGGACTGTCTAGCTGAAGCTGTTTCTGCACTTCAAGGGCATTGTGCCGTTGAAGATACAGTTGAAACACAACGGTCACCATTGTGAAGGTAACTGCAAAGGGAGTCTTGTTTAAAAGAAAGTCATTCAATTTTGTTATTTGTCTTGAAATACGCAATATATTCTAATTATCACCAAGAGATTGCAATCGCCTAACACAGACTTCGTCGAAGGCATGAAGACCTTTAATGATGAGAATTTTGTTTCGATGAATATGCTGTATGACGATAAATTTAAATTTGACTTATTACGCGAACAATTTATTAATAAATACATTAAAAAGATGGTTATACCTTCAAAACAGGCAACTACAAACACAGCCTCAACAAGATGATATGATGTATGGTATGCAGCGTTTTTTTATGTTTGTAACCCCTTCACTACATAGATTACTCAAGTCTGAATATATAAACAGTATTTCGACATTTATATTAATATTCGACGTTTAAAAATAAAAGAAATAATTTGATAACGAAAGGGAAAGATCACATGAATACTTACAACCTAGTACACAAAGTGCTATGTAGATTGTAATGCTAGCTACTTAGGTCAAACAAAGAGGGAAAAAACTAGAATCCAGGAGCTCAAGCGAAGTTTAAAATTAGTTGTACAAAATGTAGTTACCTATCATTTTATTAATAATTATCACTTGATGTATTGGGAAAATACATTAATTTTGGACAAAGAAGTATTTCAAACGTATATCAGAAATTATATTTATAAAAAATACACACGGGAGTTTGAAGTCACGCACACACTGAAAAGCTATCTGGTTTATGCAATACAATATTATAACATATTTGTGTAGTTTCTACTTTTTTGTAAACATATTTTGTTTTATAATAATGTTTATATTGTAACAATTTAAATGTGAGGTCTTGGTAAGCTGGAACTTACCTGTCTCACACCACAGCTCACCAGGAAGCACCTCCTGAAAGTGATACGATAATTTTGGAAGGGGTGGATTCGGCCTATTTAATCTCGTAAAATACATACATTTCTTCTTTAATAAAAAACACATCTCTGATAAAATTGGTTTAATTAACTATTTACAAACATTACTTACATATAATTCTCTACACTACTCATGCATATTGTCTTCCCAAATGTACCCCCAAAAATCACACGCTTCTATACTCATATCACTTTGTATAACAATAAAATATCAGTTCCAACATGATTTTACTTCACACATATTAACTTCTAACAATGCTGGTTGTCTCTAATATGTGTCATTAATTTTACATAAACAAGTGTTACCAGAAGTTCTTATCAATGTAGCACACGCTTCATTTATCACTTACCGCTCTAGCAAAGATACTGGACGCAGCAGCGTGTAATGCTAATTACCTTTACTCTAAACATCATTGGAGACAGACCAGTCATCAAAAGTGCCTGGGCGTGCCGGTTCCGTCAGGGATCAATGACCCAGATACTACTAGGCTTTCCGCTTCACCGACCCCCAAATGTCGGTCGCCTGCGTTGATTACTAAGGTCAGTGGCCCTTGGCGTAACCTCTTGGCGAAAAAACATTTAAAGTGGTTACCAGTTCAATTTGAAGTTACTTTAATGGCATAATTAAAGTTCCTAGCCATTCTATTAATTGAAAAAGATAAGTCTCTTGAACCGAGAACTAACTAAAGAAATCGTACGAAGATCGAAATGAACCAAATAATTAATGATCACTTGATCATTAGTTAAGAACTAGTTCATTGTTGTTCTCAATAATGACGTAACTAAGTAGTTCTCTAAGTGATATTTCGTAAACCAATCTCGTAATGATCAAGTAAAGATTGATCTCAATGTTCAAAAAATGATACTCGTCACGTAAAAAGCTCGATATCGTAATCGAGTAAAAGCTCTACTAATGATAATGATCTAATAATAGTCTGATCTGATAATAATTTGAAAATAGTCCGATCTCGAGCGCTCCTGCGATTCTCGTTAAATAGCTATCTCCCAACGAGATCCCAAAACTTGGTAAGATAGACTACGCACTTCCTGACGTCACGTCCTATTTTGGCGATGATAAGTTTTTACACTTCACGTGGAGTAATTTTAATTTCTAGTGACGTTGGTTCGTTCTATACGAATGGTAATGTTCTCTTTTCAACATCACTCAGTATTCTTCCATCGACGTCACGTCACGATCCCTTGACTTTCATCTCTTCTCGGGTTATACTTAACTTAGGACAGCTGCCCTTGTCTCCTTTTTGTCCTAATCAACTACGGCAGCCTTGATTCCTTGTCATTGACACTTCTTTATATTTTTAAAAGAAACTCTGACGTTTCTTCTCCGCGAACGTTTGCCTCTCCCCTGGTTAGTTCTGTCTTTCGTCAATCATTTCTATTGTGCATCTTTTTCGACAACTCAAGCCACTTGTCCATTGTCATGCTCTGTCATTCGACATTACTCCTAATGGGTTCCCACGTCTTCTGTTTTCTTTTTTATAACTTTGCTTGTGGTTCTGGGTTTTGTCTCGGAATAATCCAAACCATCCCCCCGAATTTCTATAGCATCCTTCCCCTTGCTTTTGTAGAGTTTATGTCAAGACTGTATCTGGTTAATTTTTCCTTCATCCATTGAATTTTCTTTTCTCTAAATTTTGCTCCACTCGAGCTACTGTGTAGGATGACCCTACCCTCGGCTGATACTTTTATGGTGTTATCCAAAAGAACCTTCGGGTCTGCATCCCTCCTCGCCTCAGTCTGATTTCTCATATGTACTCTATCCGCGTACCTCCAAAACCCAAGCTCCTCGGGTGCGCAATGTTTTATTATACTATCCCTTATTAATATTTTTCATAAGTTTTAATTCAAAGTAATGAATTAATTATTCATTTCAATATCATATTCAATTGTTATATTTCTTGTAGTCATTTGTTATTATTTGATCACCTGACGACGTCTTAAAACGAAGTCAAAACATTGTGATCTCTTTTTATATATGTGTGTATGTATCTCGTTTCGGCCAGCGATGACCACGGAATAACGAGTGCTAGTGAGTCTCAGTTATTGATTTGAGTTTACTCACTAGAAACATCGTGAATTTGAGATAGGAGAAACAGCGTCTAGATTGCTGCATCCGAGCATCACAACTGCGGTGGTGAGCCGCAGAGATTAATAAAAGGTTGTAAGGCTTCATTTATTTTAATTAGATTATATAATGGATGTTAATTGTAGTAGAATTTGAAATGTTTGCTGAGAAATGTAATTTACATTATTGTTCCCATCCCTGATTCAAATAATCGAAGAGTTTCTTGCCGAATAGATGATTAAAACTGATTATGAGGAGCGCTCAATAGGAATATGGAAACTTGACATCTTCCTGTACTCGACGCATATGTCGCAGGAAAAGAATCACAATCAAGGGAGCGGGAAAGCTCATAAAATTCAAGACCTGTGATGAGATTAAATTAATTTCGAAAAACTTTGAATTATTAATTAAGACGAAGGATATTCTCCTTCTCCAGTTTCGCGGAATAAAAGGCTACCCACCAGTATTTCTCAATACATTGGTTGCGTAAAATATCCAGCAGAACTATTTATTCTGATTTTTAGAATGTGATACACTGGGAACAGTGATACACGGAATTCCAATCACCAGCTTCAAACATGGACGTTTTTCCATATAGCGGCAATTGAAACGAAATTAAAATCTTCAATGATACAAGATGGTTTGAACTTTTACTGACGTCTTTTAGAGCAATATATTTTGATGTCAATTGAAGCAGACAATGTTATAGAAGAGTTCGCGGTAAGGATTTCCGGAAGAATTCTGATATACCAATGAAAGGAACCAATTGTCAAAAAAGCAGTTACAACCTGTATGATCACGTGGAGGACAATAAATTAATTATCTCTCGGGAATGAAACAAGGGACCATCCCAACAATCCCGATCAAAGGCCCTAATCCAAAGGTGGATATGACATTTCAGCACTACTGTAAGAATAAAAAGATAGCTATGTGTTGTAATATATACTCCAAGTAACGTACCTTCGCCTAAAACTACTCAATATGGCTATCTAACACGAATTGCCCTCTTCTGCGAAATCATGTTATATCCAAGTACATATTAATAGTAGTTACAATGCGACTATTTACTGTTGTGTATTACAAGTTAATAACAACAATCTAACACGAGGTAATATTCGTTCCACACGCTTGATGCAGAAGGAACATAATAGCGCCACACGAGCACACGGATTGAATTGGTGTCAGAGGTGGATTTAAGTTTTCAAATTGCCCTAACACCTGCTTCATTATTTTGGCATAACATTCCCCACCATTTCAGAAATACGAGTCATGTTGCCCTTTCTCGGATGCGTCGTGGTAGTAACTCGAAGAGCACCCTATAATTAATATAGAGAAATCAGTGTACATTGCTTTCCAGAGATAACCTGTGGGTATAACGTGATTATCGGCTCGCTGTCAAGAATAGGTCGATACTCCATAAAATCATTAAAAACATTTACTGTGCACAATTAAAACATGATAATTTTCACAAAGAAATTTAATTTTTTCGATGAACACCGAGACGCAACGCGTCAAAATGGTATATGTTTCAAAAGGTACATTTTCAATATGTGGACCACAGAGTATAAACTCAACTTGCCGTGTTTTACGAATCGTTTGACCCAAAATTAGGTGACATGAACAAAATAGGCATACATTGCTCCAGTAGGGAAAGGTAAACTGTTTTATTAAATACTGCGTTCGAAATGGATTTTATAAACGAAAGTCGCGTAAATCCATTATCACTTTCTCTTGCTCCAACGAGAATAGACATTAATAGTATCTTACAACAAAGAACACTTCATAGAGTTTACAACACCAAGCACATAGGACTGAACGTCTTGAATCTAGTCTCTAGTCACACTGCTTCTACTTTAATCTCGTATTTCTCTGAAGTGTTCTGTGTCGGATACAATCACCTTGCGCAAGTGTTGACCTTTAAAGATAAATTGAAACCACATAAAATCATTTACAAGTATTCTATACGGTTTAACGACACAAATTTTGCCATATTTACAAATTATTTGCGTGAGGAAAAATGTTTGCAGTTTCAGTAGGGGACTTGTGCTAGTTAGAGCCCTGATAAGAGCTGATAAGGCATTATCACCGGAAGTTGCGGGTTGCGGTCAGAACTGGAAATGCTAGTTAGAGCACATTCGGTCTTGAGGTTTCCTAATAAAAAACGGTGTGTCCGGTTAAACACGTGCCAGTTAGAGCACTGCTTTGATGTCCTACTGTGCCAGTTAGAGCACCTTGCCAGAAGTGCCAGTGTGATCGAGAAGTAAAGGGATGGCGTGCAGCACGTCGACTAATAGGCAGCAGCAGCACAGTCAGTGAGCAGTAGAGAGAGACAGGTTTCCCTCTTTCATAGATGACGTAAAAAGTCATGTGATAGATGCTGGTGGAAGAAGAGTGAAGATGGTGGGAAGGGGTAATGAGCAGTAGACCTATGGAGCGGGGGGAGTCATGTGACAGGATGGTGGTGGTAGGGGGTGCAGCTTCTACCCCACACCTTGTTGACGTAGTTACCGAAAAAAAACGCTATAACTTTTGAAATATTAATTTTAGAAGATTATTTTATCAGAATAATCGCTTCAAAATGAAAAGGCGGTGTTAATAGACACCTTGAAAGTAAATTTAGACTAAAAAATATTCAAAATTCGCACCCCCTCCCTTCCCTCTTTCTCTTCCCCACCAAAATATGACATCCACAATTGCTTATTACACTAAAAAAATATTGAGTGATAATTTAAGGTGAAATAAAAAGAGAATTTTTATTTTTTTATACATTTTAAATATTTTTATACACTATATTTTATACACTTTACATTTTGTTTACAAATACTATATAATTGTCAGAATATAGGATGATGTTTTGAGATAGAATGTTTACTTTTTATACACATAATTGAATTTAAAATACTAATAAAAAAATAATAATTAATTTTTTTTATTGTAATAAATGAATTTTATCTTTAATTAAATCTCAAAATTTAAACATCCTATTCCAAAACATTACCCTATAATCTGATTACAGAGTCCTACACAGCGGGCAGGTGGCATGTTGTGTCGGGCCACCCACTCCTTCAAGCAATATACTCATATAATATGGAAACATTTTGTTAGGAGTGGGTTTTCCATTTTTCTTGACAAACTGGACACTGTAATATAAAAACATTATTTAGGTTTATACGTAAAGAAGATATGAAATTTAAAAAAAAAAATTTATGCACCATCATAATACTGTTGAAAATTTTTTATGCATTATCATAAGGAGGTGGAAGATTTTCTATAGGTGGATGTTTGAGTGTTCAGAGAGCTTGTCGTATCACAGTAACGCGTTCAGCGAGTGCAACATCATGCGTCCTTTCAAACAATGCCATAAGACAGACATGCTTGTAATACCAGGTCTAGGATGACATTACGATTGTTTTTATACACATGTTGAATGATATCCAACATTGTATGAATCGTTTGTATTGCAAGCTGATACATATGTTCCTCGTCCATGGTTAAATTCTCTACAATGCGATAGTATCCCCACGGTAAGCTATTTATCCTATCCATCCAATGACGTTTATCATCAAAACTCTGAAGAGAGCGTTTCTGTTATTCAAAAGAATATACTGTAAGTTCCTTTGATCGAATAAAACGTTGCATATCCATTCTCGTTTTATTTTGAAATAAACAATCTTTATAATAGTGTAATTTATATTTTTTAACAACTCACCGTTTGATACCTTTCGCTTTACAAGAGGTAATCTGGGAGAGTGTCTTAATAGCATACATTTTAGGTCGGAGACCTACATATTCAACCAACACACCATTACCACACTCATCCTTGAACAAGCTCAACTTTTTCTTGTTACAAGGGACGATGTCAAAACCGTTTGAGGTTTCAAACATGGATGTGTCATACTAGGAAGGACATTCACGCATGATCTCATATACATTTTTTTGAAGTAGAAAGGATATAGGAATCTGTATCTAAATATAAGTGTTTCATATCAGAAATTTTTTAGAAATGTATAATAGAATTGAAACATGATATTTAGAGAGTTCTAATATTGAACATTCTACATAAACTGGTTCGTTCATCAACACTTCTATTTTACGCAATTCAATTGTCATGAGATCAGCTTCAATATGATGACTAGACACAATATTTGGATCGGCAATATGTTTCCGTGCACCACATCTTTCTTCCCATTTATACACAAGATAAATGAGTCGATGCAGCTTTACGTTTCCACAAGATTTTCCGTAAATAGCATTCACCGCAAGTTTATAGAATTTTTTTTTCAAATTCATATAGAGCATTCTTCTGCAACTCTGTGTTGAGTTCAAGGTATGAGAGAAGAAATGGTGATTGATCAAACGATAATTTTATGAATGTGAATAAGCTTGTAACCTATATTTATATAACACCTGTTGTAAATTACGAATGTGAATGACATAGTGTCGTTTCGGTAGAAGTGAAGCCATGAATTTCGGTTGTCGACTATCAGGATGAGGCGGTATATGTGTCTCAGAACAAAGTGGTAGGTCACTGAGTGCATAATGACAATGTTCAGGGATATCAAGATCCACTTCTAACATATTACCACGATAATCCTCCTCCTGTAACGCATCTGTAATATTAAAGCTATCAATGTCTGTCACCCATTGAAAAACGCCCGTGGGTAAAGCTTGCGACATAGCCTGACCATAAAGATTATTGCAGTCTACATATTGGAGATAACAATCACTTTCCTGTGGACGATACAAATCATTCAAAAATCAATTGTTTGCTTTCGCATGTCTCCCACTGACTTGTACGAGTCCACCTCGAATACTTTTTCAAAAAACAGAAGCATCTCCTCATTGGTAAGCAGTTCCAACTTTACTTCAGTCGTTCTTAACATAGCATCCCAAGCCAGAGATTGAGATGTAATATAATGCGTAGGATCAAGCTTGTACACACACATACATAAAGTACGAAATGATTCAAATATATCGCCGAGGAGGAGTACATCTATTTTCATGTACAAATCACTATATTCAGAAATGGTGGTAATTCCGAATGCATTCCAAACATGATGTGCATGCGCATTATCATCGTTGCTCATATGTTTACCGGAAAGACGACTAAAAACGCATCCTTCGGCGGTAATCTAGTTTCTTTGTTAACATAATCATAAGGAAATACTCCCTCCATACACGCTAAGTCAAAAATATATTCCTCTGGAAAATGAGATCGAACATGTTGTAAATCTGATGGATGAAGTGTACGAGACAAACCATCAAGGAAGCTTGACAAATTTAAAAGAGTCTACAAAACGAAGTTCCGAATTTGAAAACTAAGTGTTCGGTTTATATCCTTAATCCAACAATAATGTTCTTTATAGAGTAAAAGATTAGTATGAAATTGTTTTACTTCTTTTGTGTAATAAATGGCTTCAATTACCCACTTATTTTGTGTTGTCGACCATATCAAATGATGTACATGACAAGAACAGTCTAGATTTTTCATTTCAAATTTTTTTATATGACAAACTTTCATTGGAAATAAAATCTGTTTTAAATTCAATGTGTTCACGAGTCTATGGAACATATCGTAATAATGATAAGGGCGATTACAACTTTTAATACGAGGTCGCGTGCGATAACACAACATTGCAGCAATGGACCAAATAAAGCAATAATGATCATTATTTTACACATTTACAATTCATTTTTTTATGACTAAAAGGTGGAGGTAAAACGACATATCCAGATCCCACATGATTATGATCAGTACAATGAAAATCAATGTGAAGAGCCAATTTATACTTCTTAAAGCTTTTTCAGAATCACGATCGCCAAAATCATCAAAACGAGAATGGATAGGTTCAATGATATTATTTTGAAAGAACTCCACACCACCGTACGATGAAAAAACACATGCTGGGGGGATATGAAAATTTTGGAAAGTTGAATACGTTCTTCTTCTTCTTCTTCGGCATGCTGTTTCTCAATCATAAATTCGCATTCTAAACGCGCTGTCACTTTGTATGTATTATTATCATCTAAATTTTGCACTGCCGTCATAAAAGGCATTCTACACTGTTCTAAAAAATCAAATGGATCTTATATGTTTTCTGTATTTTTTATAAACCCACGCGTGATGCGTTTCTGAAACGAAGTACATCGTTCTGACCACTCAAGCATAGAGGTATCGCACACATTTTTTTCTTGCAATGCAGGCGTTCTGCTTACCTCCTCCTCCACCTGCCAGTCGAGAGCGCCATCTTCTAATGCTATTGGAGGAATTTTGAGTGGCACTATATGTGAGATTGTGATGAGGAAGTTAGAACAAGTATGTTTGAAAACATTTGATGTTAGGAAAATTATGATGATTGTTAGAGATGATGAGATTTTTAAGTTTTTAATGAACTTAATAATTTTTGTGATGATCTGAAATTCACATTAGAGATTGAACATAATAAATGTATAAACTTTCTTGATGTTAAGATCATTAATAACTCGGGTGAAAATTTAATAGACTGGTTTAGGAAACCAAGTAGTGTTGACAAACTAGTGAATTATAGATCGAATCACAGCATGGCACATAAGAAAAATGTTGTTGGATTACTACATAGAGTTAGTAAGATATCACATCTGGAATTTTTAAATAAAAATATAGATATTAAAGATATACTGATGCATAATGACTATCCTGAGAGATTCTATAATAGAATTATTTGGAAATAGTTTAATGTACATAAGACTAATAAAGATAGTAGACAACTTGAGAAGATTAAATATGTGGTGTTACCATATATTCCTTGTACTAAAGCTGATATTTGTAAGATTTTTTATAATATAAATGTCAAAATGTCAAATGCCAAAAGTAGAGCCTCGAAACGTTGTCAACTAAGGTCAACCCAAATATTTACATTATGTTGAAATAAAGAGATAATGAATTTTTAATGTCAATCTAAGTTATTTTTAGACTGTCTATAATATGGCTTGGTGTTCTTATAAGGATAATGAGATATGACAGTCAGATATAGTGTTGATGAATACAAATTTTAGAATAGAATATTATAAAGAATTTTAATTTTTGTTGTGAAAATCATGTTTAGTTTCTTAATGTTTATAGTGTTAGTTTTGTGTCGTGATTTGATTAGAGTATCATTCGTCACATCTTTATATGCTGCTTTAGTGTTATAAAAAGATCTCATTTCCAGGTTTGACCTTGTGAAATGTTAACTTTTAATTGAGAATTTAATTTTGGGTTCAATATAGAAACATGTTATATTGAAAATACTACGAAACATTTGTGCACTTCAGAATTACATGGGTATTGTAGTCTTAATTGTTGTTAATATAACTGGTCCATGAATGTNCTTACCTCGTACAAAATTGAAATGTATTGTGTGTAACAAAACATATTTTATCATTTCCTATGTGTTTGAAAAAAATATTCTTATTACAATACAAGAGAAAAGCAGACTGAAATGTTTATGAAGTGCTGTATCATTGATGTAATATTAATATAAATTAATTTATATGAATAAATATCTACTTTTTATTCTATTTCTTTGTTGTTTTTCTTCTCTGTCCTTCCACAGATAAAAAGTAATTTTCCTTCCTGCCTTACAACTTAATATAGAAAAAATATCAAGTTTGAGAAAATAAATTTAAATTCAAATAAAAAAATATTGGTATATGGAATACCTATAAACCGTACGAAGGGATTAAAAAACCCGCCAACGTGACAACTGTGAAGATAGTGCTTCAAACTTCCTCTTGGGGCAGGACAGTCGCGCCTCTTTGCGCGTCACGCGATTAGCATTGAACATTCGTGGCCCTATGTAAGAATAACACCTGCATCGTGTTTATGAGTTACCTCACGAGTCAGAACTAGAACTGAAAATTTCGGAGTGAACCAAATATTCAAATTAACATATACAGTTAATTAAGTATTATTACCTTAATTACATACACTATCATTAACAAAATTTTCTTACAGTAAATGAATACTATATATTATTTTCAAAATGTTTGCTCCTTGGGACTCTGTAAAGTAAGTCATGAATTTTTAAAAATATAATAGTGCAACTTTTTTGTTTTTAATATGTTTTAATATATATTTTTTTAATTTATAGTGCAATCATCGACATGCAAGTATTCATGAAGGAAAAAGTTTTTATTTTTAAAACGTTTACGATTTTATCAGACAGAAGATTGAAAACGTATACATTCAACCCACCATGCAGTATGTACGAGTTGTCAGCAAATGATGCACGAACGGCTTTATGGTTAACAGAGAATCTCCATGCATTGAGTTGGTCGTCACACGAACATTTGAATTATAAACTTTTGTGGAATATTATAAATGAGGAATTGAAGACATAAAAGTAATATATTTGAAAGGTGTACAAAAAATAAGCTGGATACTACCATATATAGCGGATAAGAAGCAGAAGACGATTATTGATTTAACGGGATATGAGTGTCCGAAATTAAGTGACTGCGTGAAGGAACTACTAAAGGAGTACACGACAAGCAGACTCTTTGATATAGCGTTTTGCTAAGAGTGTTACCAAATTAGAATTAAGCGAAAAAAATGTTTTAGCACTGTATTTATGGATGACGGAACATGATAAAGAATCTCAGCAGAAAACGTTGGCGAATGAAGAGGACAATTGGAGATTACCAAAAATAAGCAATTGGTATAAACCTGCTCCATGGTGTCCTCAAGCAACGGGGACAACTGATCCATGGAGGCCTCAACCTCGAGAATTTTGGTTGAAAAAAAGTGTTAATTTTTTTCTGATTATATGGTAATTTTAAAAAATGTATTTTTTATAGAATAAATACTCTACTTTTACAAATTGTTATTATTTCTATCCTCACGTAGGAAAAAAGGGAGACTAGAATTTTAAAACAAATAAACAATTAATTTTTTTATTTCAAATTTATTTATTTTCCAAGTATTCAAGTATTGTGTTTTTCATCAAAACCCAACCATTTGACATGGCACATACGACCCTTTCGACGAATTACTTTTTCCACTATAAAGTCGTTTGGGAATCGTGTCGATGTCGTGTGGAGGACCGCGTGGCTTAAACCGTCATCACTTTTATCGAGGACAGTCGTCGCAATGCCGAGCGTGGAGTCAGGTCAGTTGGAGATAGTGACGCGCCAATGACAGGCACTACATAAAGAAGGAATTGCGGTCAACAAGCTCTCAATCTCTGAACCGTCTCAATCGTCTCAACCGCTTGTGCTCCAGCCGCTTCACCGTCGCCAGACTCGGACGATTTCCGTCGCCGCTGCCCGACTTGGGGAACCCGCGACCGGTTACAAGCGCGATACCGCTTCCGGCCCCGAACTCTGGCCGCCTCGCCGCACTGTGTCTCTCGACCACCTCTGACGCTCGGCTCCGTCGCTGACCTCTAGACAGTGAGTATTAAAACACCCTACGCACACTCATGGAGTTTCACTTGGAACTGAACCTCCCCTTGCCACCTGTCCGACCGCAATCCTTTCGCAAACCTCTCAGGATTGCTACGACAGGGCATGGCATCGACTTGAGTTCTTCATGATAAAATCGACCGGCAATAGCTTCTCCATGTTCATCTTCGAGGGAATAGGTGACAGGATTTGTGAGATGAATCTTTACAATTTTAAATAGTTCTGTTGTCCATGAGGGTACATATTCTTTGTGAAAGTAATGTTTGTATTTACTTATGCGTACAAGATCTCCCACAAAAATCATATGTCGTTACATGTCGAGACGCTTGACACGTGCATAGACTGTTTTCATGAGATGATTATCTTTAATATCTTTCGGCCGCATGCGTGTCGTACGATGTATTGTGGCATTATACTCACGAAGAAGAATGGGTAGCATCGTATACCAACAGTGTGATCCCTCAGCAGAGAAACGACGCCACATACGCTCTTTGAGTGTACGATTGAAACGTTCCACAACACAAGCTTTCATTGTAGAATAGTTGGAGTAATGATGGATACGTTTTCCCTTCAATCATTTTTGGAAAACAGCTTTGTAAAATTTACTTCCGTTATCTGTCTGTAAGAAATTAGGTTTTCGTTGTGAAGAGGTTTTGAGGATATGTGTAAAAGCCTTCTTGATAGCCTCCCCTGTCTTATTTTTCAAAGGTTCAAATATTTTTCAAATATTTCGAGTATACATCGATTACCGTCAAAATATATCGCATACCTTTATTTTGTCTCGCATATTCTTGCATATCCACCAAATCACCCTGCCAGAGATCGTCTAATCCATTCATGATCACGTGACGTCTACGAAAGCATTTACGTGCCGGAGCATGAAGTTCTCTCGCAATACCGTAACGCACATTGTCGTTTTTCTTCTTTGATGTTATGCTTGTTTTCTCTCTCATTGTATCCTGAGTCGTGCGTCGAGGAGTTCGTTTTCTATTTCAATAATTTCCCCACTATGTCCACACGATGTCCCGCTGCTTGAGAGGAGCGTAAAAGACGTAAACGTTCGACAAAAGTGTATTGGGATCACGCCAATAGGTGTAGCGTGGCGATGTACCAAAATGAAGACCTCTTCCTTTCTTGGATGTAGCGCGAGTAACACGACTCGGCAACGCTGCCATTGATCTCCATTTGAGCAAGGACTTGATAATTTTATACTTTTAGGATTTAGTAAAATACATACGCGATCCGGCATTGTATTTCTTTTTATGTGCACTCGTTTCCTCTAAAAGATGTTTATAGTTTGTCTTATCTATCGCCGTCACATGATGCATATCGGGTGTTCTCGAAAAGATGAGTTGTAAAAGCCGGGGTGTCGGAGAATATGTATCCTCATTCACTGTGAATGATCCGTCTTCATTGAGAGTCATACGTGTATATCCCAGATACATCTCACCATCCACGATATAGGGTCCATAAGTCGCGTCTGTTTTACCTAGTATCAGATTCCACTATGCTGCATACAACGGTGAGTTGCGAGGAAGGGGATCAGTCTTCTCCTGTTCTTCTTCTTCCTCCTCATTTTCTTCTTCTTTCAAGAAACGATCAATCATGGAAGATGACTTTTTTTATAGGTGTGGAGGATGAGGAAAGCGTAGACGTGACATCTGGATCAACATCTGAACGAACATCACGTTTTTTTCTCACACTCATGTCCATTGCTTTTTTTACAGGCTCTTTCACATAGATATCCAACATTCTACTACGATCTGTTTCTCTCGTCTGGAGCGCATTCAGTTTCATACGAATGATATCACGCACACGTTCAATGTCCTCTTGTAAGAGGGAGGCAGGGGAATTGGAGATAAGGACGGATGTGTCTCTTTTTTTAGATTGTTTTTCTTTTTTCTGCTTCACATTGTCGAGTTTTGCGCGAATGTCTTCTTTATCTCGAATCAAGGCTTTCAACGTAGCAGCATGATCCAATTTCCCTCCACGTTTATTCTTCTTTTTCCTAATTTTGCTTTCGCTTTCGTGATAGCGGTGACGCCTAATGCTGCGGCGCGTTCCCCGAGACTCGCGTCGTTTGCCTTGACACGTTCCCATATGCACCTCTCGCGAGCTCCTCATCCGTCTTTTGCCGTTCTACGCCGCGACGTTCTTGATTTCGTTCGGTGATGGTTCCGAGAGATCGCGCCGCTGCCCGCGCCGCTAGTTTCGTTCGACCCGCTCCGACAGCTTACTCTTTTGCTCCGCGCGGGATCACTCTCCGCGTTCGCTTCCGCGCGTCGAACAACCAGGGTGGCTTTTACTCAATTGACTATTGAACCGTGACACGCGTCATTCACAACATCAATGGAGCCACTGGTGACAACACTCAACAACTCGGCGACCATGCAGCAGTACAACGGGACGGGCGAGTCGACAGCGGCCAAGCACCCGCCAACCTTTTCAACGGACACAAACCACAAAATTCTTCCCCGCTCCGGCGGTTGTTGGGGAGGTTCTACTTTTTCCGCCGCTGCATTCACNCCCGCTAAACGAACTGCTGAACGGCGTATCAGCGAAAATGGCCGCCATATCCTGGACCGCGGAAGTAAGTCGCTCATTCGACCGCTGCAAAGCGCATGACTCTAGCAGTCGGCGCTGCTCTCCTCGACCGGACGACTGCTGTCACGCTCAGTGCGGCCTCGGGAACATCCTTCGGCGCAGCCCCCGACCAACAGACCTGACGGCACCTTGGTCCCTCCGGGATTTTTCCCTCGAAAACTGAACCCGTCCGAGCAACGATACAGCACCTATGACTGGGAATTGCTTGCTACGTTCGCAGCGGTTAAGTTCTTCGGGATGATCCCGGAAGGCCGGCCCTTCACCATCCACACCTACCACCGACCGCTCACTTTTGCAGCGGACAAGCGCACGTAGAACGCGTCGCCTCTACAACTGAGACAGCTGGACTACACCACGCAGTTCGACGTAAGATGCACATACACGTCAGATTCCGCGAACGTAGTAGCCGACGCTCTCCCTCGCAACTGTGCCATGGAGATGCCCATAACGCTCGACGCGGCGATCATCAGCGCACGACGAGCAACTTTCGCACCTCATCGCAGATACTAAGTCGGTCGTGGGTATCCCCAAAACGCAATACGACTTGAAAAACGATATGAGGTTGTATAGATTCGATAATCTGTTGTATAATTAAGTAGGTTGAGAACCATTAAGACGTAATTATTCTCGCTCTCCATTGTCGTCGAGCTGCAATATTTGGATCTACTATGTGCCAATTATGGATTATACTTTTCAAAATTAACTTGAAAGTTTGGTGAATTAACGAAATTAGCATACAGCTTGTGGAAGAAATGTGATGTAAAAAGAACACCCAAATATTGATAATGATACTTAGGAAATAGATGAAAAGTTAAGAACATATCGTAATTAAGAAATATATTTCTTTACGTCAATTTCAACATACTGCCAATTATTCGTAGACCACGAATATGTATGATCCTCGTTATATTTCGTAAGAATCGCAAAAATTATTTTTAAAATATACGTATCTTATTACTTCGAATAGTTATGCAGACGAGTCCGAATAACAATATCCACCAATTCACGCTTCGGGGGACGTTAAATAAGTTGAAATGTGAAAGATAAAATAGTATTTTTAAACACTACGTATAATATATACGTACCATATATTTTACTAGTTGAAATTACATTGTCTGATGTAAAGTCACAAAACCAATTACACATTTCTTTATACTTGCAATAATTTTTTGTTCGATAAGTTGAATTGGATATTAATACTTTAATATCAGAAAAGAGCAGAAACGTTTAAATGGAAAATATACTTTTAAAATCTGAACCAAATACTTAAAGCCATTAGGCTATAGGACAACACAAGTCTTATTCCAATCCCATCTTAAACCTAATGAGTGCCTAAGTCACCGGTTACAGGAAGCATTGTGATCCAATCACCCGTGAGACCTGCGTGAGACCATCAACGATGAGCGCCAGAATGACGCAGGCGTGGATCGATTCTTCTCCAATCAATACCCGTAACACAAGTAATTTTTGGATTTTTGTACAACAGAAACAAAAATATTTGCTATGAACAAAAATATTTTTACAAATATGTGCTAACTTCGCCATCTATTGCCTTGGAGAGGAAACACAAGACAGTGACCGAGGAGGTTCCTTGAGAGAAAATGGAGTCCCAAGTTTTTAAGCCTCGAACAAAATGAAAGAAAAGTTATCGCGATTTAGCGAAAGGAAAAGTCGCATGAAAATTATATAGCGATGAAAAATAAGGTGAAACGATTATGACTGGGTGTGTCGATGAAGACTTATTATTCCCTAAGAGTTTGAATTCAAATGATTGGGTTTTAGTCCAAATAACTTAATTGTAAATTTATATGTACCGGGCCGTCGCTTTGCTATAGGGTGAAATTAGCAGAGAGACCCAACCGGGTATCTTGTATTAATAGTACACCAACAGATTTGTATTAATAGTATATTAATTTTTTTCTCAAACATTTATAATGGAATCTTGATATGATCCAGAAAAGGTTACGTATAAACCGTAACAAAATAATTCTAAATTCGAGATGAAATATTACAATAGTATTAATGACATCACGCCCCAATAGAGGTCTACTAGTGGTACTGCTACTGCCGGAGATAAATTGAGTGGGCGACAGGCGACCATGTATTCACGTGTTGATTTAGTTCGTGTTTATTTCATGTCTTTTATCATTCGTATGTGATTTCATAAGTAAATAAAGTTGTATTGCATTTTTTCGTATTAAAAATTTAAAATAATAATTTTAATATATTTTTGGTAATTTATTTTCTTTTTCCTTAGTGGGAAGTGAATATACGTTGGAATTATTGCAATATGTTAATAATATTTGACATATGCTTACAGTATATTGTGTATGTTTTAAATCTATATTTGAATAATTTGTGACAATATATTGTTCTGGGAATTTAAAAAAATGTAGATTAATCTAAATTACATTTAGATTAATTTGCTTTTTCAACGTAATAAAAGCAACGTCTTTGAAGATCAAGAAGCTATTTGGTTGAATATTCGATTTACAACAGTTTGTAATGGCCATTTTGGCTGTTTTGTTGCTGTATATTTAGCCAAGTGCATTAGCAACTGTTAAATGGATCCGTTAAGAAATGAATGTTAATGGTTAACTTCTGTTAATTTGAAATCTGTCTGCACCATTCTAAATTCTCGATAGTTAACGGGTTTTATCTAGCGGGCGTTGTAAATTGGATTTACGGCATTGAACGCACCCACCGGGAAGTAAAATCGTATTTATCTACACTTTTTCCTAAAAAATGAAGAGTGCTACCGGCAAGCGTTATCTTCCATGGCTGTCTGATGTTCAGTTCACTACTTCCCATTAGAGACCTACGTGTAATACATGTAGGTCTCTACTTCTCATCACTTCGTACCATAATGGATCTTGTTTACAGTGTTAGGATTTTGAAGTTGCAATTTTGGCTATAGAATCTATGAAGAGACCGAGATCGGCAACCTTAATACATGGTTAATATACGGTTCATTACAGCGAGACGGGAAAATTTCTGTCCGTTGGAAACTCTAACCTCTATCTAAGGCGTTCCACGAGAGACAAAACTGACATCTTGGTTAGCCTAAACAGCTCCTGAAACTGATGTTCAGTTAGTTAATGAAATGGATCCTCTCTTTCAATACCGTCTTCGGTTGCTTTCGAACTACATGATCTACATAAATCATTCCTTTGAACACGTCTGGACAAAATTCCTGGCACTCGATCACGTAAAGAGTCTATTAAATCGTCTAACACGATAAAAATGACCCATTAAATTGAACAGCCGTTAAGAAAACTTGAACAATATTTTATGTGGGTTCATCTCATTTTGTAGATAATAGCGGTTAAATAAGATCCTAATGATTGTTATATTTTAATGAATGTTGGTGTACTTTTCTAATTATGTAGGTGGCAGGATTGCTCTTCGGTGAGTTTACGTTAAATGTGAGTTTAGATACTCTGGGAGACAGCCTTTTTGTTCACGTTGCAAAGAAATGTGAATACCGTGAAAAGTTAGAGCACGACCGACTGGATAAGACGGGACATAATTACTCCGAAAGAATACAATGGCTGAAAATTAAAGTAAGTAGTCCAGGTAGAAATAAAATTAAAGTAAATAAACGTTGCTGCACTAATTTGGTGTATGTTGTTTTATTTTACTGGTTATTCACATACTGGAATATCTTCGACATAATTCACAAGTTAATTCGTACTATCATGTATTCCGTATAGAAATACGGAAAATTAGTATTTAATTTATATTTTAGGTTTTAAAAGAAATTAATGTTGATTCAGTGAAAACATGGAAATAAGTTTAGAAAAACTGTTTTATCTATATCACTTTCGCCTGATCAACCAATGTATTCAAAAACAAAAGGCGGCCATTTTTGTCATGGTATGTTCCTATTACATGATAATGCGCGCTCGGAAGATCCGCTGAAGTTCGAGAATCTCCTCTATACTTCCTGGAATTTTTTTCGAGAGGTCGCCTCAATCAAAATATGTAACCTACCCATAAACAACTCTAACTTTTAGCTCTAACCGAAAACTAAAAAAAGCAAAAAAAACAAATACTTCCCAGTATGGGAAACATGGCAAAAGAGTCATCGTTCGTTTAAGGCGTCCCCATGAAGTAAGATACAACAGGAGGGGAAACTCGGCCAGTTGCGCGACTCCACCTTGAGGGGTACTCGTGTCGTTTTGCCCGTAGTGTCGTCTAGGGGGAGTTCCTCTAACTAATTCTCTATTAGTTATAGTATGTCTTTGACAGAGAGAGTAACTGTTGCAGAAATTGTGTTACTAGTTCTGTCATCAATATCATCGAAGAAATTCACCAAAATTGGCGAGGTTCGATAAATAGCAAAGTGAAGTAGGCCGTGGAAGTATTGATAAACAGTGAAGATCGCGCGAATTGAGCGAGTTTGTGAGTACGTTACTGCCATTTCACTTCGCAAAACGAAAATACTCAAGTAAGAATGTTTGTGTTTAAGTTTTCCGGTATGGTTCTTCATAATAAATTTAATAATAAATTTATTGTCAAAAAACAGTACAAACTGCGTATGACCACGTGGAGGGAAAAAAAAACTAATTTACTCTCCGGAAGCAAGCAAGGGACCATCCCATCAATTCCGATCAAGGGCCCTAAGGCAGAGGCGGATTCAAAAAATTCAGCAAAAATTCCTAGATAAGATAAAAAGTTAGCTGCGAGTTATAATACTAATAGAATGTCAATATGTTTGTAATTTTAAGCAAAAAATTACATGTAAGTTATTATCGAACTATAGATTATTCTGAGTATAGTGCTTAAAAATTGAAATAACACTAAATTCACGATTTATTGTTACAATAGACCCGCCCCTAGACAAAGCCTAGAGAACCTGTATGATAAATCCGCCTCTACCCGAAGGAAAACCGGAGAAAAACCCGGGCCAGGATGGGGCTACAGAATTTATGTACACAAACGTGCCAATGTTGAGTACACATAAAACTAAATTAATATGAGCCATAAGACAACACAATCATGCAAGAAAATAGTTTTTGAAATTGTTATAAGTTGTTTAAAAAGTACTACAGCAATGGCGTGATAAAGCACAAGACGAATTTAACTTTTGTTAAAATCAATAAATTCTTTTACAGTGTAGAAGCACTGGTGCAGGAGGTAGTTTTTAACCGCGGATTTGAAGATATTCAATTTCATAATATCTTTTATATTCTTGGGCAGGGAATTATATAGAACGATTCCCGAATGGTATGGTCCCTTTTGGCAAAGAGTGGTTGACACTCTAGGGCGATGAATATTACTACTATTGCGTGTATAGTGTTCGTGAACGAGACTGTTTCGTATAAAGCAAGGGTGGCACTTCAGTAATTCGGACTTAACAAACACGACTGTTTCATAAATATAAATGCAGGGAAGTGTTAATATATTTAATTCCTTGAATAAAGGTTTACAAGAGTTTCGGGGGTGAGATTTACAAATTATCCGAACTATCCTCTTCTGAATTCTGAAAGTTTGAATACTCTGACCGGAATTACCCCAGAAGGTAATGCCGTAACGTAAATGGGAGTAAACGTTTGCAAAATATACGCAACGGGAAATACGTGGACTAACTGCGTTAACTAAGATTCGGAATGCGTAACACAATTTGCTTAATTGGGAATTAAGATTGTCAATGTGACAATTCCATTTGAGGTTGTCTTGAATATGGAGACCTAAGAATTTTGTATTTGTAACAGTTTTTAATTGTGTTCCGTTTAAAGAAAGAGAAACCTGGGGTAAAGATTTTGTGATACTATTGTGAAATGACATAGACACTGTTTTGTCAGTGTTTACAATGAGACGATTTGCATGGAACCAAGTCGAAAGGTTAGACAAAACTTTTTGAGCATTGGCGTGTTTACATAGTAAATTAGTGTCATCAGCAAAAAGAACCATTTTGCAATCTGATGTGGATGATGACATGTCGTTCACATACAATAAAAAGAGTATAGGGCCGAGAATTGATCCTTGGGGTACTCCGCAAGTAAGTGGCTTTGTTTCTGAAAGACAACGCTCAAGTATTTTATTTTTAGTATAGGATATTTCTACTTGTTGATATCTATCTTTTAAATAAGAAGTTAGCCATTGATGTGGAAGTCCACGAATGCCTAAAGAATGCAATTTGGTAAGGAGAATTCCGTGATCGATGACATCGAATGCTTTGGATAAGTCAAGAAAAACACCCTGAGGATTTTCTCCACTGTCTAGAGATGTGGTAACATCGTTTAAGAAGGAAAATATGGCGCTTGTAGTGGAAAAGGATTTCCTAAAACCGTGTTGATCGTCAGAGAGAATGTTATATTTTGATAAAAAATCTAGAAGACGCTTATAGAACAATTTTTCTAGGATTTTTGAGAAAGTGGGTAGTAGAGATATTGGTCGGTAATTTCCAATATTAAGTTTGTTTCCTTTCTTGTGTAAAGGTTTCACTTTAGCTCTCTTAAATATATTGGGAAACACCCCTTCCGATAAAGAACTATTAAAAATATTTACGAGTGGATTTAATATAGCGTGGGACGAAGATTTAACAATAAACTCAGGTATATCATCTATGCCTCGTGAAAATTTGTTTTTTAAGGAGCTGATGATTCCCATGACTTCACTGGCGTTAGTTTCGGAAGTGAACATAGAATTGGGTATGTGGGTGGTAATAATTGGAGGACATTGATTTGGATATATTGAGTTCGTTATTTTACCAACTTCTGAGAAGTGAGAATTAAACAAACTTGCGATGTCCTGAGGATTTGACACGATCTTGCCATCGTTTAGTAAAGAAACATTTTCTTCGCGATTTTCAGAAGTTGACGTGTAATTGTTGATATTGCATCTGTTTTTCAATCTTATAGAATCTATTCCAGTGTTATTGCATAAGTTCCCCTTTGTGTATGTTCTACAACGTTACGGAATGTTTACTAGTGAAATTGAATATGTCTATATAATGTAATATGTATCATTATTTTTAGAATACATCTTGTATGTACATTACTAAAATATCTGGTTTTATTGTTCCTTTACTTCGCCTTCCCACAAAACTGTAATATGGGTTACCTGTTTCAATTTGGAAGGTAAGTAATAAAACTTATGGAAGTGAACTATTTCCGCGATGAATGAAGAAAGTAGATGCAGAAAGAACTGCTAGACCTGCTAATCTAACAACCAAGTAGTTTTGAAACCGGTCACCTGCAGCGTTGTTACACATATAGTTGACGGAACTCCACATAGATGGTGCCACCCCTCTTTCCCCTCCTGTTGTAATATTGCTACATGGCGTCCCTTCATCAGAACAATAAATGGATAACAGTACGCATTTATGAAATAATTTCTTTTATACATATTAAACCCGCCACTGCCCTTGGGCCCTTGATCGGAATAGATGGGATGGTTCTTTGCTTGTTGCCGGAGAGTAACTGATTTTATCCCCCCCATGTGGTCATACGCAATTTGCTACAGCATTTTTGACAAAGTTTTATAACCGAACTAATTCCCGCTTTGAACGAAGAACATAGATGCAGAAAGTGGTACTCTACAGCTAACCTGACAACCAAGCAGCTTTGATACCGGTCACCTGTATCGTGATTGTAGACTTAGTTGACGGAACTCCCCATAGATGGCGTCACCACACTTTCCCCTCCTGTTGTTACTTTATTTCATGGCCTGAGTATAAAATCCGTTTCCGCCCGTGGGAAAACCGGAGAAAAATCCGGGCCAGGATTGCTACTAAATTTATAATAATTATATTTTTCATAGAAAACATAATACGGATGTTTAATAATATTATAAGAATGTTAAAGACATTAATATAATCTCATATTTATTTGTTACCGTATTTCTCAATTTTTGTACCAGTCGACCCACGATTTACATAAGAATTATCGCTCACGATTACTGAAAAATTCTCATTCTTGGTGGCCCAGAAAGCATCTGACGTACCAAACAATATTTTCAGTACACGCCATTGAGTTCATAATTTTTGGTGTTTTGAAAATAAAAATTATATTACCTAAAACAACAGAAATAACGTTAAATAAAAAAATCAATGGTAAAGCAATAGACTCTTTCTACCGAGAAGCTATTGTAAATTATAACAACCATAATACATTATTATTATTATTTTGTTGAATTTTTGTTTTCTCTGCAAACGCTTATTTATTAAATGGTCCTATTGGCCAAGTGTCAATTTCTCTTTCAATTTTCTAGAGATAAAAACTTTCTCATATGAGATGTTGCTATAATGATGACGTTCTGCTGAGATATGTAAATGTGCTTGGGTAAATTTAATGTTTTTAAACTGGAATGTATAATTTTTGGAATTACTTCTGATGCAGAGACCACTATTGGGACTATGTGGACTTGTTTCATCTTCCAAATTCTATGAACATCCTGAGAGAGAGAGGGATGTATTTAGAAATTTTTCAGCTATTGTCTTCTGTAGGTTATTTGTGTTAGGCACCGCAATTTCTATGTAACTTAGTTTATTGCCTCCCATGAGGTCATACGTGGTCTTTTTTTACAATAATGTTTATTAGAAATGTGGTCTTTCTACTTCAGTTAATGAAGGTTATATCTGGACGGTTGTGGTGGATGAATTTGTCCGTGAGGATGGCTCGATTAAAATATAATTTATGGGATTAGAATATAATAAATAATAATAATTATATATTCTGTTTCTACGAACATGTATAGTCAATACACAATGCCACACAAGATTCTTTGGATATTCTGTTAAAAATTGATTATTAATGCTTATCTGAGCTTTTTGCTTACATTTATGTTATTTGTTCAGTGTGGTAAAGGTGGCCTGGTTCATGTAAGGGTGGCCTTACATATCGAGTGAAGTGCCCAAGCCTCTCCCCCTTCTATCTCGTCCCGAATTATTCACGGGATATTTCATATTTCGTGCGCATTTTCCTGTTAGTTAACCGGTACATTCTGAACGTTTCGCTGCAGTCTACCACGGATCTCATGGAGTCTGCAATGGTGGCAGAGGGGTGGTATCTCGTGGCGCGTGGAAACTCGATTGAAGAGTTGCGCCAAGTTGCGCCCTGAATGCGCCAGGGCTTCTGACGAATTTTGAATTATTTGAAGTGGTAAGACGAAGTCCAAGAATAAATCGTGTTATAAATATCAGTTGAGATGTTTGAAACATAATCTGTTCTTGTAATGACTTTCAGTATAATTAGTTATTTAGTTTTAAATGTGGTCGTGGGGGGTACTTTAAATTATGGCTTGTACGTTACTTCCGTTGACTGCATTTACTCCGGTTTTTGATGATTCACGGTTTTTGGTGATTATTTAATTGATCCATTGTACAGGTTAATGTGCGATGGTGAATGTTTCCCCTATGAACCAACCACTGATTTTGAATGAAAGATTTAATCTTGAGAGTTGTGTAATTTTTCTGTTCTTTTTAAAGACATACTGTAATTCCGGAGAATATTATATAAATAAACATTCGATTTGTAGTACTAGTTATTTAAGTGTTATTTATTATGTGAACTACTGTTTCAGGATCTCCAAGAAACTGACGCCTTAGCAATGCCAGTTAAGAAGGGGTTAAAGAGAAAGGGGCCGAGTGTATCAACTCCTAGTGGAAGTGGCATTAAGAAAACAAAATGTGAGTTTTCATTTACTGTAAGAAAATTTTGTGGAATGATAGTGTATGTAATTAAGGTAATAATACTTAACAAAATATTCAAATTAACATATAATTAATTGACTCCGAAATTTTCAGTTTTAGTTTTGACTCGTGAGGCTACTCATAAACGCGATGCAGGTGTTATTCTTACATTTGGACAAGGAGATGTTGGTCAACTAGGACTTGGTGAAGATGTTATGGAACGTATGCGACCAGCTTTAGTGCAAGATTTGAAGAGCATAGTTGATGAGTGTGCTGGTGGAATGCACACGACTTGTCTAACTAGTGATGGAGAAGTATGTTCTATTAAAAGTTAGCCTCTACTTATTATTGTTATTTAATTGTGATCGTGATGTATCCATCTAGTTTTTCTATGTGTACATGGTAGATAATACTGTCTATGAGTAGTACACCGAGTTGGAAGAGAGTAGGTGTGAGAAGGTTGTATGTTGTTGAGATTGGTCATTATTGCATTCTTCTACAGTGCAATTGATAATGATCTTTGAGTTTTTAAACAATATTTAGAGTTGTTCTTCATAGTAGGAGACAAAGTAATTTCGTTTAAATGTCTGATTCATTTTTGAGGGAGACAAAATTTAAATGTTGACAATAAAGTCAGGAATACTTACGAATGAAGGATCTATTAATAATAATTATTATTAATTGGAAGTCTCCTATGTCTTTGTAAGGTTTTATTAATCTTTTGATTTATTTGGTGCTATGTGTTAATAATTGAATGTTATTTTATTAATTCTCTACTTGTAATTTTTGATTACACTGTAGTGTAAAACAACACGAGATATTGTGTCTGTAGGTTATCAGTTATGACATATATTAATTTGTTAATTTCTTATATTTTCTGTCTATATCATATTTAAGATTTAAGTAAAATTTGGACAAATATCAAGTAATGGTAGAAATAAGGTTAAAAAATCTTTGATACCATATTACTAAAGATATTGCACTTACGAAAAAGTTAGTTTCATTTGTCGCTCTTGACTTATATGTTAATTATTAAAACTAATTGTTCCACTATTTTCTTTTGTCACCTCTTGTAATATTAGTTTATAGTATGATGATTTCAATGTGATTTGCGACAGCCTGCCACGAACAATTATAAATAATTCTTTGACCTTAGTCGGGCATGTTAGGATTTCAAGTCCTGGCTATTGCATTTTAAGAAAATAGATTTAAGTGTGATGTTGTAGGCTATGGTAGTAGTAGCACATGTGGAAGGATGTACGAAGAAGGTGAAGATTCTACCATAATATGATATTGGTATTATAATTTACTTTTAAATATCATTAGTACATCATCATTTATACAAAAAACTACAACTCAACATGAGACAGAGAGGATTGAGAGTAAAGAAACATATGTTGTGAATGTGCTCTTAATTTATTTTAATTTGAATGTTCATTCCTTGTGTAGGTAATAACGTTTGGCTGTAACGATGAAGGTGGTTTGGGTAGAGATACAAGTGAAGAAGGCTCTGAATTTTGTCCTGGAAAGGTGGAATTACTTGGTAAAGCAGTTCAAGTGACTGCCGGTGATTCACATTCAGCTGCACTGCTAGAAGATGGAAGGGTATTTGCTTGGGGATCATTTAGGGTATGTCAAAATTTACTCCCAAATAATTATTAAGACTGGAAGAATGCTGGATTTAAATGACATTCTAGACTAGTTTATTTTAACCTTATTGTTATTTAATTGGCCTTTAGTATTATATTTTTGATAAAGTTTGTACTTAGTGATAAGTTGCTTTTAGAGTACAATCAAATCACTTAATTTATTTTCACCTTATATTTTTTGATTGATTTCTTCTTAAGAATTCAGTATTAGTCAGCTTAAACTTAGTTTGCCTTGAAAATTTCCAATTTAAATTTTGGTAGTCTGTTCCCTTAATGATTAATTCGTTTCTGCCATTCTTCTCTTAGAAAGTAGGGTTATGATGTTCAGAAAGATCTTAGTTTAATCGTAATAAGTTATGAATAGATCATGAAGTGTTGATAAATAAAAGAGAAAAAAGACTATTGATGATGTTTCACAATGTCATGCAGCTCATGATTGGACCTTCATTGGGGTTGAACAAATTCATCAGCAACCATATTGGCTCCATTTCAGTTTACGTGATTTCCTCAATTTTTCTTCTTCTTTGATTTTAGGCATTATTTGACACATTTCTGAAAAGGACATAGCGTTGGCAAACAATTATTTATGAAATTATGGCCAAAATACGCTAATGCGCATCGCAACTTTTGGCCATTTCTGCCACGCAAACAAAAAATTAAATTAAATAAATTATTTCACTACAAAAAGATTCTCCAAAAAGAACTCAGATGCAATAACAATAAATAATGAAATTACTGCAAAATTGAGCAACCTAGAGAAATTTATATCACTCAAAAACACTATGAAATACTCCATATATCACCGTTAAAATGGTATTTTTAAAAGAAAACAAGCTCTAAATGCAGTTCACACTTTTATCAATACTGGATTGTCGGAAGCATATTGATTGGTATATAATAAATTGAAAATATTGTAGTATTGTATCACCAATTTTTATTATTATTACTAATTAATGTGAAAGCTTTTTTGCTGATGTACTCACTTCAGATTTAATTCAAAAGAATATTTTGGCAAATGCGCACACGTGGTGCACAATATACCAATTTAGTCTAAGAAAATGACCCTAAGCAATTATAATCACCATGACATTTGCAGAAAAGTAAATTCGCATTAATGTACACACCATATTATCACTTTTCGTCAAGTTGAATATTTGTCACGTTTCTTAAAGTGGTTACAGTTCACAATCACTTTCTTCTCTTCTGTCATTCTACTACTTACTGGAGAACTACTGTTCTAACTAGTGCACTAATACCTTTTTCTTTTTCTCGAATATTTCGTATTTCGCGGTAAGCTAAAGAAAGCATGTTATGTCGATGTATCAGCATGTTCATCATGTTGTGTTCCGATTATCTGCATTACTATATAGTGCACCTAATTTTTTATTATAACTACATATTCCCGCATCTGCTCAACGAAAGACGTGTCAACAGTGAAATGTAACATTATTTGGAACCAAATGCAGGTAATGTCATTTCTTTACGGCCAAATCACGTGAACTGAAGTTTACCTACCGAATTTTCTAGACAAATGAGACATTGTGCATTTTGCTTGAAACAATAAATGTAACTCACCTCAAATTTCTTGTATTTCCTTTAAGTATTAACTTTTTTGACTAGTGTTGTATTTCATTCCACTAAACTTGTTTACTTTTCCTGACTAATTGAAGTTCTTTTTATAAATGAAGTTTAAAATTCTCATTCATTTTGAACATTACGTATTGATGTTCTTTTTATTTTGATTCATAAAATTCTTATTACCTGTCTTAATGCGAGTTTGATTTCTATCTATAGGATTCTATAGGTGCCATGGGATTGACTTTGAATGGAATTGAGAAAAAGCCAGTGGAAATGCTTCCAGGCTTAATTGTGGTTAAAATTGCTTCTGGACTAGATCACTTAGTTATGTTGACAAATG
Source organism: Laupala kohalensis (assembly GCA_002313205.1). Taxonomy (NCBI): domain Eukaryota; kingdom Metazoa; phylum Arthropoda; class Insecta; order Orthoptera; family Trigonidiidae; genus Laupala; species Laupala kohalensis. The sequence goes on along the minus strand of NNCF01128515.1, from coordinate 15,656 downwards.
AAGGTCATCTCTTCACATGTGGATGTGGTGAACAAGGTCAACTGGGACGTGTTACAGAGAGGGGAGCAAATCGCAAAGCACGCCAGGGTTTGAGTAAGTATTTATGGAGATAAGAAGTTGTGTGTTTACTTTAAAATCATAATTATTTCAAATGTTAATTATAGTTTTGACTTATTCACAGAAAAGAAACAGTCTTTAAAGTGATAATGTGATAAATAAAAAATGTTTTCTTCATATGGTAAAGATAGATAAATTGTTCAAAGGAAAATTTTTGTGTATCGATCTTGGAGTGAGAACAAATTTGTCTATGGGTCTTCATTCATAATATTTAACATTTCTGTTAATTAGCTTTTTGGGATTAAGAATTAATACAATATAGAAATTATAATGTCTCCTATTAATAATTCAATTAAATAATTTTATAAGATAACGAGGATTCAGTCAATTAAACTTCCTTCGATTGGACAGTTTTGTGTGGTTTAAAAAATAGTTCACTTTCAGAATATTAAATGTTGGTGACAAATTGTTATTAATTAAACTAACAGTGGTCACCAAGTAATGATACATTAAATCTGTAGATCTTAAAAATTTATATGTAACTAGTCTTAGTTCCGATTTTATTTTCTGGTAGTCTTAAAGATAAGTTAGTTGTGTTCTGGGTTTTTGTGTGCAGAATATACTGTGTAATTTTGTTGTATTATTAATTGTCTTTGATACATTGTTATTTGAAATCAACAATAAAAATAAGATTTTGCTTTACTGTGCACAACTACTTTCCACTGTATTCTAATATGTGTTAGGAATAGTAGCTTTAATCAGTGATGTCTGTTTTCTCAGCTCAACTCCTGAAACCTGAACTGGTGAAATTTAAACCCAGATCAAAACCAGTTTTTGAAGATGCATGGGCTGGTGGTTATTGTACGTTCGCAAAAGAAAACCAAAGTGGAAGTATTTATGTATTTGGTTTAAATAACCATAACCAATTAGGTAAAAAGTAATTTTACTTCTTGAATGAAATCTGAATGTGATGTTACTTAATTTACTATGTTATCCAATGTTACAGGTATTAAAAATTCAAGTGAACATGCGATGTATTTTCAGCCAGTTATTTCACATCCTCTGTCTGAAATGAATGTGACTAAAATTTGTATAGGACAGCATCATACTGTTATATTAGATAGTGAAGGTAAGTTTGAAGGACAAATAACCGTAGAAGATGAAAACCTTTAATATTTTGCTGCCAATTATGTTATTGGGTAAAATTTGAATTTAGTTAGTGTTGATTCTGTTTCAACTGTGATTTGTTGTCTCTTCTCGTAGGGAGCATATTTCTTTCTCTATCAAGTATTATTATTATTATTATTATTATTATTATTATTATTATTATTATTATTATTATCATCATCGATTTGTTTTCACTCACTACCTCTGCATTACCGGGAAACTTTTACCTATCCTAAATTGAGTTGGACTCTGTTGACCTGTGTTGTTTTCTCCATTTTGCATGTTGGCAGTAATTTCATCTCGAGCTCAACCTGAACTTGTGGGATTGTTTTTATAGAGAGAACACTTTGAAGTATGTGGACTGTTTCTAATAGAGGAATTTTTTAAATTTGGAATAGGCTTACATGTGCTTGTAGGAGGTTGTAGTTCTTTTTGTATCCTTGCTTCACTATTCCCAAAGTGCCAATAAAAATGGATACGATTTGCATATTAGTACTCCCCATATCTGTGATTTCCAAACTTCAAATTGTTATTTTCTCAAATTCTTTAATGGAGATATTCACATCATGTAACTACATGTATTATAAGACAATTCTTGATAGCTTTATTATTTATTGTTGTTATTATTATAATAATTATTAAGAGAGAAATACTTTTTCCTGAAAGGAAAAAGTATCTCTCTCTTAATAATAATAATAATAATAATAATATATATAATATCTCCGTTCTTTGTTGTTGATCTTAATTTGACTAGAGATGATGTTTTCAATTTGACTAGTTTAAATAATGTTTTCTTTAGGGAAGGTGTATGCCCTCGGAAGAAAAGAATATGGTCGCCTTGGGTTGGGAAAAGATTGTTCTGATGCCGAAGTACCAACTTTGATATCTGCAATACAAGACAAAGTGTGTGTGGATATTGCTTGTGGAACATCAGTATCGTTTGCAGTGACTAGGAAAGGTAATATAAATGGATTCTGTTGCTCTTGAAAATTTTCATTCACATATTAATTGAAACCAACTTTAAGTTATGGCTCTAAAGCCACTCTCTAAAGGAGTTCATATTATATTAAGGAATATTGAATTGTTTTTATGTGATTATTTACTTATGGACCTTATATTATCTATGTACACTGTGAGGCAAAATTAGTGATGAACTACCTTAATCTCTAATTGATTTATGTGTAATTTGACTAATTATCCCTTTATAATTTTTGATACTCCAGTTTATTTATTGTGAGATTTTATTTGTGTTTAAATGAGATTTCCCAGTTATATTTATGAATTGAACTAAGGAAAGTTATTTTCCGAATCACATCTGAATAGACTATCATGTGATAATTCTGTTATTGGAAAGTTGATACTAGTGCATTTCAGAGTTTCTGCCAATAGTTGATTTAGTGTTCCATGAAGATATTAATGACTGGAATTGATTAAATTACTGTTTGCTTTATCACATTATTTTCTCTTTCCAGGAGAAGCTTATGCTTGGGGCATGGGGACCAGCGGTCAGCTTGGTTCAGGAGATGATGATGATTTGTACGAACCTTGCTTAATTCAAGGAAAGCAATTAGAATCTAGGAAAGTCCTACAAGTCTCGGCTGGTGGTCAACATACAGTATTGCTTGCTGTTGATAGTGAAAAGTAACCCTTTTTATAAAGGGTATATTTTTTATTTCAATTACTATTAAGTTAGTCAAAGTACTTCAACTAACTTTGTAGTAATTGGATTAAAAATGACCTGCCATAACATAGTTTTCTCTTACTGTTGTACATTTTTTTAATGTTTTGAATGCAATTTGTTATGCGACAGTGGAGAGGACTCAACTATCCAGTAAATTCCTGTAAAGTGGTCCCTGGCCAATAAGTACCAGTTACTATTTATTTGTATGATATTTTAAGGTTGTTCTGTTTTGAATTGTGTAAATGATAAATGGTACCCTGAAGGCCAGAAAAATAAGTGACGATGTACTTTAATGTTAAAAAGATATTAATTTTCTGGTCTGTGGAATTTAGACATATTTGTTAACTTTCTTTGCAATGTTCAATTAATTTTTTCATTAAATTTCCCTATGTTAAAATGTTATATGATTTTTTGATGTACACTTGGAGTATGTGGTTGGAATATTGTGTTAATAAAATTACCATTCACTTTTGATGATAGTGATTTAATATTATACGTAAATGCTTCAATAAATTGTTAATATTATGTTGATGAATACTTTGATTCTCAAGTGAGATACCATACAATTTCAACTACATCTAATGAAATGGAATGCATCAAGGCAATTGTCCATTTTACCAGATGCAAAATTGAGGTACTATATTTTTCTGAATGTGGGGGGACTATATTTGGAGTTTAGGGAGGGGACAACACTCATTCAAAGTTTTCTGGGTGAAAATAAGTTAAGCGAACACAAGCTGTATATGTAATGTAACACAAAGGACGACGATGGATGATAGCAGAATTTGACGCTCCTTTGAAGTAGAATCTGAACTGGTCTGTGTCAACTAGAAATGACCGATTGCCGATCGTGATACATAATTCTTTCAAGAGACTGGGATCTTTTTCAATGCAACAAAAGTTGGGTGATTGAAGATTCTTCGACGCAAACTTCACACTGCAAATTCCAAATCATGCTAAGGCAAATTAGGGAAATAAATACACGAGAATTGGCAATAGAGCCGAAGTCCATGAGAATCTGGCAATGTCAAGGGGAGAAAATGAACTGCACCAGTTGGCTTTTCATTCTAAAATCCTCAAGATTTTACTTACCAGTGCCAACCATTTCACATAGAATTTTGAATGAGCATTTCCTTCAGGAAGACTTTGATTTTACTCAACTTCATTTTTACCCCTAGGTTTTGCCTCCTAAAATAAGGTGGGGGACTATATTTGGGTAATTATGGTACACTAAATTATCTCAATGTTAGAAGACAAAGTACACCTACGGTAAACAAGTTCTTAGCAATCATAATACAGTGTATGTTATTTACAATAAAATGTCTAGAGGGTAGAGACATACACAACAAACAACTTGAAATAATGTTATTTTATTTGTAATAGCTTGTTGTACCTGAAATTTGTAAATGATTTCCTAAAAACACTTCATTATTTCTTTACTTTTGAAACCTGATTACGAATAACACATACTAAATACATGTAACTTCCTTTTGAAAATTGCAAATCAAGTCGAGGAGAAAATAACTTAATAAAACACTTAATAAACAAGGTACATAGCTAATTCACATTCATTCTTTGATTTTGAATTAATTCTTTTTAGGTTAAATGTATGATTCTTTTTTTGTGGGGCTTTAGGGCTCGTCAACAGCAAGGTCATTAGAGCCCTTTATATGTATGAAAACTCATAAAACAGTGTTTGTCACAGCTGAAACAAAAGCTTAAATAACATTGACATAATAATGACACATGAAATCAGTGTGGATAAGTGGGTAGATTGCTGAGTCGATGGCTGGGGTCCCGGGTTCGATTTCCGACTCGTCGCCATTTTCACCTGACCGAAAGTTACCACGACGAATGATATTTCCATACTAACTATTTTGTTCATTAGGTAACTTCGCATTTTACGTTGCCCATATAAGATTTTTTTGTGTCCGGGTTTAAGGAGTAATTCTTAAATTCTATGGAAGAATTTGTATTTACACGGTAGAACATATATAGAGAGTAAATAGAAAATAATAGCCATATGTCTCAAATTGTGCTTGCCTCTTTTATTCATAATTTTGTGAACAACTGAAAATTATATAAAAATATGAACGTAGGCTTCCGCGGCCGGAGTCAGTATGAAATTGTCTGTTCGGGACAAACCGCGTCGTAGTAGACACAACTATCAACGTTTCGGGTCTGTCAGCCAGAGTACGAAAGCGACGTAGGTCTGTACGACTCTGACATTGCCCTGAAGAAGGCCACAGCATGATGGCCGAAACGTTGGTAGTTGTATCTACCATGACCCAGTTTGCCCCGGACAACAAGTTCAAATTGAAAATCATCTATTCATAGTAATCCACAATATATCCTACTTATAATATTAGACATTTCTATTAGTCATACATATTTATTCATGAGATAAAGCATACGTGCTGGATTAAAACAAATGGGGGCCCTAGGCACTTAAACATTTGGGACCTCTACTTTCGAAAAATAAGTTTTCGCTATTCTCTGGCTATGTAGGATACAACACTAGAAAATGGCGGCGGTATAGTTTGTTAACGTGTTTCTGTCTTCTTCTTTTGCGAATAAATACTTCTTCTTTTGACTCTTAATCAGTATCTCATAAGTCTATAAATTTATTGTCAAAAAACAGTACAAACTGTGTATGACCACGTGGAGGAAAAAAAACTAATTTACTCTCCCGAAGCAAGCAAGGGACCATCCCATCAATTGCGATTAAGGGCCCTAAGGCAGAGGCGGATTCAAAAATTTCAGCAAAAATTCCTAGATAAGATAAAAAGTTAGCTGCGAGTTATAATACTAATAGAATGTCAATATGTTTGTAATTTTAAGCAAAAAATTACATGTAAGTTATTATCGAACTATAGATTATTCTGAGTATAGTGCTTAAAAATTGAAATAACACTAAATTCACGATTTATTGTTACAATAGACCCGCCCCTAGACAAAGCCTAGAGAACCTGTATGATAAATCCGCCTCTACCCGAAGGAAAACCGGAGAAAAACCCGGGCCAGGATGGGGCTACAGAATTTATGTACACAAACGTGCCAATGTTGAGTACACATAAAACTAAATTAATATGAGCCATAAGACAACACAATCATGCAAGAAAATAGTTTTTGAAATTGTTATAAGTTGTTTAAAAAGTACTACAGCAATGGCGTGATAAAGCACAAGACGAATTTAACTTTTGTTAAAATCAATAAATTCTTTTACAGTGTAGAAGCACTGGTGCAGGAGGTAGTTTTTAACCGCGGATTTGAAGATATTCAATTTCATAATATCTTTTATATTCTTGGGCAGGGAATTATATAGAACGATTCCCGAATGGTATGGTCCCTTTTGGCAAAGAGTGGTTGACACTCTAGGGCGATGAATATTACTACTATTGCGTGTATAGTGTTCGTGAACGAGACTGTTTCGTATAAAGCAAGGGTGGCACTTCAGTAATTCGGACTTAACAAACACGACTGTTTCATAAATATAAATGCAGGGAAGTGTTAATATATTTAATTCCTTGAATAAAGGTTTACAAGAGTTTCGGGGGTGAGATTTACAAATTATCCGAACTATCCTCTTCTGAATTCTGAAAGTTTGAATACTCTGACCGGAATTACCCCAGAAGGTAATGCCGTAACGTAAATGGGAGTAAACGTTTGCAAAATATACGCAACGGGAAATACGTGGACTAACTGCGTTAACTAAGATTCGGAATGCGTAACACAATTTGCTTAATTGGGAATTAAGATTGTCAATGTGACAATTCCATTTGAGGTTGTCTTGAATATGGAGACCTAAGAATTTTGTATTTGTAACAGTTTTTAATTGTGTTCCGTTTAAAGAAAGAGAAACCTGGGGTAAAGATTTTGTGATACTATTGTGAAATGACATAGACACTGTTTTGTCAGTGTTTACAATGAGACGATTTGCATGGAACCAAGTCGAAAGGTTAGACAAAACTTTTTGAGCATTGGCGTGTTTACATAGTAAATTAGTGTCATCAGCAAAAAGAACCATTTTGCAATCTGATGTGGATGATGACATGTCGTTCACATACAATAAAAAGAGTATAGGGCCGAGAATTGATCCTTGGGGTACTCCGCAAGTAAGTGGCTTTGTTTCTGAAAGACAACGCTCAAGTATTTTATTTTTAGTATAGGATATTTCTACTTGTTGATATCTATCTTTTAAATAAGAAGTTAGCCATTGATGTGGAAGTCCACGAATGCCTAAAGAATGCAATTTGGTAAGGAGAATTCCGTGATCGATGACATCGAAAGCTTTGGATAAGTCAAGAAAAACACCCTGAGGATTTTCTCCACTGTCTAGAGATGTGGTAACATCGTTTAAGAAGGAAAATATGGCGCTTGTAGTGGAAAAGGATTTCCTAAAACCGTGTTGATCGTCAGAGAGAATGTTATTTTTTGATAAAAAATCTAGAAGACGCTTTTAGAATACTTTTTCTAGGATTTTTGAGAAAGTGGGTAGTAGAGATATTGGTCGGTAATTTCCAATATTAAGTTTGTGTAAAGGTTTCACTTTAGCTCTCTTAAATATGTTGGGAAACACCCCTTCCGATAAAGAACTATTATGTGTTGATTTGTAGGAGACCCAGGTACCACAGCCAAACATTAATATTGACTTGATGGCTGAATTACATAATTTCAATTTGTATTTTACAACAGAATTTTGCTTCTAAAAATAAAATTATTTGCACAATACAGTTTATTTGCCATAATCATTTGATTGTTCATTTCTTCTTCAAGTTAGTTATTGCCCCTTGGGTGGCTAAGGGGTTCGTGTGCCCACTCACCACCAAGTTATTCCAGGTTCAGTTCCTGGCGATGCCAGAAAACAATTGTAGCTTTTCACATTAATGCCCCAGTTCATATAGTTGTGACTGTTGAAAAGCGAACTCTCTTTCTTCTGTCCACCTCCTACTGCTCATAGGATAACTCTATTACTAACTACTAACACCTCCAAGTTATTGGTAAATCCAGCTAATTGGCCTACCTACTAATGATAGCCCTACCACCCACTACCTACCTTCTATCACTTAATGTAAATAAGCTTAAATATCTATAAATGCATGTACGCACATCTCTAGCACACAAGAAGCTTCAACTTAAGAAAGAAATTCAAGAAAAAATATTAAATCCTCATCAAATTAAAAGAATTCTTGNTAACTCTATTACTAACTACTAACACCTCCAAGTTATTGGTAAATCCAGCTAATTGGCCTACCTACTAATGATAGCCCTACCACCCACTACCTACCTTCTATCACTCAATGTAAATAAGCTTAAATATCTATAAATGCATGTACGCACGTCTCTAGCACACAAGAAGCTTCAACTTAAGAAAGAAATTCAAGAAAAAATATTAAATCCTCATGTAAACAGCGATAGAATCCCCATAGGTGGAGCGGGCAGGGAGGGTCATCTAAGAATGGGTAATCGAAAAAGACAGGTTTAATCCATAGATTTCGTAGTCTTGCACATAAACAATGAGATGATGCCATATATAAACAAGACAAGAATACATGGAGTTTAAAGACCCCTAGCTCTCTTAATGGTGCAGTAATATGCTAGCTGACGGTTCAATTGATTTGTTTCTCTCACGGAAAACTTTACATTGCTTGCTGATGGGTGGTTTCATCCAAGGATTTATTTATTCTTGCTGCTGGAGGTGAAACTCAAAATGGTATATACAGTGAAGTTTTGTATTAAATTTGTATTATTGTGAATTTGTAAAATTAGGATGCTGTATGTATATTTTTAAAAACCAGTAAGTAAAATCATTTTAATCTTACAATACATTTTTTTTTCCAGAGTAAAATACGGTTGGTCTAAGAAAATCCCAGGATAATCAGCTAGTTTAGTAATATAATTGATTACACCACTCAACTAATGGATATTAAAAAAAAACAGTATATTTTTATAAAACATTATGTCCTTTTATCAAGATAATTAATTTGATTATTTTTTTGATAACAGCTGATTTGACCTAAAATAAGGTTGAACGTTATGTATTTAAGAGAATTAAAACAGATTACGTCACTTTAATGGTGGTTTTTATGATAAATTTGTACATGATGATATAATGTTAAAAATACTATATTAACAATTATTAAATATTGAACTGTAGATACTTATTTCTATTTCAACAAAAGAAAATTGCATGGAGAAGATAAGCAAATGCCATGACGAGGTAAATGTGCATGTACTGTGTGAGCCAACGCAAAAATTTTTTGCTCTCTTGGTGTTTGTTTGGTCTGTAATTTATAACAGCCTTAATGAAAAGTTATTGAAGAGTTGTTTAAAAAAGTAACTTTATGTTGTTCAATTTTGTGAAGGAATCAAGAAAAAAGAAATCAAGTTTGCCCAAAACAACCATTTTTATCTATATAACTTTACTGATTGGTCCTATAAGGTCATATAATATATGTTAAACTTCTTAAGATTGCAATAAATTATACCTTGTTGGAAAATCAAGAATTAAGAAGCTATGAAAAACTTAGAACTCTTGTGAATAATTATTTTTCTTGTATTCAAATTTTGCAAATTTTAATTTACAAACATTACAATGTCGCAATTGAAAACTTTTAGGTAACCCAAATGGATCCAATAAAAGGAAATATATGAGTTTGATCAAATACAAATATTTAATGTTACTTACAAATACTTGGATTACATTAATAGAGTTGAGTCAGTCTGGATATTGAGGTGTGATGAGACATCTTACTATCTTCTACGAACACACAAAATTTGCTTTAATTATAAGCTGAAAATCCTTCCTTGACTTTGTTTCAACATTTGTATCCATTTCCTTCTGAAATCTAAAAAAATTGTGAAATATGAACACTGCAATAATGTGTTTACACTGTGAATATAATAAAGCAATACAAAATATTTTGAGGGAAAATTTATACTCTGAATAAAATTTCCACTTAATTTACAAATGGCATTTGTATAACGTAAGAGATGAATTGAAAAAAAAAAACACCTCAAAAATACATTACCAAAGGTTTTATTGAGCGATAGGATCCAGAAGAGATTGGCTATTTTCATTTACATGACATTTTCTGCATATTTCCTCTCAGTGTGTTTTAAATAATGAAATAAATCAAATTAAAGACAATTGGTGATTACCACATCAAGGATGGTGTAATTTTTTTTGATTCCCAGTTTCAGACGGTTAAAATGAAATTTTTGCCTTTCCTGAAAAATGAGGGGGCTATTGCCCAACACGCCCCCTGAAAAATGAGGGGGCTATTGCCCAACACGCCCCCTTAAATACCACCACTGTTACCAAAGGTTTCATTGAACGACAGGGGTCCAGAAGAACTTTTTCACCACAGAGTAGTGCATGTGAAAAATTAATTATTCATATTATATTCTTGTAATGAGAAATACGAGTCCTCATATGAGGATCTCGAAATAATAAGAAAAAAACAGTTGGCATGCTATTTACGAAAGTTTTACATGTTTCAGATTAAACATGAATGTAGCATTCGCTGAACGGATTTGATGATAGGTGTTTATTTGCATATGGGTTGCATTTGAGTTTTGAATTCTCATGAAATGTGAAAGATTATCAATAATCAAGGGATCACATCTCTCCTGTGTCACGCGGAACTATTTTTTACATAAAATTTCATTGCCCTGGATGCAGCGTATATTCAAAGATTGGATTTCAGTTCTGTCGTCCGAATGTCATTACGAAGATCTCAAGATCCCGAAGATGAGAATTCGGGAAGTATTAATGGCAGTTATGCTGACTTCACAATTGTCTGATATACCTGCACTGTCATAAATAGGTCTTATGTTCCAAACCTTTAACTATTTATATCTATGTATAGTATGTGATACGATGTGTGATGATTTTATTGCGCTANCCCGAAGATGAGAATTCGGGAAGTATTAATGGCAGTTATGCTGACTTCACAATTGTCTGATATACCTGCACTGTCATAAATAGGTCTTTATATTCCAAACCTTTAACTATTTATATCTATGTATAGTATTTGATACGATGTGTGATGATTTTATTGCGCTAGTAACCCTTTGATATTTGTAAATGTTTGTGTAAGATAAGAGGCCTCTGGACTCAGAGACCTTAACCGAGAGAGAACCGTCAGGGGCGGAAATATTATGCGGAATTTCATATATTCCCGAAAATACTATACTCTCTTCCTTTTAGATGTTTAAATCAGCTGAAGATGGTCACGTGTTTGTATCGTGTCTCCCTTCGTTTCTCCCTTCTCCACCAATAAGAAGCGAGCACCGAATGACAGCTGGCGTCAAAGGAGTTATGAGACTATGTGTGTAGTAAATATTACTCTTATAATAAATAACGCGCGTAAGTTGTGGACACGACTGACAGTTCTCTCTTGATCAAAGTCTATTTGGACAGAGTCGAAATTGCATTTTAATTTTAACACTTACCACTCACTGCGCTGCAGTCGCACTACACACAACATATGTGAAAGAGGAGGGCAAGAAAACATATTCAGAGAATTAAGCATGGGTTAGAGGGTTATTGATGTTAAGGGACGGACACAGATAATAACATAACAGACAGGAACACTGACAAAAATTGATAAATATAATTCGAGAAGATGATGAAAGTGAATGAGACTTTATAATTTTTAAGGAAACGTCGTGGAGTAGCAAGATTGATACACAACGAAAAAATTATGTAATTAAAAAAAAGTTAAACTATTATTCCACAGAAGGCAGCCGAGTGGTGAAATCGATAAGAACACCAACTTAAACTTCTTTCTCGGGTATCGCCCTTATACAACACGATTTTTTCGTGGGGAAATGGCGTACGCAGTTCTGCGCATGTAGGAGAGTGTGAAATGAGGACGGGAAATGGCCACAGACGGAGAGAGAGAGATCTCGCGCATGGCACGCTGGTCTCGCACACCGCGCACTCTGACATCATTTCACCACAGAAAAATATACATTTACCCCACATTGATAGCTTAATATCGTCGGCTGAATTTAACCGAGTCGCCGTGTAACTGACAGATTCCTTGTCGCAAAACCTCATACATAACGGACTCTTTTGTCCTATCAACAAGTAGCTTAATGGATTATTATAATAGTTTTGCTCATTACAGTCTCTGTCGTGAAGATATCTTTTGAGGAAACATAATTATTTTTAATAACAAAAAGTACTCTGAATCGATCTATCGATCTCTCTCTCTCTCCCGATATATTTTTGGACAGATAGATTACCTTTAGGGTGTAGACATCCGCTAAGAAAGTATTTTACGAAAATCCACCCCCAACGTGGTGAAATGAGGATTGGAATGTTTTATGTATGTTTCCCTTCATAATTCCGAGTCTCAGGAGCAATTTAAACCAAACATGATATACAGATGAAAACTATATGACAACAAGGACTGTGGGGGTCAGACTTCCCTGGCATTATGGAGGTGGTGGGAAGAGGATAGCATGTAAAAATAATGAATAAATCCTGTATTAGATGCGAAACTATGCTTTTCTGAGTCGTTGAGATTGCTAAAAGCGTTCCGATTTCTTTGTAATTTAACCATCAATCAACGTTGTAGATAATATACCTCTAGCATTCTTGGGGGGTAGGAATGGGAATTAGAGGTAGGTAAAAAAAAATAAAAAAAAAGATCGATATTGGTGTCGAAGAAATCATCGCTGAAGTGAAGTGACAAACCTCATTGCACGATCACCCCCTACATGGAATAAACACACTTTGTGTTGGGAGTTAGAAGGAGTGAATGTAAAAATAATCGAAAGTGACCGATATTAGTACTGAGATCGTAGTTTTCGGGGCCGCTGAAATGAGTAGTGATGTTCTCGAAGACATCAAAGTTCACCATCCCTATGGAACTCCACCATCCCTAGGGAAGAGGATGTCATGAAAAAAATAAATCATGACATGTTAGTACGAGTCCATAATTTTCGGCGTTGCTGAGGTGATAGTAAAACCCCGATATCGTGTGTCTGAACTCCGCCCTCAGGAAACAAATTTTGCACTAGCACTTCTTGGGTGGGAATGGGTGTGGAAATGTTTTTATGGATTAAGAGAATTGAAATCTAATATTTAAATATTAAAAAAAAATGCATCGGATACACATTTTTAGGGTTAACGAAATGTTTCAACTACCAATGTCGTTATGTTCAAGATGAGATTACATAGGAGCATTGTACTGTTAGAGCTGGGGTGGAGAGGACAATATATACCTCATGAAGTGCACGACACCCCTAAAGGTGGGTGTTGGGGGAAGCGTACCATCGCAAATATGCGCCATGATAGCGGCAATCCTGATGCTTTGTAAGTCCAGAGTTAGTGTATATTGAATATAATACACCCCTAACATCCCTGAGGTGGGGGTGGAAAAAGAAGACGGAAAAATAAAATAATAAATATTAGTGTTGAATACATTTAAAACACAAAAGAGGGACTTTCATTCTCAGATGTATTCAAAACATTGACATGTATAATTGTTTTTTTTCTTTTCATTTTAATTCTAATTATTTTAAAATGTATTAATAAGGATAATAATGACAAAAACATGATTTAATTTGTACCTATCGGTTAATATTATAGAACCAGCAATATTGAGCAGCTCGCTTGACTCATAAGTAATAAATCCCACATAAAATAAAAAATAAGTTCATAAAATAAGCCCATTCAGTATTAAACAAATAAAACAGGGAAGTTATGACGGAATTATTCACTGAAATTGTTTCCATGAGCTTATGTGGAAAGGGGAGGGGAAATTACCCTAACTTAATTTTTTTTTTTTTGGTATAATGCACGATCGTGCAATTGCGTGTCAGAAGTAGGTTCTATATGTTTTATCAGTATAATATCTCTCATTTTAGTTTTCTAAAGCTTTATCCTTTCTATTTTCCTACATCTATTCCAGATTTTCAAGTAAAATACCGCAATGTGAATGCAATACACATCAATTACACTTCCGTACAGCAAGTTAAAAGAAAAAAATGGAACCGTTTTTGAGAATTTTCCAACATGTTATTCGATCTACGTACGAAGTTCCCTTTATATAAATATTTTTTAAAAGTCAGAGCACGTGCATCGACAACAAGCAAATACCACTTGAAATACGAAGCATGAATGAAATTGATTCATCTGTTTACCGGGAACCGATACGCATATGTTGACAGACTGGACGGACGTCATCCTGAAAACAATTTTCCGATATTTCGGAAGCCCAAAAGAACTATTTCCGTCAAAAGCTCTCGATCGAATTTTTTCACTATTACTCTATGCTTTACGTATGTAAGAATCATTTTGTAAAATGAAGCAAAATTCGAAAAAACACATTTTACTCACGAAAATTAAAATACACAAAAATTTTTCAAAAGCAATATCCAGTGAAAATTTGAAGTTCTTAACTATTAATTTTATCTCTGCATTGATGAATGAGTGGTCTAATATGTTGTTAGATTCATAATTACGAATAAATCAAATAAATATTATTTTTAAATTATATTTTTTCAGGGTCTATACGAGTCTGTTGAAATAATTAAATTTGATCTATGATGACTTCAAAGGCTTAGAAAGAGTTATTGACATGCGCATGTCGAAGAATGGAGAAGAAAAAGTAGCCGTTGGAACGTATAGCTGCCCTTATCCAATAGGAGAAAACCTAGATGTAAGTGGGCATTATTGATCTATATTATTATTAGTAACTTTGATGTAATATAATTTAAAATATTTTACAATCGTTTATGGATGTACAGTATTTCTATACACAATAACAAGTTTGAGTATAGCTTTTAGTCGAATTATTCAAGAACATTATTTCATTTCTTGTTTGTTATGTATACTAATATTAATTTTATATAAAATAAGAAAAATATAATTGAAACTCGTTGAGTACAAACTTAATTCCGTTGTTTTAAGCATTCTGCCCGAATGAAGTGAAATGGAGGAAATGTGCGAAAGTTTTTAATGTAAGTAATGTGAAACTGGAAATGAAAGTAAATTATTTAATACAAGTATGTGGTTTTGTAGTTGTCGCCACTGATGACACGTGGCAGCGGGTTTGTACCAGCAACACGCTATCGTTTTCTGCAAATGGCGCCACACTGAGCAGATGATTAAGTTATTTCTTTGATATTTTGGTTTATCAATTTTCGCTGATCCAGTAGGAACAATAAAACAAGTATTAATATCCCCAATGACGCTCAAGCCCACGACCAACCCCTACGGAAAGGAATGAAATTAGTGACCAATTCTCAATTTTTGGTATCGTTGAGTTTATTAGTGACGTACTGATATAGTTTAAGACAAACATTCATCTTCCATGGGTAGTAAGACATTTCCAGCTCTCCCTATGGATGGATTGGGAAGGGGATAAAATAAAATGAATACATTACTTACCCAGTTACAGAAATGAATAGTGACATCCCCAATTCCACCTCAGTCCAAGTTCAGTCCCCGTACACCCTATCAACGCTAAGGAAGGAGAAGTCATCACAAATTAGCAAAAATTAATATTATGACAAATTCACGATTTTTGGCGTCGCTGAGATGAGAGGTGTCGTCCCCGATACCGTTTCAGTCTTAATTCAGTCCCGATGGGAAACAACGCTCTCCTTTCCCTCCTAAAGGGAATGGAAACGAGACGAAACGAAAAAATAATTAAAAAGGACCGATTTGCTTCGAATAAATAGTTTGCAGGGTTTCTGAGGCGAATAATCTGCCAAAGCCATGACGTTCAAG
>NNCF01128513.1:14772-28806 GCA_002313205.1 Laupala kohalensis | reverse complement strand
CATTGTCAAACCGACTAAAACACGCAGACTTGAGTGGCTATTTATTTGTTCGAATTTTTCAACAGACATTTTACCTCCTCCAACAAAAGTGTAATTGGCTGAGAACTGTCAAGCGCTGCTATGATTGTTCTGTCACCACAAAGTGGGTTCGAATTCCGGTGACACTTGTGAAGTGATTTTTGAAAATGGTTTATACCACAATTCAGCTCTTAATATCTGTTTGGAAGCTGTAATGA
Organism: Laupala kohalensis; assembly: GCA_002313205.1. Classification (NCBI taxonomy): domain Eukaryota; kingdom Metazoa; phylum Arthropoda; class Insecta; order Orthoptera; family Trigonidiidae; genus Laupala; species Laupala kohalensis. Next base: position 28,570 of record NNCF01128513.1, on the reverse strand, counting down.
ACAAAACCTTAATTCATGCTCTCACATTGCTTAGGAAAATCCTAAAACGTACGCTGAGCAATTGGCAATGCGGCAACGTCGCATTACGACCAAACTGGCAATATGGCTAGCTACTATAGGAGATAAAGATGGAACACTTCCGAAGTTCAATCTGCATTACGTTGAAACGTTTCCTAAGTATTCCTTAGTTCATTAGTTCAACGTTTCTTTTAAATAATTTCTATACTTAATCTCTTAAGTTATTTTTAGTTTGTTCATTTATGAATGATAGAATTCAATAATATATTTCACAAGGAATAATTTAAAGTTTTTGTAATTTCAATTAACCCATGCAGAAATTATTCAGTATTGAATTAAAAAGCAATCAATTCTACGAATATTTAAAGAAAATAATTATACATAAAGCAATTCGAGAGATAAGGATTCTGACTGAAAATTAAGTGTGATATGTTAATACACCATAGCATAGTTTACTACGCTCACCAACATTAGTGAAGTTGGAACTATGTAAAAGTATACTTGATTGTAATAAAAATATTGAATAGGAAGTGGATATGCCTTAAGTTGTCTAATTTATATCCAAACAATATTTTCAATAAAAATACATTTATATAGCATCTAGATTTATCATATGGAGAACAAAATTTAATAAAGAAAAAAGTTATATGCACTTATTGAATTAAAGTAACAGTATTCGAAGCATTGAAATAGCATTCGCATCTGTATGACTTGCTAAGAATAGAAATACAGAAGTTGAAAAACGACAAGTCTTTATTACACTTGGAAAGTTTTAGACCTCGGGTAGTAATGCTTGTCTGATCAGATAAGATAAGATATTGGGAACATTTGCTTTTAAATAAAGATGAACAGCAAAGAAAGTAATAACGCGGAAAGAAACACGGAAAGAAGGAATGAATGAATGAAAGAAAGAAAACAAGGGAAAGAAAACAAGAGAAAGAAAGGAAAAAAGGAAAAGAAAGAAACGAAAACAAAACAAAAGGAAAGAGGAACGAATGACTCAGTGAAAGATGTAGGAATGAATAAAGAAAGGAACCTATGGTATTAATATGAGATAATACATTTCAATTTGAATGGTATAAATAAAAGGAATTGGTTTTTTTTTATTTATTCATATCTGAAATATGGTTTTCATATTTCAAACTTAAGAGAATAGCAAATTATGTGAAATTACTTTCGACAATACACATCACTTGTAGGCAATGAGATCAGATGTCTTTACTTCACTGTAAAAATATAAGAAATTATAGGAATATTTGTAAGAAATTTGTGGTTCGAATTATGCCAATTCCATACGATATCTTAAAATTATATTCAAATTCTTTTAAAAACTATATTTTATCTTAGTATTACGCAAACGTTTTTTTAAAAGAAATTCTAGTATATTTTACAATGCCAATGAAGACCTTGCGAGACAACGTATTTCGAGAGGTCGTTTAAAAATAGAGAATGGCAAAGTTTATTAAAGTCAAGAATATACAGAATATTTTTGTTATAGAAGTCCAAAATGTGTATAATAAAAAAATACAAAATATTTATTTAATAGCGATGTAATGAAACATTTTATCTCGTTACGATTTACTAGCGGTACTATTAGTCTTCTAAATATGGGAGCCGTTTCAAATAGACCTACGATTGGTCGAACGAAAATTTCCCAGTGGAAGGGGAAGGAGCAGGAAAGAAGCGTTGCAAACTTAACAAATCCAAAACTGGTCAGAGCGTGGGACTTAGAAAAATAAATGGGCCCTTTTTTGTTATCAGTAGTGTACATAACCATGCCTCTTTTATCTAATGTCATGTGTTTAGCTGTAAGTTTTAGTATTAGATATTTTACGGGTAAGTCCATTGATTTCTTGCGTGTTTAGGTTATATTTTTGGTGGGATTATTAGGGAACGTGTTTTTGTGCCATTTGTTTGTAAAAATGAATAATTTTCGTATGTTCTTTGGATAATAGTTTTTTTAAATATAAAATCATGGTGATCCATGTAGTTCTCTATTTTAAAATCTGTTAATTATTAAGATCAAGAAACCATCCACTCCTATAATTGGCAAGTGATTTTAGTGTACGGTTCATGCTCCAGAAATTTGGTTCTTCCAGTTGCCGGATATGAATTAGCTTCGACCTTTGAATTATCTGGTATATTGATTTTAATAAAATAATTAAGATACACTACTATTAAAATAACATCAATTACCTAATTTTTATTCTCAAAATCTATAATTGAAATATTTTTTGATCTGTTTAATATGAGTTTTTCTTTTTATAATTTTTAGATGTGTGTATTTCATGTTTGTGTATTTGGCACTTCAGTGATAATTGCTGTGATTAGTTTGTAAAGTGTGTAATATTTCCTTTTGTCGTGGACAATGCGCTACGCTAAGATAATTCATAGTTGTCGAGTTGCTTTAACACTTCTCAGTAACTTACAATCATTTCATTCCGAGTTCGCCCGTCGTGGTGGACGGACGTGTGCTGGTGCGCTCTGCGTTTCCCGCGTTTTTTGTCTCGTGGCGTCTTTCGTAGTTTGTTTGCTCTTGGAATACGTGGTCCCGCGGCGCGCGGTTCAAACCTCCAGGGAGAGGACTTGTGCGTTGTTGCAGTTTTCACTGCAACCCGTGGCCAAAGCAACCCGTGTCGGGCGGGTTGCAGTATTCGTGGTTTTTAAATCTTGACTACTATATCTTATTATGAAGTAGTTGCTTTGAGCTTAACGATCGAAATTTCTTTTTTCGAATTTCTTTAATTTTTTTTAAATTTCTAAATTTAAACTATTGATACGAACATTCTTTAAGGCTTTCTCCAGGGCCGGCCGGAGGAAGCATCTACTCCGTCGACATCGTCGTGTGGACTTTTAGTGGCTTTTCTCGTCTCGACGAACGAGAATGAAGCATCGCCCCGCCTGCAGGATGACATCAGTGCCGGCTTCTTTCTTGATGGAGTCTGCTGCTTCATCGTCCAAAATGCTGCCCGTCTCCGCGGTGCCTCCTACTGGGGCATCAGTGAACACCGACCCGAATATCAGCACTGCCGACGCGGTGACGAGAACCGGTTTCCTGGATCTTCCAGGTAAGTCCGGTGATGCCGGTTCTACTACTATAATTAAATGTGTGACCAGGGTCATTCCAGCTTCCCGACCGCATGATAATGCGACAATGGAGTGCGAGGACGGATACACTGCGGCCGAAAAGATCTTTCGACCGAAACTATCGCAGGAAAGGAGGCTCATGACATTAACAAATATGTTTGAAGATTAACGCCCTTACTATCGGCTAAGGACACNGTGGATTCAGTCTCTATCACCGCGTCGGCTGACAGTAAGGGTAGGAGTAAACTGCACTCTTCGGCCAAACAAGCTAACATGTAATAGTAGCGCTGGTGACCACTGCGCCTCATGGTCTGGCTGCCAGACCTTTTTTGCGCTCATGCAACGTTGAGCAGAGCAGTTTACTCGAGCTCGTGAAAAGCGAGACTTGGCGTAGGCAACACGTAGGGTCAATGCCGCAGCACGCCCCATTCTGACTACAGCATCTTCTCCAAGGCCAATGTCGGTGTCTTTTGCTGACATTGTCCAGGGCTCCCATCTTCTTCCATCTCCTTCTCATAAGTCTTCTCCTGCATCGGCTTCCTCCTTGTTCGGTGGGATCACCGCTGGGGACATTCAGACTCTATCTGAACTGTTCTCACTCTTGCAACAGTTTGATCTGCGTGCTATTATTGACGCAGTTAAACAAGTACTTCCTATACTATCCGCCCCTGGCCCGTTTCTCCCCAAGGCACTTACTGCCTTAACGGCTCTTTCTGCTCTCTTCTAAATGGCATCCTAATCTATCATCTATTTTGCGTCGTGGAACTGCCACGGCATCTTCATCTTGAAGACCGCTTAAATCCGGCAATTTCTCTTTGACTTCTCTATCCATGTCCTTCTCCTTCAGGAGACATGGCTTACTCCCTCACTTAAATTTTCTCTTCCGGGCTATCACATTTATCGTGATGATAGACACTACGCTAAACCAAAAATCAACCCCCACAACGGTACAGCCATCGCTATTCGCAAATCTATTCCTCATTCTCGTCTTTCACCTCCTCCTCTTACTTCTCTTGAAGCCACGGTCTTGGAATTTGGCACTCCAAGGGGTCCAGTCATTCTGGTGTGTGCTTACCGGAGGCCTAAAAAGACTCTCGATAGTGCGGACCTTGACTCTCTCCAGAGTCTGGGTAACTGCATCGTCATTTCCGGAAATCTCAACTGCAACCATACCGACTGGAGTTGCACAGTTTGTAATGCCGGTGGTAAGAGTCTGGCAATTTACCTTGCACAACATCCCAATCTCAATCTCCCTCTGGACCTACCTATCTAGTTGACAATGTTCCCCACGACATACTCGACATTGTCCTTCACTCCTCCAATATCCAAATCACCACTCCACACCACCGGTTCGAGCTAACCCCGGACCATCTGTTCATAGTTTTCTCCTCCTACCTAGGCCTCTTCCTTCTCGATGTCAAACCTACGCCGTCTATCAAGACGGACTGGAGAGAGTACACTTGCCCGCTAAATAGGAAGGTGGATTCCCATCTCCGACTTACCTCACACGACGACATTGACCTTGCCATCTCGCACGTTACAAACCACATACTGACTATCTTCCGACAATACAGTATAATTACACTTACCACTGCCTCTCACCTTGACATTCCCCCAGACATTCTTGCTCTGGTGCTGGAACGTCGCCGTGCACAACAGCGATTCTACTGCACAAGGGATCCTGCTGACAAGACCCATTTCCTCCACATGAGATAAACATTACGAGACAGACTCCGTGAATTTCATGCCCAGCAATGGCAAGACTATCTTTCCCGGGCAAACGTTTCCTCTTCCGACGACGCGTAGAAGATCCAGAGGACCCTCCGACACCCTTTGACTTCCATTACCCCTCTCCTCATTCTTGGTACGCCCACTCCCACCTACGACACGGTTAAAAAAGTTGCGATCTTCGGCGATATCTTAGGAATCCGCTTCTCGCCTCCAATCATTATGCGCCACTCCTTTTCCTTGTCTACCTTTCTGCCCCAGTTTTCTCCCATAACCCTACACGATGAGTGGACCTTAGGAATCTGGGAGGTTAAGGTCGCACTGAAGAACGTCAACACCAAGAAGGTGGGTGGCTCCGATAAGGTCCGTGGTGTCTATCTTCGCCATCTTTCTCAAAACGCTGTCCTCCTTCTCACTAATATATTCAACTCTTGCTTTTCTATCGGTTACTTTCCTTTCCTCTCTCATGGAAACATGCCACTATCGTTATATTTCCCAAGCCAGGGAAAGATCTTCTGGACCGTAACAACTATCGTCCCATCAGCCTTCTTTCCCTCATTCGCAAAATCTTCGATCGGCTTGTCTTCACAAAACTTACTCCTCTCATCGAATCCTCTCATGCTATTCGTCCCAGCCAGTTCGGATTCCAGCGCAACAAGTCCGCAGCTTTGCAGACGTTGTGACAGGCACACGAATTAGCGCCCATCCTTTCTGGAAGAATTGCCATTCCTGCCATCTTCTTTGACTTTTCTTTTGCCTTTGACACTATCCATCATAAACTACTCCTTCGCAAAACCAATTCCTTGGTCCCTCCTGCGTTTTACCACATCCTGCACAGCTACCTTTCCGGGCGACCCTTTCAGGTTCGTTACCAACGTTCCCTCTCTTCCATCCGCCCCATCTGCGCTGGGGTTCCGCAGGGTAGTGTCTAGGCACCGAATCTGTTCTCTTTCTTTCTTAACGATCTTTCTGACCCTCGGCATGTTTCCAAATTTCTTTACGCTGATGACAGCGCGTATGCGGCACGTGCATTCAATCTCCCTCTTGCTATCTCTAGCCTTCAATCTTCTACCTCTCACCTGGAAACTTGGAGTTTCTCTAATGGGCTTACCTTGAACCCCTCCAAGTGCCAGGCTATAATATTTTATGGCAAACATCTTACCAGCAAAGCCTTCCAAAACCTGCCGTCACTCAAGGTCAAGGACACCACTGTGACCTGGTCCACAAGTGTCCAGTACCTTGGGGTCACGATGGACAGGAAACTCAGCTGGAAAGAATGCCAAATCTATCCACTCCAAAAGGTAGAGCACGCTTGCCCGTCTATCTCCGATCTTTAAAAATCGCATGATCCGCCTCAAGGTGAAACTCCTTATCTACAAAGCGTTTATTCGCAGCCTTGCGCTTTACACCTGCGAAACATGGGCAACTGCTTCGATACCTTACCCCCTCCACCTTCACATAATCGAGAACCGGTTTTTTTTATGGCTGTAAGACTACCTTTACGCACTCCCAATTCTTATGTCCGCTCTCTCTCTAACTTAGTACCCATATCTATATTTATTTTCCAGCATGCCTGGAATCACATCTGGAAAGCATTCCACGACTTCTCCCCTCACAACATTTTCAGAAAGTACTCGCGTCATTTGGCAGAATCCGACCTCACGCCGAAAATTCCCTTTAGATATCCTCAAACTACCTGTTCATAAGTTTTAATCTTCCAAAATTTCTCTTCATTCAATAATCATTAATTCTTTCCTTCTTCAAATTTTCCTGTTACTCACTTTCAAATTTCTTCTTCAAATTCTCTTTCAAAATTTTCAGACCCTCATCATATTTCCTCTCTCCGTTATACACCCTATATATTATAAACCCAGATATGAGTACCTAAGTCGCTGGTTTCCAGCGGACAAGGTGCTCGCTTTTTATGTTTTAGGAGGCCGTGTTACGATTAAACCGTGAGACCATCCACGATGAGTGCCAACATGGTGTAGGCGTGGAATGATGCCTGTCCCATCAGAAGCTTACATTCACTTAATCTAAATTGCTCAATATTTAAAAAAATATCTCTTCGTGGCAGCAAACGGCAACTTTGTCCATCAAAGAATACGCAAGAACTGTTAATTAAGTTCGGAGACCTGGCAATCAAGAGATTCTATATCAACGAGAATTTTTTTCCTAACAATCCTTAGATTCATGATTCTTATCAATATAACGCTCTCGCGGCACATATAACTAGTTTGAATACCATCTTACAGGAATTTGATCACGCCCAAACACAATTAGAACGAAATGACATGATCTAGAAGTGCGCGAGGGTTTTGTAATAAAATATTTTTCTCTTTTAGGAAATATGGAAGCACTCGTGGAGCAAATAAAAAATGACGTTGTTCTACTCTTTTTCTACAACTACTCCACGCGAGCAGAAACTGTTTCTTCGACCGCGAAAGAAATGAATTTGCGCGTCAGTGCAGTATTGAACTATCTGACATAGTTTTGCCGAAATTTAGAGGAACCTTTGCTGAGTAGGTTAATTTTCGCAATCTCTTTAGGTCTCTTGTCATTGACGAAACAGCCCTCAGCAATAATGCTTCATTACATTACTTAAATTCAGTAATAGAAGGCGAAGCGCGTAATGTTATTCGACGTCGTGTCTCCGACGAAAGATTCGAGGCCGCTTGAAAGCTATTAACGTACAGGTATGAAGATACGTTGCGTCTCATTTCAACACACGTCACCGCCATGTTCAAAACTCTTAAATTTACAAGCGTTTTCTCTCAGAGAGAACTTAAATCATTTTATTAGTCATCGGCAAGCACTTAAGAATTAAAATTTAGAAGTTCCCTTTGATGAGTTCTTACTAATGCATCTCATGTCAGGAAATCTCGATTCCACCATTATGTATAATGGGAGAAGGCGATTGATTCCGATCTTCCTCGTTTTATCGACTCATCAAATTCTTGGAAAAGCACCATAAAGCTCTCGACATGTTGTCTGTGAATAAAACTAACAAGCAGGAAACTTTCTCTTCACGTCCCAAAAAAAAAATATGATTTCCAATTTATTAAATGTCCTATGCGTTCCGGGATTTATAACATGAACACGTATTCAGCATTTATTAACTTAACCGTTACGGATCGCGGTGTCAAGGTATGTACTAATTGTTCAAGACATAATAGTTCTAATTATCTTTGTTCGCAAAGAACTTGTTCCATTTGTAAAAATTACCATCACATTCTGCATGACCCGAACTTTCCTCGGAAGACGCTCAAGGTCAACGCTGCGGCTGCCCCCAGAGCACACCAGAACGCTACCTGATTACATGCGGTCACCGCCTGGTCCAGCTGCCACTCAGCAAAGGGGAGTTTGGGGCTACATACCACACTAGAAAGATCGGACGCTGCTGGCTACTGCGATTGTCTTAGTTACAAATAGTAATGGAGTACACTTCCCATGCAGAGCTATCCTTGATTCGGCCAGTATGCATAATATCATATCTGAACAATGTGCTTTCGCTTTGGGTCTCAAGAGAAAACACGCCTCTTCATTTATTGATAGCTTAGATGGTAATCAGACGAGTATTTCTTTTGAAATACAATTAAATTTAGCATCACGATGGACGTCATGGAATGCTTCAATATGCTCTATCGTAATATCTTCAACTACTTCGAGTTTACCTCATGTCACTTTTAATATAAAATCGTGGAATCTCCCTTCGGAATTGTGTAATATAGATCCTCAGTTCAACGAAACCAAATCCATTGACTCGCTTCAAGGCGCTCAATTTTTTATTCAATATTACTGCCCTCTAAATTAACACCCATCGGGCCATATCCTTTACTTCAAAATACAAAGTTGGGACGAAATTTATCACGTCAGTTGCCTACTGAAACGCAATATAATTCCGGTTCTGGTTTATTTACATTTCTAACTGAATCAGAGTCAATTATTAGTTTAAAACTTAAAAGCTTTTGAAAATTAGAAGAATTTCCTGACAGAGTTTTAACTCAGAAAGAGCAATTATGTGAAAAATCGTTTCGCGAAAATTATTCACGCGACCCTGACGGCAGATACATAGTAAAACTTTCCAAGAAATCAGCTGACGCACAATTCCTTCTACGCGATCTCTTGTGTTGTGTAAATTTTATTCTCTTGTAAGACGACTTAAAAAAACGCCCCACTTAAAGAAAAGTTTGTCAAATTCAGAAATGAATAAAATGTGCCTATTCCATTTAATCCCACAAGGCTACGATATCATATTCCCAATCATTCGGTATTCAAAGCCACTAGCACGATTACAAAATGCAGAGTAGTACTCGATGCCTCAACTGCTTCATCTACTTCTGAATAATCACTTAATGGCAATCTTCTTAATGCCTCTTAATGGCAAGACCTCTTATTCAACAAGACTTATTTTCTATTTTAGCTACGTTTCGTACATTTCCTTATTGTTTCATCTCAGATTTACAGAAAATGTATCGGCAAATACTTATTTATTCAGAAGACAGGGATCTTCAATGTATTTTATGCAGAAATTCCCCGCACGAACCAGTGCGTGACAATTAATTAAACACTGTCACTTACGGTACCGCGTCTGCATCATGCCTGGCGACCAGAGCTCTTATTCAAGTAACTCATGACGGAGGAAAACTACTTCCTTTGGCCTCTACTATTGTACAGAAATACATTTAAATTGATGATTTATTTCAGAAGCAGTAACGCGTGTTGAGACACAGAATGCTACGTCTCAGTTAAGTACTTTATTTCTTAAGAGCGGTTTTCATTTACGTAAATGAGCTTCAAATGTCCTTTCTGTTCTAAATCAAATTTCTCCTCAGAATCGAGAAGGCAATGAAATATTAGAAATTGATACTTCTGAAACCTACGTACATGCTTTGAGTCTATTATGGAACACGACAAAAGATTATTTTCAAATTTCAACTCAGCTTTCAACCAATTTACCCCCCGAGAACTTTTTATTATCAAATATAGATTCCATTTTTGATCCTCTAGGGTTACTTTCTTCAATTGTAGTAACTTGTAATATGCTTTTTGAAAACCTATGGTGGTTTAAACTTAACTGGGATGACTCACTCCCACCTCCATTGGCAAGTGAGTGAAATCACATTTATTCTGAATTACAACCACTCAACGAATTATCTATTTCCAGACTAGCGAGACCGATCAAAGTTGATGTCTACCACTCCCGCGGTTTTTGCGATGCAAGTGAAGTGGTCTACGGTGCATGAATTTATCCCAACTTTCATTACGCCACAAAATTACTCACTTCTCATTTACTATGCGCTGCAGTTTTATTAAACATTGTTACGAGCAATTAATTAGTTACTCCAGTTGAGAAGAAACACAAATAAAACATATTGAAACCATATATCACTAATGTTTTACAATTATAATAGAAAAATATCATTGTCAATAATTCCTTTTCAAAGTTTCTTTTTTTACATTCAGTAAACAACTGACGATGTTTTCCAAAACAAAGGAATAAGAATTCTTTCTCCTCCTCATCGGCAGTAATCGAACCATGAAAGGCTTGCATTAGCTTTGTTGCCTTTCAGCAATATCGTTGACTGCTTTAAGGGATGAAACAGTTTGTCATGTTTTCAAGAACGACTCTTTGTCCTCCCGTATAAAAGGACAACCTTGAATAAAACCACCTTCACATTTTATGCGAAGAAAAAATGATATAAAGTATTGATAGATATAAAGTCTTCCATATTTTCTTGAAATAAAAGAAGAGAAGAAACGAATAAAAATATTTGTGAATTGCTCATATTAATAAATGTAATGAAGATCCTTATTGCAATTCCCTAATTGTGTAAACAACGTACGTATTTCTAAATAAACGGTGAGTTTAAACAAAAGGGTTTGAGTGAATTAGAGATTCGCTTCATTAGTTAACAATAAACTTACCAAACAATGAACCGTTTAGGCCTTCATTAATGCTGTCTAGAGGTCACCTGGTTTTCTCTATTTAAATTTTCCACTATCCTTACTTTCGTTTCGTTATCCACAAAATCATCAAACAGTGCCAAGACGTTCATGAAGTACCTAAGTTCTCACACATCTTCAGAGATTTCAGGAAACTCAAGTCTTCTCGAACAAGAGGAGAAAAAGATCAAAGCCATAGTCTAATGTAGCAGGTGACAAGAAATTCCCTCATCTTACGCAGAGAGGTCTTGCCTTCGGGGTCATTTTAAATTCAGAACTGAGGAGAGATGTTTTGGACAATAACGTAGAATTAGACAAAGAATTTAGACTATAAGATAGAAAACCCAAGTCGGAAAATAAGGGACACCATATAGAACACGTTTGCCGCACTCAGTCCATCGGAGGATAAACCTCACGCAGCGCATAATGATGCTATCTCATTCCTCAGCAACTAGATAAGGCAATAATAACAATTTGAATACCTTCTTTCACATTGTTAGTCCTTTTTAAACAAAGTGAAATCAACTACGGTAAAAAGATGATGCAAAAATGTTTAAAGTCAGGAGAGCGGTGCCTGTAATTTTGTGCCTGTAAGTTTCCGCCGACGCCTGATTGCTGCATTACAATGCATCGGTCAATCAGACGCATTCATGGAAATAAAATGGTGTGTGTTAAATAGGTTTATTTGGAGGTGGAAAATTTATAAGTAGATATCCACACTAAAGTATAAATGCGAAACACCACTGTGTCCCTCTTGTTTGCTACCTAATCACGATTAAACCACGGAACCGACTGTGTTGAAATTCGGCAAAGAGATAGATTAGATGTCCTGATTGAACGGTGCATACTTTTATATTTTTAATGTGTGATAAGAAAGATAAAAATGGTTTATGACAATACATGTCCATAAAATCGGGAGAAAGAAAGTTATATTCGCTTACGCTGCCAAATTCTTAGAGTTGTGACAACTATGGATGACGATATTGTTTACTAAAAGACTTGTACAATAAAAACTCCGCGACAGCTTATGTTTCCTACCAAAAATTAACTTAAAATAGCGATGGAACGTTATTAAAAATAGAAGTGTTTAAATACTTCAATTTAAAGGAGTATTTTAAGACGAAAAAAAATCAATCATAATCAAATTTATTGTTTTGGGCATTGATGAAAGAGACGAATCGTATTTTAATCGTAAAATGTCGACAAATAGTTTAGATATTACAAGAATGTTAATGAAATAGAGCAGCCGCGTTATGCCTCGGAAGCGAACATTTTTTTCGAGGGTAGGAATTTATTCTGTTACTAGCTGATTACCCGGTGTCGCTCGTGACATTTCTTAGTCTATTCTATTTTTTTTCCATCATCCAGGATTAAAGTGTAGCACTCAAACCATATGTACTGGTAGAAGCTGTAACATGGCGACATAAAAAACGATTTGTGAATCCCTATAATTATATACGTAGATTATATAAAAGACGCAGTACAGCATTCAAACTTAAACAAAAGGCATCAAATTGTATTACGAAAGAGAGAGAAATTAAAAAAAAAGAGATGAATGAAAAAGAGAACAAAGACTCGGGTAGTGACCAAGAGTTCAGATACATTTCAAGATAGTATGAGAATTGGTTCATATTGAAATAAATAAATGTTTATGGAAATGCTTGATATATTTACTAATTTAAAATTGTTTACGACTAGTACAACGGTTTATAACATATAAACCTATTGTTTCATATATATATATATATATATATATATATATATATATATATATATATATATATATATATATATATATATATTCTAACAACACAGTCTCGTTAGAGAATATGTTGGACTTATGTCGGAATATATGCGAGAAAGAACAGTTAAAATGGAGACGAAACACCAATAACACCGATTTGAATGAGGCGTCAAGAAAAGTGCGTTCGGCGAGTTGCACAACACAGACGGTGGATTTTGAAATTATATTATACGAACTGGGAAAGTGTGAATGCGCCTGACAAAGCTGGTGACGGGAAACCATCAAAAAGACCAGATTGGCGGAATGCGAAGTGCGTGAAGTTTAGAAAGAGTGGGGGTTAGTGCCAAGAAGGGAGCATCACGACATGACTCTAGCTCATTTGTTCCGGGTTTCTTGGAGAACACGGTTCACTTGCTTAATTCATACGAGTGATCTTTATCACGCAGACCATCAGCGGGTAGAATCACGTTGTAATCGTACGCCGAATTATTGAACGAGAACGAGCCAATCTGAATTTATAAAAAAAGATCAGAACATTGATTTTTAAATTCAGTAATTTTTTTATTAGGCGTGAAGACGCAAGTTACGCACATATCATTTTTTGATATTTTATCGCGGTCAAAGTATAAAGGGAACGTCCGGATACAACGCAAGTTAAACGCGTGATAATATTTGATAAAGGGCTCCAAGTGAAGCCAGCATCTTATTGTAAAATTTGTATTACAAATCAGGAAACATTTGCACGCCGGTGGTTGAGAAAATCTGCCGCGAAAGCCGATCGGAACGAGGGAGCACGAAGAAGTAAATCGTGGTAAGGCAAACGAGGGTCAAGGTCACTGGACGAACTCCGAAGCAGCGGTTTCAGTCTGCGTTGATGGAAAAAAGGTGTTTCGAGTCGTTATGGTTGAACACGATTTCGAAGAAAATACGCTGGTTGTAAGTATACGGCTCTGTGAGACGGACATTATACGAAGTGATTTCGTTGATTAGGGCCCCATATTAAATTTTGTAATTCGATGTTAACTAGTATCTTGCGAAAGAGAACGTTACTTTGGAGTTGAATTTATCGCATTCACTGTAAAAGTTGGGATTTGTTTTCAGAAGAAAGAAGAGGAGAAAAGGCGTTTAAAAACAAAGAACTGTGAATTGAAAATCAGAAGGGAAGACGTAATTATTGCTCATTTTGTGCTTGCTTTGATATAGTTTTTTCCAAAATTGATTGTATAAATTTTAACTGTAAATGCGCGAACGAAGAGAATGAGCTCAATGTAACAT
>NNCF01128513.1:961-12732 GCA_002313205.1 Laupala kohalensis | reverse complement strand
TTGGTCAAACTTTCGTTAATTTCTCATTGAATTACCCTTAAAAAATGTATCTTAGATTTGTTCGAAAAAATATTGAATAGATGTTAAAATACTCCCGATGTATGGTGTATGGATAATACTCCCGATGTATGGATAAATGTAAATGGTGTTCATCACTATTTTTTTTTAATATTTCATTTTCCTATTGGGTATTCAGTGTGGTTACGAAAATCCTTCCCTACCTTCGTTGACTCTGTGCGCTGGTATAACACTTCACAGAGATTTCCCGTAGTTAATACGCTTTTTCTATTATAAGCAGTATGGACTATTGATTTGAATACTAATTGCAATACAAGGTTGTATTACAATATACTTTGATCACCATTCTGACGGAATTGTTGAGGATCCCACGTAGAACAATGATCGACTTATAATGCAATCGGGTGAATTCGTAGTACGCATCATTTTTTTTCAGACTATTTCAATATTTTGTGGACTCACATATTTCTTGTTACTTTCTTGACGATAGGTTCAGGATCGATCACAGTACTTATTTACTTCAGTGGAAATAGTGTGTGTTTCAAAAGAAGAGTGATCAAGAATTAATATATGCGGTATGGATTTCCAAGGGATATATAAATATCTGATTGATGATCTGAGTGGTAAGTACAAATTTTCTCCAGAACTGATGGTTAATATTATCAGAAAACAAATGTTTACTAATGGTTAATATTAATAATGGTGGGTGTACGTAATGGTTAATGTTATTAGAAAAACACTTATTCTCAAAACATTTCCTTGTTCATTGAAAACATCCTTTCAAATACGGGTAAGTAACACCTAACTATTTTAAAAGAATCTCTTTCAATTATTATGTGTATCAATGAGAATAATTATTCCACGGTCGCATTAAAGAAATTTTCAGAATATATTTGTTAAAATCGGTACACCTATTCAAAATAAAAATGCCTAAATTTCATTCAAATTTGATAATATTTTTCTTTATATCATCAATTTTTTATAAACATCGAGTTAATATTACATGATCGATGCTGAAAAAGCAAATTAAGAATAATTATACAATACGAAAATAGTTTAATACATGAGAAAATTATCAAATAAATGTCACTCGCAGATTAGAATATCGCCAATGTCATCCTGACTGACGAAAGTGAAAGGCAAAACGTTTCTTCGTACATGTTAATGACTCTCCTGAATGTCCATGTCCCCAGCTTCCCCCCTTACGTGAACCATAAAAATAATTAAACAGGAATTTTGTACAGATTTTGTAAATTTGCGTACAAGAAAACTTGAATTTTTATACAAGTCGCGGCCATTTGTTACATCCAAAATCTAAAATATACATTTCACAAAGGCATTGCTTGAAGAACATCGAACGTGATCCGCGTCATGAACGATTCTGAACGTAAGAGGGAATAAAAAATATTTTTTGGTATCTTTTTCTTTGTGACCAGTACTACAACGTAGCTTTTTTGCATTTCTTTTAAACTTTTTTAATAAATTTCCACTAGTCTTATGCATTTGAAACTAAACCGCTTCAGAGTTCACTACAGCTAATTTCATTCTGTAACAAAATGGTTCGAATTTGTAAACCGTGTGTGGAAGGCGGCTGGCCATATATCCTCAAAATTGTTATTAAAAATAGGCTAACAACATTTTGAATATTTGGACCAAAATGTGCAATATTTAAATAATACGATTCTATCATACTAAGTATCTTACTAAGTCA
Source organism: Laupala kohalensis (assembly GCA_002313205.1). NCBI lineage: Eukaryota > Metazoa > Arthropoda > Insecta > Orthoptera > Trigonidiidae > Laupala > Laupala kohalensis. The sequence goes on along the minus strand of NNCF01128513.1, from coordinate 11,003 downwards.
TTAAGTTATTTTATAAATAAATACATTTAAACATTTAAATAATGTAATGTTTTTGTATCACAAACGAAACTCAAATTTTTCACTAAACTTTATCAACAAATAAGCGACATATCATCAACCACTGTTTGTAGACAATCATCTATCTACAATAATTAATCCTTTTAGGTTTTTCCTTTGTACTCATACGAAATTAAAATGTTAGTTATGTTTTTCGGAGATAGATTAATGCATTTTGTAACTCAAATTTAATAAAAAGGGGAAAGCAATCTTTATTTGAGGCTTCCATTGGAGGGCCATTACATTGAACTGAAATGTTTTAATATACTCCTATTTTCATCTTTAATTATTGTTTCATTCGAAACACATTTTGCAGAGAATTGTTTCGAACTTCGTGACGTATCCAATATGAACAGATTTTTAAATAAGGATCTGTTTCACAAATGAGAGTTTTCGGAACAAAATAAGCTATTAAATTAAGTACCGTGTAGTATAGAACACTCTAAATTTACTAGAATTTAGAATAATTACAACTCAATTTTACGAGTAAACCCTTTGAATTAATTCAACTACGTGTCCACAACTTAGCTCTAAAAAGTAGGCTATGATCAAATTTATGTTTCACGTCATCTCTTCTGCATATAATTAGTGAAGTTTGAACACCATAGTAAACATATCAATTAATCATATTATTTTTTCAGATCCCCGCGGGAAAGATAACTTCTGGATAAACACCCCTTTCCCAATTATGATACTTATTTTTAATTACTTGTATTTCGTTCGAAAATGTGGTCCAAAATTCATGAAGGATCGACCAGCCTACAATATTGACAAAATTGTTTCCATATACAATTGTATTCAGATTTTGTGGAATGGGTACATGGTCTATATTGGTATAAAGGTATTTATTATTTTTGTTATAAAGTAAGCTACATTTCGGTTGTACTTAATGAGTGTAATTAGGCTAAAAGTACGAATACCCGGGCAATGTTTCTCTGTCTGTGTACTGATAAATCGTCTGTTTGCGCCCTGTCCACTGGTTACACTGCTGTTATATGTCAGTGTTTGTCAGCTATGACTGCTCACGAAACGTCACTTCCGTCAATTTTGTGTATTTATAGACCTCCTCAATCAGATCTAGATATATTTTTTCGAAACTTCGAAATTGTTTTAAAGCATATCACACATAAATCTACTAAATCTATCGTTACATCTGGCGATTTCAACATCGATTTCCTTAGTACTTCCGACACTGTGCATTCACCAATTAATCGATTCAACGATATTATTGATTCCTTCAACCTTGTTATTACGATAAACGACCCCACTCGCCACTCCGTTTCATCTGAAACATAGCTAGATCAAATTATCGTTATCAATGGAACCTCGTATCTCTCTGAAGTGTTTATCGCCGGATAGAGCGATCACATTCATCAAGTATTGACTATTAGTTAAATTAAAAAACTAAAACCACTTAATATCCCTTACAAGTTTTCAAGAGAATTTAATGAATCCATATTTATAAATTACTTGCGTGAAGAAACATGGAAAGATGTTTACAATTGCCAAAACACCAACGACAAATTCAATGTATTTATCTTAATAATCCTAAAACTTTACAACTCTAGCTTTCCCATAGAACGCAAGTTAATTAACACAAAGATATACAATAGAAGGATCACCCAAAGGAAAAGAATATCTTTAAAAAACAAACGTCGTTTATATTGTCTTTCAAAACTCTACAACAAACCACCCGAATTCCATGATTTTCGTAAATATAAGTCTATTCTTCGAAAAGTATTCAATGCAGCTAAAGTAATGGAAAACGACGAGCAGGTACTAAAATCGAACAACCGGATGAAAGTTATTTGGAATATTGTTAAAAATTATACATCAAATTCTGACAATCGCAAAGAAAATGTTTCTCTTCTAAGCGATGGAAAAATCGTATCAAAACCTCAGGACATCGCAAATTTGTTTATTTTTCTTACTTCTCAGAAGTATATAATATAACGAACGAAATATATCCAATTCAATGTCCAATTATATCCACCCACGTACCCAGTTCTATGTTCACTTCCGAATCTAACGCCAGTGAAGTCAGGAGAATCATTAGCTCATTAAAAAAACAAATTTTCAATGGCATAGATGATATTCCCGAGTTTATTGTTAAATTGTCGTCCCACGATATTTTAAATCAACTCATGAATATTTTTAATAAATCTTTATCGGAATATGTTTTTCGCAACATATTTAAGAAAGTTAAAGTGAAACCCTTACACAAGAAAGGAAACAAACATAATATTGGAAATTACCGCCCAATATCTCTACTACCCACTTTCTCAAAAATTCTAGAAAAATTGTTCTATAAGCATCTTCTAGATTTTTTATCAAAAAATAACATTCTCTCTTACGATCAACATGGTTTTCGGATATCTTTTTCCACTACGAACGACATATTTTCTTTCTTAAACAATATTACGACATCTCTGGACCGTGGAGAAAATTTTCAAGGTGTTTTTCTTGACTTATCCAAAGCATTCAATGTTATCGATCACGGAATTTTCCTTTCCAAATTGCTTTCTTTAGGCATTCGTGGACTTTTACATAAATGGCTAACTTCGTATTTAAATGATAGATATCAACTGGTCCAAATATCCTATACTAAAAATAAAATATTTGAGCGTCTCTTTCAAAAACAAAGCCACTTACTTGCGGAGTACCCCAAGGCTCAATTCTCGTTCGTATACTCTTATTATTGTAGGTGAACGACAGGTCATCATCCACATCAAATTGCAAAATGGTTCTTTTTGTTGATGACTCTAATTTACTATGTAAACACACCAATGCTCAAAAAGTTTTGTCTAACATTTCGACTTGGTTCCATGCATATCGTCTCATTGTAAACACTAACAAAAAAGTGCCTATGTCATTTCACAATAGTATCACAAAATATTGAACCAAGGTTTTTCGTTCTTTAAACGGAACACAAGTAAAAACTGTTACGAATACAAAATTCTTAGTTNTTTACTATGTAAACACACCAATGCTCAAAAAGTTTTGTCTAACATTTCGACTTGGTTCCATGCATATCGTCTCATTGTAAACACTAACAAAAAAGTGCCTATGTCATTTCACAATAGTATCACAAAATATTGAACCAAGGTTATTCGTTCTTTAAACGGAACACAAGTAAAAACTGTTACGAATACAAAATTCTTAGTACTCCAAATTCAAGGCAACCTCAAATAAAATTGCCACGTTGACAATCTTAATTCCAAATTAAGCAAATTGTGTTACCCATTCCGAAACTTAGTTAACGCAAATAGTCCACGTATTTCCCGTTGCGTATATATTGCAAACGTGTACTTCCATTTACGTTACAGCATTATCTTCTGGGGCAATTCCGGTCAGATTATTTAAACTTTCAGAATTCAGAAGAGGAAAGTTCGGATAATTTGTAAATCTCATCCTGAAACTCTCTTAATCCTTTATTCACGGAATTAAATATCTTAACACTTCCCTGTTTTTCTATTTATGAAACGGTCTTGTTTGTTTAAACCGAATTACTGAAGCACCAACCTTGCTTCATACAAAACAGTCTCATTCACAACCACAATACTCGCAATAGTCATAATATTCATCGTCGTTGAGTGTCAACCACTCTTTGCCAAAAAGGACCATATCATTCGGGAATCGTTCTATAAAATTCCCTACCCAAAAATATAAAAGATATCATGAAATTGAATCTCTTCAAATCCGCGGTTAAAAACTACCTCCAGCACCAATGCTTCTATAATGTAAAAGAATTTTTTGATTCTAATAAATGTTAAATCCGTCTTGTACTTTATCACGCAATTGCTGTAGCACATTTTAAATAACTTATGACAATTTTAAAAATTATTTTCTTGCATGATTGTGTTGCCGTATGACTCATATTATGTTAGCTTTATGTGTACTCAACTTTGACATGGTTGTGTACATTAATTCTGTAGCCCCAACCTTGTCCGGGTTTTGCTCCGTTTTTCCTTCCGGTAGAGGCGGATTACTTATACAGGTTCTTTAGACTTAGTCTACGGGGGTGTTTATTGTAACAATAAATCGTGAATTTTAGTGTTATTTCAATTCTTATGATTTTTAAACACCATACTCAGAATAACCGATAGTTCGATAATAATTTGTACATGTAAAAAAAACTTTCGTTAAATTACAAACATATTGACATTCCATTTACATTATAATTCGTATTTAAATTTTCATCTTATCTAGGAATTTTTGCTAAAATTTTTCGATGCTTTGGTCTCTTGCTTGCTTCCGGGGAGTAAATTGGTTGATAGCCCTCCACGTGGTCAAACGCAGTTTCCACTGTTTTTTTGGACACTAAATTTATTATGTTAATGCATATCGATGTTTTTAGAACTTTGTGTAATTGAATGATTAAGAACGTATAAAAGTTAATTGTTATATTCAATCTGCTCTTTTAATCTAAAATTATGTGGTTTAGTATTTCATTATTTTGGAGAACATTTGTAATATATGTTTCAATTATTGAATAATTCTGTGTTTATTTTGTAATAAATAATTGTAATGTCTAATTTGGAGAACATTAGTGATATATGTTTCAATTATTATTTTTTATTACCAGATACTGAAAATTGGATTTTCTACGCCTGATTTTGATTTTTTTTGCATTCCATGGGATACAGGAAATAAGGAATACGGAGACCTGGTAAATATTATAATAATAGTTAAATATTTATTTACTTATTATTCACCTTCCAATAAATTTAACTCAAATCATAAATAGTAATAAAAAAGACAATAATCTGATGAGTACTACTAGGACTTCTCGTGAACAATGGTAAACGAAATAATTATGACAGTAATTGTATCCTTGGAGTATCTCCATGAAAGGTGAGGCTGGAAATTGTCACACATCAGCAACATCTCACATTTTGGAATCTACAGAATATAGCTAGGAAGGCTCGCGTGTTCATTGCTGGACCTAATCAAGATTATAAAAAGGTCCTACTAAACCTAGGGAGAAGTCGCATGAGCAAAGTTGTAGGACTTCTAACAAGTCATAATACACAACTTTTACACGTTATGGGGATCAGATGTGTAGGAGATGCGGCATGGACGAGGAGACCTCCGCGCATGTACTCTGTTTGTGGGAACCATTTCCCAAACTAGATGCCGTTACCTCGGCTTATTTTTCCCAACCCTAGAAGAAGGCAAAGGTCCTTCAGCGAGGCTCTGGACTTTGAGTAAACCTAACTGTACTAAAGGTAAAAAAGGGCTTTAGCCAGACACACCCAAACGGTAATCTTATCTAATATAAAGGTAATTGTGATTGAAAACCAAAATGTAAAATTATCACGAATCATGGCTTGCGAATGTCGGTTTTCGTTCGCTTTTGCTCCAAAATGTAAAATTGAGTACAGCTCTTGTTACCAGGGCTTGGATTCTACATGTTTGGCATGTATTTCCCTCACTTTCTATGGCTCTGAGAAATCTATTTCTGGTTTTTTAAGTTTCTGGCACCATTTAAATTTCATTTAATAGTACATAAAAATGCATTGTTTCGAAATCATTGTTAGCATTTGAATGCATATTTTTTTAGATTCTTTCGTAATTTTTAGAGCTCTTGATCGGAATTGGTGGAATGGTCCCTTGCTTGCTTCCGGAGAGTGAATTAGTTTATTGTCCTCCACGATGTGATACGCAGATAGTACTGCTTTTTTGACAATAAATTTATTATTTATTATTAATATTAATCAAATAAAATTCTCAAGTTTATTATAGAAAGATAATTTATACCGCTTTAACAAACTCAGTGGCATTATTCAACAAACTCAATTTAATAACAATATTAATAACATCAAGAGCACATCATTACAGCTGTAAAGTAGACAACGCTACACGGAAATAATAATAATAATTATTAGGAATATTATGTGTGTTTATTATGGCGATACACAGAACATAAGTTATTTCTGCTCTTCTATCTAACTTTTTAAATCATCTACATTTTTAAAAACAAGATGAGAATTGCGAGGATCGTATTTACTTTTGGAGAACTCATTTCGAGAATAAGAAATTACGTACGTAAAATGTTTTTTAAATTGCATATTTCGAATTTCTTGATGCATTTTCTTCGGTTGTTGTACATATTTTTGTCATTCTTAACCTATAATTTAAGTGCATAGGTATTTTTCAGAGCTAGTTCCCCGATATTTTTTAACATATTGTAAGAAGTAATTACTTTCGGTATATTTTGTAAACGTCCAGAAATATAAGGAATCTTATATAGCGGGAGTCTGAAGGGATATAAATACAATAGGAGGCGTGGAAATACGAGAGCTCGTTCCAACAATTTTGAGAGAAAGGTCCGGTGTGTCTCGAATTTATAAGTGATGGAGAAGGGAAGGAGGGTAGAAGCCTTCACTCGCAGCACGCGGCCAGACGCTGCTGAGATTCGGAATAAACAATAAGTTTCGGTATTTCGTAAATCCTCGTTAGAAATAAAATGTATCTAAGATTGGATAAGATACGAAAATAAAGGATTCTAGTGATGGAATCGCTTTGCACTAAGGACACACGTTCAGGATATTTTTGGAAGAAGGACTGGGTTGTAATCGAAACAAAACATAAGAAAAGGGGAAGGGATTGGCTCCACCCATGTAAGCGATATTGATGAAGAAATGTTAATGGCGTCTGGCAGATGTGGTATTTTAAAGGGTAAACTTCAGGGGCGGAGAAATGCAAGGCCGTTTGGTGAAGTAAAAGAGACCTTTGTGAGAAAGGAATGACACGAGTGTGCGGATATAAAATCTCGATGACAACTTTGGACAAATACCAGATCCCAAAACAACGCATCTTGTAATTAAAAGGTTGCCATTGATGGGATGAATGAGATGACATCATTAAGGATTTAATCGTTCGGAGGAGTTCCTGTGTGTAACGATTTGCGGACTTGGTTGGTTAATAAGAATAGTTTACTTCAGAGATGGGTGGAACTACACCAGCCGAGTTCTATAAGATAGTGGAGAGTGTTGGTATTTATAACTAGAATACAGCAGCTTCGCGATTAGACGGAGAGATGGGCGGCCGGGCAAATGGACAAAAGGAGATTTCGCGAGATTGTTAAGGAGACTTTAAAAGATTCTTAGAGACATTGACTTTTATCATTCGAGGTAATTTTTGATGTTTTAACTTACATTATTCAAGAGATTTCGACATTATTCTACATTATTATTCAGAGGTTTCTGACCATTCTGATCCTACTGAGATTTTCGAGATAATGATCATAATGGCAGAAAGTACACTCGAGTTTCATTTAAAGATGGCTTACGTCGCTATCCAACTTAAGATGAGGTGTTCCGAGCTGATTGTGCCACCGTTACTATTTAAGGATCGCGAGGGGAGAGGGAATATTCGGTGCGCAAGAAGCCATGATGCGGAGTCGGCGCTTCCTCGCCTTCCGAAAACGACTGGTGCTGAATCACATGCCTTGTAAGGTAATTACTTTGAAGGGCCCATAACCACACCTTATATTTCTAATAAAGTGTGATCAGAGTTCATTCCGTGTTAAAAGCGTGGCCAAGACTCTTGGGGAACAGTGTCATTTTCTGTTGAGTTGCTTCCTTTAATTATAGATTTCCACGATCAACTATGATAAACTCAAATGAGCCACAAGCACGAAGAGATTTTCAAACGGACTAATTCCGTTGATAAGATTGTAAAGACAGTCACAATTTGAAATGTGTGAATTGGTAATATTGGTTGCAAGCTTTTGGGGGAGTTTTCCAATGTGATATAGTAAGAAGATATGCTGTATTCATGTATTATTTCAATAATAATATTAATTTTACAAATGATTTATATTAAATGTGTTTCTTTTGAGAAGTGTTAAGGTGTGTTTCACGCAAATTACCGGCTGAACCCAATATTTCTTTGCGATTTGTAGCCAGAGGACTCCTTGTTCTCGAAACCAACCCTGTCGAGTGGCCAAGGTACGTGGGTCATAGAATTTGTTATAATTGGTGTCTCAACGTGAGATGTTATTCTCTCTCAAAATTAAATCTGTTATGATAGAGTCACCCATTAAATATGTAATAATATCTATCCTCGCCTTGCTCACGACCAAAGCAGTGCGGAACAGGCGCTCCCACACGCTCCCGCTCTACGGCATCTTCAAGGCATTCAAATGAGAAGTGAAGATGATTTTTCCTTGGATTTCACCGTTGATACTCCTTAATGACGATGTTCTTGTTGTTACCGTGCAGCTATGAATGCCTGGTTGAAAATTGCGTACAGCCATTAGGATAGAATGCTCACGCTAGCAAATAAAAAAAAAGTTTTAAACTGCTTCACTTGTCGGAATCACTAGCTATATATTACTTGGATTCTTTGCTATTTCGAAATAAATGTCCAAATGTCAATTATATCTCGTCATAGAAAGTATTAGCTAGAACTCTTGAACATGAAAAGTTCATCATGTGTATTTTGTCTCTTTCAGGTCATGTTCGGAGGAACTTGCTACTTTTACAATAAGATGTTCGATTATTGCGAAACGATTTTCTTTATTTTAAGAAAAAAAGAGAAACAGGTCTCTGACCTCCACGTGTACCACCATATTACTATGGTGATTGCAGCTTGGAGTATAATGAAGTACCACCCAGGTCAGTAAACAAAAGAACAATTCAATTCAAAACAGTTTTTTTTACAAAAAACGATGAGTATCATNACGCTAGCAAATAAAAAAAAAGTTTTAAACTGCTTCACTTGTCGGAATCACTAGCTTTATATTACTTGGATTCTTTGCTATTTCGAAATAAATGTCCAAATGTCAATTATATCTCGTCATAGAAAGTATTAGCTAGAACTCTTGAACATGAAAAGTTCATCATGTGTATTTTGTCTCTTTCAGGTCATGTTCGGAGGAACTTGCTACTTTTACAATAAGATGTTCGATTATTGCGAAACGATTTTCTTTATTTTAAGAAAAAAAGAGAAACAGGTCTCTGACCTCCACGTGTACCATCATATTACTATGGTGATTGTTACTTGGAGTTTAATGAAGTACCACCCAGGTCAGTAAACTAAAGAACAATTCAATTCAAAACAGTTTTTTTTACAAAAAACGATGAGTATCATCAAAACTTTGTTTTGTTCCAGGAGGAAATACTTTGTCGGCAGCTCTCTTAAATTCATTCGTCCATGTCGTTATGTATACGTATTATGAACTGACGCTTTTGAAATGGAATACTTCATGGTGGAAGAAATACTTAACTCAGATGCAACTAGTAAGTATCACAAGCGAATTATGTGAAATTCCGCTAATGACCAATTTAGTACGCGTAACAATAAAAATAGTCGGTCCAATTGTTAATTTTTTTCGCAAAGCTTTGTTCGTGTATAGCTATTTCTTTTTTCTTACCTTTCCTCTCGGTTTGCCTGTTTGTACTGTTTAGTCAGTGTTTGCAATGAAACAATTTTCTCGAAGCCAAAAGGAAAGGTGAGATAAAAGGAAAATACGATAAACGAACCTTTGCGTAAAAAAATNTGTTTTGTTCCAGGAGGAAATACTTTGTCGGCAGCTCTCTTAAATTCATTCGTCCATGTCGTTATGTATACGTATTATGAACTGACGCTTTTGAAATGGAATACTTCATGGTGGAAGAAATACTTAACTCAGATGCAACTAGTAAGTATCACAAGCGAATTATGTGAAATTCCGCTAATGACCAATTTAGTACGCGTAACAATAAAAATAGTCGGTCCAATTGTTAATTTTTTTCGCAAAGCTTTGTTTGTGTATAGCTATTTCTTTTTTCTCACCTTTCCTCTCGGTTTGCCTGTTTGTACTGTTTAGTCAGTGTTTGCAATGAAACAATTTTCTCGAAACCAAAAGGAAAGGTGAGATAAAAGGAAAATACGATAAACGAACCTTTGCGTAAAAAAATTAACATTTTGAGCGACTATCTCGATTGTTACGTGTAGTAAGTTGGTCATTAGCGGAACACACACACACACACACACA
>NNCF01128512.1:1311273-1448984 GCA_002313205.1 Laupala kohalensis | reverse complement strand
TTTTACATTGCCTATGAAGACCTTGCGAGACAACGAATCTCGAGATGTCGTTTAAATATAGAGAATGGTAAAGTTTATTGAAGTCAAGAATATACAGAATATTTTTGTTATAGAAGACCAAAATGTGTATAATAAAAAAATACAAAACATTTCTTTAATAGCGGTGTAATGAAACATTTTATCTCGTTACGATTTACGAGGGGTACAATGTCTTCTATTAGTCTGCCAAATATGGGAGCCGTTTCAAATAGACCTACGATTGGTCGAACGAAACTTCCCCAGTCGAAGGGGAAGGAGCAGGAGACAGGCGTTGCAAACTTAACAAATCCAAAATGCTCTCAGCGTGGGACTTTTGAAAAATAAATGGCCTTTTTTGTTTTTAGTAGTGTACGAGTATATATAATGTTTATGGCGCGTAATTTTGAGTTTTCCTATGGTGTGAATCCAAAGAATATAAGTTTGTATACGTCATTTTAATATAATACTTTTAGAAGGAGAACAGAAGAATGTCTGCATTTTATGTTTCTCTTGGTTTCGTGTTTCTTCCACCCACTCGAAGTCTACGCTCTACTTGTATCCGGTGACGCTGCATCTTTTCACTGCGTAAGCTTACGTGTCTGATGTATCCATTGCTACTTTTGCGGAGGATGTTTCTTAACTTGTGCTTATTGTGTCTCATATTTATATGTTCGTGCATATTATTTGATAAGTGAGGATGATATTTTATATTATTACTTAACGTTTGAAGAATTAACTTGGTTGCGTGGTTTTTTGAAACCAAATGTGATGAAAAATCTTCTCGTTTATTTTTCGTGATTTTTTGAATTCAATGTTTTGTAGCAGTTTCAATCGTCAAAATAAATATAATTACAAATAAAATGTTTTAACACTTACAGAATTCTTAGGCGATATAGATAAGGAGCGTTACGAAATAAGAGAAAGTAAATAAAACGAACAGTATGACCAAATTAACCGAAATTAATAATATATCAGATTAATTTTGATTCATATAATTTTGCAATTTTAAATTGCAAAGAAATTAACTTCTTAGTTTTTAGTTTAATTATATAAGAATATTGGTGGTCTGCTTGCTTTGTTCACAAGTCAATAATATCCTAATTATCTTTACATTTATCTATCAATATATCTTGATCAATATATCTTGAAATAGAATAGAAATCTTACTGATCTCCCCCAAAGACGAAAGATAAGAATTCGTATATTAGAGATTCTTTTATACAATTTTTTATATAGTAAAAATATTTGTTTAATAAATATTTTATGTGGTGTAAAATGAAGACGACCAAAATATAAAGTAACATGTTAAAACAACCCTCTCCTAATAGAATGCTTTAATTTCGCTCTCTAGTGCAGACTGAGAAACGTATACTGTTTTGCACCACTAGTTTCACGTGAGTGTATTGGTTGGTCTCAGGTTGTATCTCTTGATTATTCTCATTTGGTCTGGAAGTCTCTGTGCCGTTACGTACATTTAGATATTGCGTAGTGAACTCATCGTACAACTTTTCTCTATACGCTGTAATGACCGTCTCGAATTTCGTAACTCTATAGTATGTACGCATTTACCTCACTTATCCAAGTCATGCGTACACGTTTACGGTGGACTTGAGTGGTCTCCGGCAATAGAGGGTTATTCCTCTTCAGAGAAATATTTGCTGCAGGTGCAGCTGGAGATGTTGGTTGGCTGCTACAAGTACCGGCAGAGTATTTTTCGGGTAATCCGGACGGAGTCCATCTGCTCAACTCCTGTCCACCAGTGGTTCGTATTGTGTCGCCTCCAGCACTGGCTCCAGAGGTGTCCTGGCGCTCCCCAGGCAGTGATATATCGTAACATTTAATTCTGAGTCTCATCGTGTTCTCACGAGCAGCAAGGGAATACAAAGTACATAGAACCCCGCATATGGAAGTAAGGCTTCTTGAAAGTAAGAGTCGCCTAATCTTGCAGATCACTATTAGAGACATCGTATCCTCCGCCATTCATCCACTCAGCATGGTTGTTCGACTTTCGGATTGGAGATTTTTATTCAAGGTTTACTCCTCTAGATCCGCCGTGTTCTGCGTTAACAGGGTCACCTCGTGTAGGATGTGGTTCGTCATCACGCACGAACGGTCTTTGATACAGCGTTATTAGAGTATCTTGCATGACTCCTCAGCTAATCCCTGGGGTTGGTGAGGACCAGTGTCAGGTATGTTCCTGTAAAAAACTGCTACCTCTCCCATCTTCTTGACCCCTCATCATCATCATTATTATTATTATTATTATGAGTGATTGATTGTCTTCCACAGCTTGAAGCTGGATATTTTCCACTTGATGAAGGAACATTTTCAAGTTCAATCAAGATCTTCTCCTAAAATTTTTCGCACGTGTCAACGATTACGGTTTTCTGCATATTGGTCAGTGTGTTGGCTGCTCCTAGTATGTCCAAATGGCGATTTGTGGATTTCGGTATAATTCATGTAGCCGAAATAACTACAGGTCGAAGAATAACAACTTTCTCCACTTTTCAGATTTTCTTGAGATGGTCAGCAAAGTCCTTGTATCTGCTAATTCTTTAACCGTAAGCTCTGTGTATACTGTGAGTAAATGGAATGCCAAAATCAATTACATGAATTTCCTTCTTATTTCAGTCTAGGAACATGATGTCAGGGTGGTTTGATGGTATGGTTATGCCAGTTCTAATTTCTCAGTCCCAGTAAAGTTTCCAATTATTATTTTCAGTGACAGGTGGAGGTTCATATTTGTAGTGGGGAGTGTCTGCTATGTTTCCTGAACGATGTTGGTGCTGAATTTTTGCTATATTGTTGTGCCTTTTGGTGTAATCTGTGTTTGCAAGCGTATGGTGCCATATTTGTGGTACCATGATTAGTAAATACGTTTTCATCTCTAAAATCTTGAAAAATGTATCAGTGCCAAGAAAATATTGTTTTATGAATCCAAATGTTTCTTTATTTCGAATATTCACGCCATGGTTGCGAAAGCCATGATCGATTTGACTCCGTAAACCAATTACTCAGGCTGTACCACCTCAGTCATGAGTCAACGAAGTTAATGCATAGAAGGCAGCGAAGCGAGTGTCATTCTGCGGCAACTACGAACGTACCACCTCAGTCATGAGTCAACGAAGTTAATGCATAGAAGGCAGCGAAGCGAGTGTCATTCTGCGGCAACTACGAACGGGATTGGCAAGGAGGAACAAACAACAGTTCTTGTAGCTATATAGAACGGGGCTGGTATGTTGCACGCAAAACTCATAAGCTATGGCTGTTGATGTAACTTTCTTTCTCCTTGACAAAACAGCGTTAGTTTCCGCAGCGATTTAAAATTGGTCCCGATCAGATGAAAACTTTTAGGGTAGCTAGAGCGTAATGGCAGCTAATAGAGCTGTCGTCCGCTAGACAGCCAACACGTGAAAATTGAAATAACACTAAATTCACGATTTATTGTTACAATAAACATGCCCCTAGACAAAGTCTACAGAACCTGTATAAGAAATCCGTCTCTACCTGAAGGAAAACCGGAGCAAAACCCGGGTCAGAATGGGGCTACAGAATTATTGTACACTTGATAAGAAATAAGATATAATAAGAAATTCTATAGGTCGATAGACTATAGTTGGTAAATACCTGAAAAATGTGATGAATGAACTGTATATTATTTTAATATTCGCCTTTTTATTTATTCATTAAGTATCGTTCGTCAATCTCAAACTACTGAGTTCCACTAATAAGCACTAAAATATTTTTGGAGGATCATTGACGATATTTATGCCTACTGATTGGAGTTAGGGTTGGAAGAGTTGGGAGGGGAAGGGACCACCAACTCAAAATATTCCCCAGACTCCTTACATCCTCTCTGCGGCCCTAGACTCGAGGATGGACGGTTTTCTATTTTCCCCGTGGTTTTGTCAATAAACATCAGATATCATCTTGATGAATAGAAAATTCTTCTTTTTAGAGTCTCCGTTAATCCTTTATTCGTGCGGATATTTTCTGTCTTTACCTCCGTCATTCCTTCTCCAATTTCAAGCGTTCTTCGGAACCATCCGGTTCGACTAGACTCGATCCGTCTGTGCTCGATCCCAGCGAACAGCTGATACGAAAGAACACGAAAAAGAGTCGTCAACCGTAGTTAAGTGAGCGGAAATGGATTCTTCTCTCCACTAGATAGAATTTTTGTGTAATAATGATAATAATGCAAGAAACTGTACGACAAATGACAGGAAGTAATTGAGGAAGTATTTTTCTTACTTAAAAATTAGTCGTCGATATTTGTTCAAATCATTGCACCTAAATAATGACATTTCATGATCATTAACAGTGACAGTTTAATCACAACTTGATGTTGTAATACTGCCTTATGCCTTTCTCGTCGTTATATTAAATCAATATTGAAAAATAGACTTTTGGGACACTTTCACATACAACAGGTTTTTAAGATGAATGGTGAACCAGAGAGTGGATCTTCAAAATCAAATGAAGATAACCCTACTGGACCTCCACAGTATAAATCATTGCAAGAATATTTTGACGCTTTAGAGAAATGGATGCAGAGTGTATATATGTGGCATTGCTTTGCAGCTTCATTTCCTTATCTGGTAATGTCAAATCAATGTTTTTCTCCAACTTCTGGACAAGCTGTGGGAAATTCATTTCCTATAAATAGAAATGCTTTTACTTTCCCTCAATCTGGTAATCAATTTGGATTTGGAGCAACTGCTAATGCTGAACATTTAAGAAATCGTCACGCAGCACAAACACATCAAGTTTCCAATGGTAATACTGATTTTGCTTTTCTTCAATTGTTAAAGGAGATGACTAAATTGTTATTTTTGTGATAAGGTTTGTATTCTTATATGAATAATGTTAAAAAATTGTACAGGTATTGAATACCAGATTCCTCCCATATGGAAGAGATTTGTGGCTGAATTTTTGGACTTCCTCATTTTATTTTTTGTGAAGTTGGCTGTTACATTTATCGCAGTAGATATTTTTAATATTATGTAAGTGCAAGTAATACCATGGCAAATCGGATTAAGTTAAATTTTGTATTTTAATTAATATTTTTAATTTATTTGATAGTATTAGAAATATGATATGTATTTTTGCTATCACATGTACATTAATGAAACAATTATTTACAGAGATCTTGACAAATATGACCTTGATCTTCTGAGTCGTACTGGTAGTATTAATTACAAAACAGCTGTTGAAATGACAGCAGAAATCATTACTTTGGAAGGCATTCATCGAATTGTAGTCTCTATATTTGAAGTATGTTTTAATTGATATAAATATTTGAGCTGGTGAGAATCAGAATGGTGTAAGTCAAGAAAATAAAAATGTTAAGTCAATATTTAGCATTGTTATGCATTATTATGTTTAGTTTTAGGGTGAAGTAAGTCAGTGATACACCCAGTGGCGGCTGAGAGCCCCATATCATTCTCATCTCAAACAAAACTGCCAAGATGTTTAGAATGAGAGTGGAGAATGTAAGTCAGTCGATGAATTTATATTGATGCTAAGTGATCAGTAGTGGTTTTAGTGCTATAATTTGGTTTATTACATACTAATGGTGGTATGAAGTCCTACATATTTGACATTGTCACAGCAAATAGATATGAAACTGAGGAAATCTTGTTTTTAGAACTGAAAAGTCAGAAAAATACTTCTATTGATATTTTTGATGTTATGCCTATATTTATGGATTGACAATGTTTTGAAGTTTTTTTAGTAAAAATAGGGCTTTAGATTTATAAAAACATTTATGTTTTTTGTGAAAAGTTATGCTTATAAATCCAGGTGTCATTCAATAACTATAAAAATGTTTAGACCTAAGTGGAAAACTTATAATCGGTCACAACTTCCCAGTGAATACAACTCTGTTGAATCAAATGGTGATGTAGATAGGAATCCAGACTACAACACCGATGACAGGCTTACGCCTTTTGAACACAGACTTGACCTTATGGTAAGATGAAATAGATTACTTTCTAGTATGCCAGTCTCAAATGCTCAGATGGGCTCTAATGACCTCGATGTTGACGAGCCCTAAAGCCCCCCCCAAAAAAACAAATGCTCAGTTCGATGAAAATAATGGTTTCATCAATCTACAATATAAAGTTAAAACTAGAAAAAGACTTGGGAAACCTGAAAACCATAAAAAGCATTGCTAAAAACCTGAGGAATTCTAGGGAGAGATATATGAAAATATATGGCCACACAACTGCAAAGAAAACATTCTCAGATAACTTTAAAATGGTGTGTCATGAAAAAGTAAGAACCAGTGACAAATCAGCTCTCAATCTTTCTGGAGATTGATTGTATTAAACTGCAAATATAAGTATTTTGACTTTTTTAAAGAAATGATATTAAACACAGAAGCCGGGTAAAGAGGGTGAAATTTTAAGGGGTGGGGCAAATAAATACTACTAAAAGTCAAATCAAGGAACATCAATTGCAGTATGCAAATACATTTTTAGTACATTTTGTGTGATGGATGATGTATTAATATAAGGCAGTAAATGCTCAGAAATGTTAAATTTAAAGGAAATATTCGGAATAGAATTCTTTTTTGAAAATAACGAGTTTTATTTTAGCACTTTTACATTTCTATGCTGACTACTACATATGTATATATGTGCATTTTTGGATTTAGACAAGTATAATATACATGTACAAAAACTTACATACCCATATTTAGCACTTTTTACTGTACAAAAATGTCTAAATTTAAAAAAATGCTATTTTCTCGTATTTCCGCAAAAATGACTTAATCGAAGAATTGCGAAAAAATTACTTACGACCAAATTTGTTGCAAATTTTGTCAGCTACTCTTTTTACTTTCAACTTTTTTGATATCTTGCGTAGTTTTTGAGATATTTACAAAAAAGCATTTTGAGGTCCCTTTTGACCCCCTTTCTCCAGGAGGACCCTCCGGTCCGCTGGAGTGTTCAATTTTCTTTCCCCTTTAAAGTGACCATGAAATCTAACTTTCTGCCAAGTTTCGTGTCTGGAGGATTTTTGTCCAGTTAAAATCTTTATTTAATGGTGTTAGTTCTATTGAGATTGTTGTAGTATTAGTCATTTAAGCCCTGTATTTTTTTTCTTAATATTAGTTTTATAAAACATGTTAAAAAAGAGGGATCATTTTAGAACATAAGTAGTCAGTTTTTTTTGTTTTACAATGTAATAGGATTTTTTATAGTGTCTAATAAACCCTTGAAAACCTCAAATCAAGGAAACATTGACTTACACCACTCTGATTCTTACCAGCTCATTTAATGACTTATGTTGTTTGTGTTTACTGTGTTAATGGAGTGAATTGTATTCTTTACAGGCATTTTGGATTCGCAGAGGGCAAGGTGGTCAAGTGGGTGGTGCAACTCCTGGAAAACTCATCATGGGAATTCGTGTTGTTCGTTGTGAAAAAGTGACAAATATAGAGGGAAGACCTCCAGATGTTGTTCTTGTCTTTCCTGCTACTGATCTTGGATGGACTAGGGCACTAGCTCGCTCATTTGTTAAAAACCTAGTTTTAGCTGTATTGATTCCTGCTCTTTTTGCTTTATTTTTCCTTAAGCACAATAGGACTGGATACGACATATTATGCCATACAGTTGTGGTGGAGGATCGTCCACGACAAAATATGTAAGTAAATTCAATAACCAAATCAAATTATTTACTTTAATTCATGACTAAATATTTCAAACTATTCGTTGGACAGTTTTTTTTTTTTTTGGTCAAATTGTCCATAGTTACACCCATTCTTAGTTATGCCATTGTTGATTGTGTATTGATGCTGCCAGCTTAATAAATTGATAATTTTCAGTATTTCTTTCGTAATACATCAACTCAGAATTATTATTGCACGTATTTTGCAGTTATATGTCTTTATCAGATTAAAGAGATCCTGTTACATTTCCATTATGTATTCTATCTTAAAAATTGATTCTTGTGAGCAAGAGTTTTGTTAACTCATTTTCCATACTTTTATTAGTTACTATGATAGAAAACATTTTTGGAAAATGTCTTATTTAAACGTATTTTATTAATATGTCTGAATATGCAGATGTTTAAAGGTATGTAAATGTTAGTTCTGTTGAACTTTAACAAAAATATTTTTGTGAAAACATTTGTTTGAAATAGTTGTATTTTTTTTATCAATAAAAACTTGAGACTGTTGCATTAGTTTCTGTCTACAAATTCTGCATATTTGTGTTAGTTCTATTTAATATTTTACTGAAAATGTTGACAGAAAACATTTTTATTCATTATATACTTACTAAGGTAAAGGCAGCTGTTGTTGACCCTTTAAGAGAAATTCTCTACTTAAACTGAAGAAACATCTTGCTTGATCATTAAATAAAGAAAGTAAATACTTAAACACACTCCACAACCCTTCTATATTAAGATACATATTTTTGTATTTAAATTGTTATGAAATTTAAAAAATATGAGTTTTAAAACACTGTAACTGATTCAGAAGTTGACCAACCTGATTCAGAAGTTGACCAACCCTTAAAATTTTAAACTAGTTGTTGACCACATTTTGTTTATTAGTGTGAACATTTGCACAGGAAAGAAAGAAAGTTACTACAACAGTAAGTTTTTTGTTTATTTATGTAACTATTTTCACTTATTTGAATTTAATTAAACATAAATACATTAAACTGAAAATGTTAAAATGTCAATTCCACAACAAATTCAATTCAGGAACAGAGTAAATGTTGCAAGTTGAGCTCATTTTTTAGATTCATTTATATGAAACACCACAGTCTTCCAATTATAGTCCAGTATATCTGGTCTCTCTGACTACTTCCATTATCTTTCTCACTTATGCGTTGAAGAAATAGTTGTTTCACTTGAAGTGAAATGAAGAATTTTCTCAGGAAAATGTTCCCCCTCATATTTAAAAAAAAACATACTCATTTGCCTTTTTATTAATTGGCAACCTATGAATAACATGTTCATTACATTGAACATGCATATTATCTTCACTGGATTCATTCTACTCACGCTCTGCAGGATCTGAACTCTGAAGAAAACTGTTGTAAGTTTACTTTCTTCCCCTTTTTCAATTTTAGTTCTGTCTTCTCTTTTCCATAGTAATGTTTTTTCATTTTCATCTTGGATTTTTTCCACTGCATAAATAGAGATGTATCCTGTGGGTTTCCTCTCCACATTTCTGAGGAAGCTTTAAACATTTTATGTTTTTCAGTATCAATATTTTCACTTGGAAATTGCAGTCGTTTCCAGTAGGGTGCCAGGATCTAGTTTATTTGCGTATCATTTCCATCTGTTTTTTTTTTTTTTCCTGGTATTTTAACTTTTTGTGGATTCCAAGTTCACATTTACTGAAACTATTGAGCAGGATTCATTCGGTGATACTATCAATTCCTGAAGCAACTTTGCAAAATCCTTTCATCTCAAAATTGGAGCACTAACATTCTTATTTCTGCACTCATGAACTTTCTTTCTCTGGTGTTTTTTCAAGAATCCAAAGACAACAACATCCATTGGCTGCAATAAGGGAGTAGAATTGGGATATAGTGCAACCAGTTACTACATTATTCTCACAAAACTGGCTTGTTTGGTAGCTTAAATGGGAAGCATGACCATCAATAAAAACAATTACAGGTGAAGTAACTGAAGTTTTTACCAACCAAGGGTAAAAGATGTCAGCAAAATTCATAGAAGGTTTCACTATTCATCAAACCTCACACCCAAACCACAGCTTTTTGGAAAATCTCAACTATCTCTTGAGGAACACATTTGTATTTGAAGATAACTGTTGTAGGTGCAACCTGACCACCTGCATTTGCAGTCACCAATACTTTGACATATTCTTTTCCATCTGAATTCACTTGCTGTTTGCAGTTTTGTCTCCCTTTCTTGTCGAGACTTTGCTGCCCATAGAGTTTAGAAAGAATGCTGACTCATGACTGTTGAAAATTCTTGATGGGTCACCCAAGGTAGGTACTCTCAAGATTCTATCTGTGCTGTTCCTGTTAGTTGCCTAACAACTATCTAACTAATGTTTTTTTGTTGCAATACTTATGATCTTTGTTAATAATTATCATCTATATTTATAGTATACATGAATATCCAATAAGTTAATTTTAATTACTTATGGTCAAAGTGTCATATAATTATGTTTCATAAGACATAAATTACTTGGGGAACTTGGGGCCGATGAATTATTATACATGGCCCAAGTTCTCTATTGTTCACAGGTATTGTTTATTTCCTAAATAATCAAGATAATTTGGCTTTTCCGAATTTTGGATTATTCGATCCTAGTTACTACAGTTAAACAAATTTCTACTGAAATAACGGATGTACTGGAAATATGGCTAAGATAGGGAAATAATCTGTTCATCAGGCACCACCATTAATACTGGAAGAGTAACACTTTGAAATCTTCAGTCTTCATGACTTAAGATTGTTATTTTTACCCACTCAAATAGCTCTTGATTCAGCAGATAAAGGATGTGGTATAGTGAATGGAATTCCTATCATGGAATACTAAGTGGTGTTAATATTTTAAAAACATTATTTGACAAGAAAACCTTTTTTTTTTTAATGGAATATTTGTTACTGATATAACTGTTGAATGCTAAGAAATGAGCACTCATCACAGAAGTGTTAGCCATCCCTGTCATCACATTAAATGATTTAAAGGATTTAAGAGTGTTCATATGGGATAAAGGAGTTTAAATATTTTTGAGAATGAATTAATTCATAACACTAGTCTGGATCTTTTAAAATATGTAAAGGAAAATAGATATAGATCTTAAAGATTTTTGTCACTTTCAGACCTAATCTTACGCTATGATAAGATCACTGATACTTCTGAATGGGTTCTTTTATACCAAAACATGATTTATTCAAGTGTTGACTGCAAACGTGGAAATCATAAGTAAAAAATTATCAGACAAAAGACAACTTATTTTTTTATTTTATGACTTATGGTGGGATTCAGGCACGAGGTTTGCTCTTGCACCAAACCAAGTTTTGAAGTGAAGAAATTTGAAAAGAGATGTTGAGTTGCTGGGGTAGTTAATAGTAAGTAATGGGCAAGGAAAACTTGAACTGAAAGGCTCACCTAGGGATTGAATTCATGTCTTTAGCGAGCAATTTTTAGCAATATGTTGGAATGTATCATTTATCTGTCCACTAATTCAGATTGACAGGTGAGCAAAACAATCACTATCTATAGCAGAGAACTTCAGATTACATAAGTGCAGTGCAATTTTTTTATTGTGAATTAAAAAAAAATTATACAAACAATATCATACATAAATATTCTTCATATTCAATTCTACCACTTTCCACTTGTATTTTTTAAGGAGGGGGGGGGGGGGGAGAGAGAGAGAATGGAATTTTCATAAATCACTTTAATTTTTAATAAAATGATGCTTCATTATTTACAAATATCTCACTCTTTCATGGTAAGTCTTGATAGGCTTTGAAAAGAGGCTTTCAGCTCAGCTCAGCTGATTGTTCCATAACATAAACAACAATCACATTCAATGATAAACACACTACTTAAAACTCGCATTCAAATCACAGAACTTAATGACTGTCCATAAACTGAATATCTGATAATAGTAGTAATGTCTTGGGTAAAGGCCTTGGTTGAGGACATAGTACAGTCATTGTTTGCCTTTCCATATCAACATTGGTCCTGAAAAAAAAAATTAAAAAAAATAGTTTACCACTTTTAAAGTAAAAAATTTTGACTTAAACATTTGTATACTTACACGCATATAAATCCTGCAACATTACTGCGAATAACATCATCTTCAGTAGATGCAGCAAAGCTTACAGCAAGAAGGTGATGTAACAAATTTGTTCCTGAAATGAAACACACATAATTACATAAAGCTACAATTAAAACTAATTATAAATTTAAGTTTTCAAGAAAATAAAATAAACAAGATGTAAAACTTTTTTCCACTTAATTTTAATGCATTGAAAATACCTAATGATAAAATACCTCATTTCTCTTCAGATATGTACTTATGTGATACAATATTATATTATAAAAATTCTCTGAACTTTAGTAGATTGTTATTAAAAGTACTACAATGATACATTCCACTGCATTTAAAGTTTGATGAAAAACTTGAAATTACTTTTAAAATCATGTAAATGGAAACTTCTTAACTAATAACTAAATTTAATGCTGGGCATTTATAAATTAAACCACACTCATTCCAGAATAGAAAATTAATTTTAACCACTATTCAGAATAAATTCTTTCAAGTTAAGTTTGTCTGTGGAAACATGTAAAAGGGAAATTACAAACTATATGGTAATACATTCTTATATTTCATAAAAAAGAACTTTCTCTCAAAAAAATTCAACAAGTAGACTCTTTTGACATTTCTTTTTGTGGGGCTTTAGGACTCGTTAACATCGAGGTCATTAGAGCCCATGCAGGTGGGGAAAAATGTAGTTTCGCACCATAGAGAAGAGCCGTGTATGGGACTCTCCGAATATCTCAACCATACCCACTAAAAAATCCTCCTGAATTCAACAAATATCTAAATACAAAGATGAAAGAAAAGAGAACAGTATACCAATATACTATATCACAAAAAAGGAAAACAATTTCTAAATATTAAATTTTCTAATTACAGAAACGAACGATGAAAAGAAAGAAAGACAGACAGGACACTTTTGACATGTTTATGAATATTTCCCTATCCACCTATTCATCTGGGACTAACTTCTTGGAGGTAATTTTAATAGGTAGGGGATAAATGAATTTCCCCTATACAATTATTCCATTAGAATTACAATAAAAATATTTTTTTTAATACATAGATTCCCGAAAATTGTTACTGGATGACAAAAATGTTGCGTTGGATGAAGATGTAAAAATAGAAAACAAAAATAGACGATTGGGATAGTGGAGCCTTAAATAGTTTTTCTATGAATTTTTAAATTTAATGACCCTTTGTAGACAATTACTACTTTTATCCACACTATTTTTCAGCTTTTCCATTGAAGGATAACAATACTCCAAATCGCCTGAACACTTTGTTAATCATGAGAGAGGAAATCACAAAATGTTCATGGCCAGCACAAAAGAAAAAAAATTATTAGGGCAATATTAGAGAAGCATAATTACCGGGTAAAAATTACGTAGAGAACTTTTATAAAAGGAGAAAAATAGTTAAATTATAGAGGTAATACCAAGTATTGAAAAATACTATACGAAAACAAAAGTATCTTCCTGATTAAGAAAACTAGTAAAATACTTCAATGACGCATTAAAGTTTGTCATGTACAGCTCCCTCACAAATACTTCATAATGACCAGATGTTTTCCCATCTTATTTCTTCTTCTTTTTCCTTAAAAAAAGTATATAGTCCTAACCTGGAGTAACTGACACAAGTTTGGTATGATTATCTTCAGCTTTCATACCAAGAGGCATACAAGAGTCTGGCAAAGCTGGGGCTCCAATTTTGTAAATTTTTGTTTCATTAAATCTCACATCAAAAGAATGTGGATATAGCGGAGAGCGCATTCCATAAAAATATTCCCTCACTCTTGAATCTCTTGCTTCAGCTCTCGCACTTGAACTTCTCTCAACAACCTGCAAGTCCAGAATTGAAAGTTTTTTTAATTTGCAAGTAATTTACACAGGTATATTAGTATTAGAAATCACTACTATCTATTTGAATACTTACACCACCATTTTTAGGCAGAAAAACAACTTTGACAAATGCTGGCATGTCTCTCACTAATTCATTGTAAAGTCGTTCTTGATCAAGAACGATGATAACATCAACTTCAAATGCTTGAGCAACATGAGTGAGATGTTTATATCCATCTCCTTTCACCCATCCACATGTATTAATCATAACACCAGATGCATTTGCTGTAAAAAGAAGTGTATGAACAATATTAATAAAATGAATATAAATTGATAATTCCAAAATCCTCTTATGCTCATGAAAAGGATAAAATGAAACTTTTGTTTTTCTACAGAATAATCTCAGGTTTCTTGTGTGAGGAGGCAGAGGACTTGTGCAGAGAATGACACAATGGAGACAAGATGAGAACTATACAGTTTGAATTAGTCACCATATGCTATGGGGTCATTCCATGTCAAATCAATACAGGGTCTAAACCTCATCTCAGATGTTGATAAAATTTTGTAGAGGGGTAGCCCTCATATAGATGAAGAAAAGTACAAAGTATTGTTGTGAAATATCCACCCATTTGGAAGTTACAACAATGTAAAGTTTAAACAAAACACCCCAAAACGGCTTTACACAAAACTTTTGAATTGCTCTGGAATCTCTCTTAATTGAGATAGAGACCTGGAAGAGGTGTCATTTTACAGCTTATTTAATGATCTTGATAATGATATGCTATATGATATAGATTATGGAGAAATAATTAACATGCTCAAAATCAAACTTTTGACTTTTAATTTCTCAAAATATGCCACATTGAAAATTTTCAAATTAATACTAGAAATAGTTTATATCCTTGGTAATCATCTGGTAAAACATGAATGTGGGATGAAAATGGGTTCAGTGTTAAAACAAGAAAAGAATATAGGTTTATTGCTGTGTACCGCATGCAGAACTAGAATTTTTCTCTTAATTCTTGCTATACACTATTAAGTTAAATATTGCCCCAGTATGACAATACAATGCATATATTGTCAGATAACAGTCTCATTTTGATATAATTATGGAAAGCTCAAAGTAATGTAGTGCTATTGATGTAATATTTGTGACAAATTCGACAAAAATATTCTCAGATTTATTCTTACAGATTTATATGCACTAAAATGAACAGAAGTAATATTTTTTAAAAATAAGACATATTACACTATTTTTATTACATTCTCCTTGTGGGAAAGGGAGACTAGTCTATTTCTTGAAGAAATGTATATAAATGAACCGTCTCTAGTTACGATGGTAAACGAATTTTTATCTCGGTCTGTGTCATAAGAATCTTCCCTTTTTTTCTTAATAGTGTTATTTCTTTTCGACACAAGACACAAATATTTTAGTCTTTTGCTGTTTTGGAGAACGATTTACTCATCCAGGCTCTGGCATTTGGACAACAGGACTCTCGTTGAATTTGTTACAAATCAGACTATCTCTACTGAGAATAAATCTACAACCAATATATTCTTTTAGGATGAATTCCTAGAAAATAATTGTCCATGGAAATTATATTCTGTGATGTCTTTTTTTATTTTGATTTCCTTCCTAAATCCTATAGCTTCCTTAATTATTGGAAACAATACATCTGCGATACGTTTCAATGTCAGTTTAACTGAGTATCCGTTCTTTGTGCATAATATTTATTATGTATACCTACTGTATTTTCAATGTAGAGCGAATATTTCTGTTGAATATAACATAATCAATAATATTTCCTTTATTTTAAACTTTTCCTTTTCATAATTACATCAAATGAATTATTACATCAATAGCACTACATTACTGTGAACTTTCCATAACTATATATAAATGAGACGCTTATTTGACAATATATACTAAATAATAGTGTATAGCAAGAATTAAGAGAAAAATTCTATGACAACTTTTGGATAACCGAAAGTTATCACATATCTTCTCCACGTGTAGGGTACACAGAAGAAATATATGCAAGAAAAATTCTAGTTCCGCACGTGGTACGTGGCAATAAACCTACATTCTTTTATTGTTTTAACACTGAACCATTTTCATCCAACATTCATATTTTCCCAGATGATTACCAAGGATATAAACTATTGCTAGTATTAATTTGAAAGTTTTCAATGTGGCGCATTTTGAGAATTAAAAGTCAAAAGTTTGATTTTGAGAACATTAATTTTTTCTCCATAATCTATGTCATATAGCATATCATCATAAAGGTCATCAAATAAGTTGTAAAATGACACCTCTACCAATATAATGCTATCTCTATCTCAATTAGAAGAGATTCCAGAGCAATTCAAAAGTTTTGGGGTGTTTTGTTTAAACTTTACATTGTTGTAACTTCCAAACAGGTGGATATATCACAACAATACTTGGTACTTTTCTTGATCTATATGAGGGGTATCTCTCTACAAAATTTTATCAAAATCTGAGATGGTCATATAAAAATTCTATTATAATTGTGTTGATTTGACGTGGAATGGCCCATGTGATAACTGTTCAGCTGTAACCTCAAGTAGTATAAAAAGTTAAATATTCAAATGTCATATGAACTGTAATCAGTTATAACTGTACATCAGTTTTGTTACTGAAAGATAGTACAAAAATTTGTTTAAACAAAATATCTCAAGTCAAAATACAGTTTCATTAAATTAATCATTTATGAATAATAACATTAAATTGCAATGTCTTCATACCTCTTCGATTGGCTTGCATTCTTTCTTGTACTTCCTCAGCCAAACGGGTAACCAAAATATTATACAATGTCAAATTTCCATTAGGAGCTTTGTGTCCAAAATGATACACAAGAGGAGCCTGCTGAGAAAACCCTTCTTCAACAGATGCTGGACGCTCTACAAGAAGAGCTCCTAAAATGAACAAAATTAAAGAGAAATTAAAGAATATCTCAGTAAATATCAAATACAACACACACATTTCATTAGGGCTTAATACCTATAGATCCTGGAATAGATATTTGGCCCTGTCCCACATCTAAATCCACAAATACTGGTCTTCTTCCCATGCGAACTGCATAATTCAGCAACAGACGACAAAGAGTTGATTTTCCAACATCTGTAGGACCAACAACCATTGTAATTGGACCTCTACTATTATCTTCACCAGCTTTTTCTCTCAATTTTTCCAAACATGCATGAGCATTTAGATACATTACCTAAAATCAAAATGTTGATCAACTTAGGGAGTGCTTCAGTGTTTGAACTTTCAAACATAATAGACACAAAAATTATAATAAAGTTAGTATTTTTAAGATGAGTGAAACCACAAGTTTCTTTTGTAATGACATGGTAATGTTGTAGTACCACTTAGATTGAGTAGAAGTTATGAGATCTAAATCTTAAGGAGAATATCTCATGAAATCTTTAAAGCACATGAAAAAAATTCCCACTTAAAAATATCATTTATGATTAAAAGTGCAAGTATTATCTACTACTAAAATACACGTTTCAACAATTAACAATTCATTTAATTATTTGAGTATTAAACAAACAAATTATAATAAGCAATTCACCTGAGGAGTTTCTTTAGCTACATAACTAACATCAACTTTTCCTTTCAATTCTACTACACAGCCTCTCCATGTAAACACTGCAATTTTAGCCCCAGTGGTAAATGTGTACAATTTTCCTTTGACTAGTTCTGTTCCAAAGACTTCTGCAACTCCACTTTTGAGCTACAACAAGAACAAACGATTTTAGTGCAATTTTTTAAATGAAAAATAATAAACCAATTTATATATTGATAGGCAATACATTACCTCCAAAGTTACTCTTTCATTCTTGCTCTCAACTTCAAACCGTAATTCTGAATCTGGATCAAGCTTGAATTCTTGATTTGTAGGAGTTTTGTCATCGCTCATGCTGAATAGTCAGGCTCAGAATCTCATATACAATTGAAATTTTATTTTCCACAAAACAATGAGTTCGATAAATAATAGTAAGTAACTTACATTAGATGTTCTGAGAATATTCTTAATAGAAATCTATAACCTCAAATAAAAAAGTTCATTTTCTACAAAGAGAAAAATTGTAGGTATCGTCTCTCAGGTGCGAAAAATAGCACTATATCAAAGAAACAAATTCTAGAATATGAAAATGACTCACTGAAACTATAATGTACAGTGAAGAAGCACTAACACACATAAATGTCCGAACGTGCTCGTATTACAGAAAGCAACAGAAAACCCAACCAGACTGACTACTGCTGGCTACTGGCTGGCTACTATTGTAAACAAACAAAGTAGACAAATTAGGAAACATAACGTCCCTAAAGGGATTGGACTGCTCTGTGCGCAGCGGAGCATTTAGGTTGGCTGCGCTGATAGGCGGTAGGGTCATGTTAAGCCACTCAGACTGCACTCAGACATGTTCTTGACTTGGCATGCTTTGAGAGAGCATGTGAAAGTGTCACTGACGTTAATAAAAGGGAATTATTGTTAAATGTGGTGTTTTGTTTGTATTCGTCCTATCTTGTTTAAATGAACAGATACATAATTTGTCCGTTGTAGCTGAAATTCTATCTTGAATTGTCTTCGTCATACATTCTATTATTATGTCTACCATAACATCTCAAATTATAGAATTTCTTGAACTCGTGGGTCGATTGAAGGTTTGTTTTACAAATGTAACAATTTTTACTAATGTTTATCATATGCAATTGTCTCATTTTTTACTAACTATTTCTTTTAGCATCTGAAGAGGACAGGCTGGGTGGAGCATGGAGTTCCAGACCCTGAGACAGTTGCTGGACACATGTATAGAATGAGCATCTTGTCATTTTTAATTAACGATTCCCATTGCCCTTTGGATAAAACAAAGTAAGATAATGGAAGCAAAGAAAAATATATTTTTTTGTATCTCATTAATTTAAAACATTTTTAAAATTAATTTTGTAGGTGTATTAAACTTAGTCTCGCCCATGATCTTGCAGAATGCATTGTTGGTGATCTTACTCCAGGTATGGGCATTGAACCATCAGAAAAGCATAGAAGAGAGGAGGAAGCAATGAAACACATAACAGAATTAGTTGGTCCAGCTGGAAATGAACTCTACTTGCTATTCCAGGTATATAACCCTGTCCCAACAATATCTACCCATCCTAGCCTGGGTTTTTCTCCTGTTTTCCTTTGGGTAGAGGCAAATTTTCTCATGGGTGGGAATATCATAATACTTTTGTTATAATTAATCTCAATTTTTTACTGCATTTAATATATACGATTTATTTTGGAATAATAAATGGGTTACATTACATATTTGTTAAGTTACTTCTCATAAATATTAAATCTTCCACTGACCTTGGGCCCTTGATCTGAATTGATGGATTGGTCCCTTGCTCGTTTCAGGAGAGTAAATTTAGTTTATTACCCCTCAAGTGGTCATATGCAGTTCGCAACTCCTTTTTTGATAATAAAGTTTATTTATTTACATTCTTATGTAGTAAAGAATGAATGAAAATAGATTCCTGAAAATTTAAAGGAGTTGAGTTAAAATTGATTAATGGTGTCTTTAATTAATCTTCTGATTTTATTAGGAAAAGTTGACAACTTCCATAGCAAACGAAGATTTTTGTGTTCAGAAATTCTTAAGATAATACTAAAACTTTTTAAAAAATTATCTGTACTTTCTAAAATAAACTTTGCTGAATTCTACCTACCTGGATATCAATTGCACAACATAAAATTGGAGTTGAGAAAATTTTTAAATCATAAATCTGTACAATTAACATATTGAAATATTAATTAAAATAGTCATGGTTTCTTCCCAGTGTCATGTAAAATGTTTTGTCAATATTTGTTTTTATCCCTCTCCACTGTTAGATGAGAAATTTTGCTTCAATGGTATTTTTTATCTCTGTAGTTCATTTGATAAATATAGGCATTGTAGTTTTGTGTATATATAGACCTCCTCAATCAGATCTTGAAATATTTTTTCTGAATTTTGGAATTGTTTCAAAATGTCTAACATGGAAATATACAACATCTATTGTTATCTTTGGCAATTTCAATATAATTTCCTCAATGAATCGGATTCCGCACACAACCCAAGAATCATTTCAATAATCTAATCAGTTCCTTCAATCTTCATACTACGATAATCAACCCCACTCGCCTTCTCAGTTCATCTCGAACATTGCTAGACCAGAGTATTGTCGAAAGTTGACTCTTGAATACTTCTCAAGTATGTAACATGTGATATAGTGACCACTAGATAAATATCAACTATTTAAGATTAAAACCACTTAAAATCCTTTACAAGCTTTCTAGACAGTTAAATGAAAAAAAAGAAGAAAACTATCCATTTAAAAAAATGTTTTACATAAAAAAAATGTGGGATGATATGTATAATTGTAGAAACAACAACAATAAATTAAATGAATTTCTTTAATTTTCTTACAACTCTTGCTTTCCTATAAAACACAAGTTAGGTAAAGTAAACAGTCACTATAGATGATAACACAAGGGATCAGAATTTTCATAAAACATGTCATTTATATTATCTTTCAAAACTCAATAACCAACCTCTTGAATTTCATGATTATTTCCATAAATACATTCTTAGAAAAGTGGTCTATACAGTAATAGAAAGTGACAGGCAGATACTAGAATCAAACATCTGAACCAAAACTATGTGGAATGTCATTCAAAATAACACATTCCCTTCAGAACATTGCCAAGGAAACATTTCCCCACTAGACAATGGCAAAATCGTATCAAATCCAAAGTACATCGCAAATTTGTGGCTGTGGAGTTTTCTCTCTCTCAGAAATAGGAAAAATATCAAAATCATTAACTCCAAATCACTGTCCACCAAATACTTCCATACATGTAGTACATTCTATCTTCATTTCTGAAACTAACGCTAGTGAAGTTATGAGTGTCATCAGTTCATTAAAAAATAAATTTTCAGCAGGGATAGATGATATACGTGGATTTATAGTATAATCTTCCTATAGCATTATGCTAAATTCACTCATATTTTCAAGAGATCCTTGTCAGAAAGTGTATTTCCTGACATATTTAAGCAAGGTTAAGTGAAACCACAATAAAGAGAATAAACATGATGTTGGAATCTATTGACCCACATCCCTATACACAAATCTACTACGTAAACATGTCAATGCGCTCAAAGTTCTACCTAACCTCTTGTCTCGATTTCATTCAAATTGTCTAATTGTTAATACTGATAAAACAGTATCCAAGTCACTTTGCAATAGTGTAACAAAATCTCTTCCTCTTACATCACTTTTGGTAAACAGAACCCAAATAAAAAGTCAGGATAACCAAATTTTTAGGGCATCATATTCAGGACAAGTTCAAATGGAATTGCCACATTGATAATATGAATTCCAAACTAGTGCTATGTTTTCTGAATTTTAATAAACATTGTAAGCCAACACATTTCTCACTGCATGTATTTTGCAAATGTTTATTCTCATTTATGATAAAGAGTTCTCTTCTGTGGTCAATCTACTCAGAGAATTGTAACTTTTAGAATTCAAAGAGAATAATTTGGATTATATGTAAATTTCACTCTCGAAAGTCATGTAAACCTTCCTTTAGAATATTAAATATTACTTATTTCCTTTGCATATACATTTATGAAGTAGTCATGTTTGTTAAGACAGAAACCCACCCCTGCTTTAGAAGAAGCAGTTCAGTTCACAAACACAACACTTGTAATAATGCTAATATTCACTGTCTTCACGTATCAACCATTCTTTGCCAAAAGGGTCCAAATCATTGGGAATAATTTTGTAAAATGCTCTACCCCAAAATATAAAAGATATAAATAAACTGAATCTCTTCAAATTCACTATTAAAAGCTTTCTAATGCGCTATTGTTTCCATAATATGAAAAAATTTACAATTTTAATGAAAGAAATAGATGAAAGTTTCAATTTTCCATAAATATTGTTTTCATATGATTTCTTTTGTGTGTATGTGTGTGGGGCTTTAGGGCTTGTCAATGTTTTCATATGACTTCGGATGATGTGATGCCAATTCCTCTTTTATTTTATCACATCATTGTTGTAGTACTCTTGATACTGATTAAATTCCATTTTTCATGTTTGTTGTTTTTAACCCTTTTTATTTATAATAGTTTATTTCTAAGGCCAGTATACATGGTTATATCTATGGTCAAAGATACAATGAAAGTTATGATCAATGAGAACTTAACAACAACCTGTATCATAGATATTTGATCATATATCATAGGTATTCGAGATAGAAACATGACTGTGCAATACCGACCAAATTGTATTTACTTTAGCACGGTTGAATGCATTATCTCGGTTTCCCCATCCTGGCCCGGGTTTTCCTTCAGGTAGTGGTAGATTTTCCATGGGCGGGAATATCATTAATACTTTTGTTTTATTAATCTTGAATTTTTACTGCACATAATGTCTACAATTCATTTTGGAATAATAAGTGGATAACAGTATGTATTTATTAAATCACTTCTTTTATACATTTTTGAATCCGCTATTGCCCTTGGGCCCTTTATCGGAATTGATGGGATGGTCCTTTGTTTGTTTCCGGAGAGTAACTTACTTTATTATCCTCCACGTAGTCATATGTTGCTTGCAACTGCTTTTTTGATAAAGTTTATAAAGCTTATTTAGAGCAAACCTACTCTTTAAGGTTGTTATATTCCTTCAGTATTCATTTCAGACCAGGAAACAGGCCAAAAAACAGCTGTGCTTTCGATTAATTCACAGAAAACTGAAATGGTTTTAATCTCTTCCTACAAATGTAACAAGAGTGATTTAAAGTTTGCACCTATTTTCTCCTTGTGCTTGAGGTGGGGAGTTCAAAAACTTGGGACATTTTTCGTTTATTTGCAAATACTTGAAAATGATGAAATTTTAATAAAAATTTATCTTTCATGAATTAAAGTTTATTGAATTTTGTGTTAATTTGGTATATTGCATATGAAATGCCATCAATGGTTTAAAGTTATGGGAAAATTTAAAAAATATTATTTTTTTCATTTTCCACAAAAATAGCACTTGTATATTTACGTCCTCATTTTTTTGTGTTATATTGTAATGTATTATATGAACAGTAACACAGTGCTTTATATTTTAAGTCATTAAATATTGTGTCAAAAGTAATATTTTTGCATTTTACACAAAAGTTTAATTTATTTTTCTCCTGAGTACCACACATACTGCATTTCTCAGAAGATGACACTGAGAAATCTCTAAGAACTCTAAGTTGTATATCGAATGAGCATATTTCATTTAAAGTTACGCAAAGTGTTAACTTTGTAAATTTATAAAAACCTTCGTATATTTTTGTCAACTGATGCATTGCATTAAAAATAACATTATGAAAAATAACATAATTTTTATGTGCTACACTATCAAATCTTGAACCTTGAATTCATATCCTTGAAAATTTAATCCTTATGCTTACCACATTACCTACATGCTTACCATATATCAGGGTCCTTGATCGGAATTGATGGGATGGTCCCTTGCTTGCTTCCAGAGAGCAAAATTAGTTTATTATCTTCCATGTGGTCATACACAGTTCGTAACTGCTTTTTTGACAATAATTTATTTATATATTCAACATATACCATATATACAACATATTCATGTATTTACTTATTTTGGTTTCTTTTATGAGGAATATGAAGAACAGACTACTCCTGAAGCAAAATTTGTTAAAGACATTGACAGGTTTGATATGGTTTTACAAGCATTTGAATATGAGAAACGTGAGAAGAAACCTCATGATCTAGAAGCATTTTTTGAGTCTACTCGAGACAAGTTTGACCATCCTCTTGTTAAATCATTGGTTGAGGAAGTGCAGAGACAGAGATTCCAGTATGAAGCATCATTTTCCAAGACTACCCAAGAAGTAAGTATTGGAATTTAAAAGAAACAATTGATATACCGAGAACAATATTTTATTGATAAATTGTTTCCAGTAAAACTTAGAGTGTGTATGTTCCTTCCTTTATGTATCCGTTTTATGAGTGATTGATATTATAAAGACTTTGTCATTTCAAGTTGGTAGGTCAAACCTGTGAGAGCTTTTTCAACATTGATATCTATTTGCAATGGGTAAAATAATTCATTTTGTCAAGATATTTTGTGGTATATAATGTCTTTTTGTATTTGTTACATGTACCTAGAAGAGGTGCCTATTTCCCTAGCATAAGATTTCTTGATATGTTATACCTAATTTTTGTATGCACTATCTGTTGCTTTTCCATCCCCGTTCTATGGAATGATCCTTTTCCTGACACATTGATAACTCCCCAATGGGGTGGTTAGTTCTTGAAAACCCCAGTCTTTTGAGTTCAAAAATTTGATGGAACTTTTACTTGAGCATGTCAAGTCAAGTTGTATCTTGACAGCTTCCCTCGTCATTACTCTATTATTATTATTATTATTATTATTATTATTATTATTATTATTCCTCTAGTACCGTATTTAACCGAATATAGTTCTCGAAAAACAATAGCCCAAAAATGTGGGGGCAGGAATTTGAAATTTTGGACGGGAAAGCTGCTAATTCAGTTTCGTGGGTAAAAACGAGTTAAGCGAACACAAATAACTCGATCCGTAAAGTGAAACACAAATAACATCGATCGATGATGGCGGGATTTGACGCTCATTCGAAGTGAAAAACGAACTGGTCCATGTCGCCTAGGAATGACTGATCACCGTCCGTGACACACGATTCTGTCGATGGGGATCTTCTTCGACGCTACGTAAGTCGGGAGAAGCTTCGACGCGAACTTCAAACTGCGAGTTCTAAATTATGCTCACACGCATGGAAATAAAGCATATTCGAAGTAGAGCCGAAGTCGTGGGATCAAGCGATGTCAGGAGGAGGTGGACAGCGCCAGTTAGCTTTTCATTTTAAAGTCTTGTGATTATAACTACCAGAACCAACCATTTCACGTGGAATTTCGAATGATCACTTCTGAAAGACTTTGATGAACTCAGATTCATTTTTTTCCTCACTTGTGCCTCCCACAAGAAGAGTGGGCACTACATTCAAACAAATTGTTTTAGGTTTCTCCAGTAACCATTGGATTGTTCTCTGGAAATAACAAAAGTTACTCACAAAAGAATTGTCACTTCAATTTTCCTAGCTAATGGCTGTTCCAAAGCTTTTTAGCAGTTGAAGAAATCTTCTGCTGCCATTGTATGGGTTCTTGTGTAATTAAGAGGGTTCAAAATATGTACCCATATTTTACCTCCTGTAAAGATTCAAGCTATAAAATTTTTCCTAAAAAATTTATGGCCTTTCCTCTTTCTACTTCTTACAGAGAGGAGTGAGAATTCTGGGAACTGCATTGAGCAAACAATTGACATTCCTAAACATTCATGTAGAATAATTAGATTTGTTGGTGTAGACCATCTGAAGCAAACCATTTACCAATGGATGCCACTGACACACCTATGAGTATCTCATGACAAAAATTTGTATTGTATTGCACATTTCTGAAAATATTAACACTGGAAGACTCCCAGATTCTCAATTCTTACAAGAAGTCATCTTCAATTGATTCTCTACCTATGCAAATTACGTACTCCTGTATTGACTTCAAAATGTAAAGGTATAATATTGCTTAATACTGTCAGTATATGGGCATGGATTTCTTTTGATCTGTTCCACACTGTGGTGACAATTTTATGTGAGCTTTAAGCTCCAACTTTACCTGATCCAAGCCTTTTTGTAAACACAAGTATTGATTCAGCAATCTTTGAACAAAATAAACTGTCTGAGTAATTTCTGTTGGGGAATATTGAATTTAGTTACTGCAAAGGCAATGTGCTAAAAAATTTGCATTTTATTGTATTAGAAAATGTTAATTACAATTCTGTACAGTTTATTATTTCCTTTAGTCTGGTTGGCTCTCATGTTTTAAGAAATGAACTCAAAAAGAAATCACCAATAGATAATATTAAGATCTTAATCAAGTATTCAAAATCTTCATGGTATATCGTAATTCATAAAGCTATGGAAAGAAATCAAAAACCTCCCTCTACATGTTAAGAAAAATATGATACCAGACAGGGAATCATCTTAATGACTGTTTTATACTATGTACAAGTTAACAATCACATTATGTTTGATAGGAAGATTGAAAAAATGCACATTATTTGTGTTTCAAATGATGAGCCCTAATTAAAAGTTATTATTGACAACATTAACTCAAAATGTGAATGAGGTGTCATTAGTAGAAAAATAATGAACAAATTATATATTGTAAACATAATTTAATCAATATTATAAAGTATTTAATAGATATGTCCATAAATGCACAAGTTTTCAGTGATTGTTTGAAACTTACCAACATTGTACTCACATTTGAGAATAAGAGAGATACCTACATTATTGATAATGACTGCTCTAGAGCATTAATTATTTAAATTGTCAAAATTGTTGAAAAAATATATAATGAAAAGAAATTCTTAAAATAAAAATGTCTTTCCTTCCTTGCAGAATGGTTTGAGGAAAAATATGTCACTGCAATTGAGTTTTAACAGATTTATGTTAAATTTGAATTAATGTTCAGGACTTTTCTTAGATCTGGCAAAGCTTTTAACAATGTGAGTCTTTTTTTCTGTGTTCAAATGCAATCTTAATTGAAAATGATGGTTAGCCATTGTATCTTATGGAATCCTATCCAGGAAGTAGAATTCAATGCGTGAAAATGAAACACAATGATTCTGGAAGTATGGGTAAATATTTCTCATCTAATAGAACAGTCACAAATATGAGTTCCCCAGGATCCTTACTGGAAATTCTCCTCTATAGTGTACATTTCAGACCTGCCAACCTTTGGCTGTCAAGTGTGTATGCTTTGCAGATGATACCACAGTAATGACTTGGGATGTATACAAATTAAAACTATAAAATTTGTTAAAAGTATAGAATACAATCTGCAAGTGTACTGTATGAATGATAATTAAGTTAAAATGCAAAAGATCTATAATATTCACTTTCCTTTTCAAAGTTTTCCTGTTACTGGACTTAACAAAAGCCCTAAAGGACTGTTACCAACAGCAGTGGTCTAGTGGTAGCATCTTCTCAACTTACCGCTGAGCAGTAGAGCATGGGTTCAAACCCTGCTCGGCCTAACTATGTGAGGTTTTCTGCTAGTTTCCCTCATCTACTCGTGACAAATGTCGGTTCGGTACCATAAGTTCCCTGTCAACCCAACATCTCTCCTACCCAATTCCCTTACCCAAGTCACGGTTAGGTTTAAAGAGTGGCCAAATGGTCTGAATCTCACCAAAAAGAAGGTTTGCAGAGTGTAGAGATCTGCAATTTCTTGGCCTCTACACTATGAGGGGGAGATTTTCTTGTTTCCATCATAAAATTCTAGTCCAGCAATTTCAAAATATGTATTAGAGGCATGTAATAATGTGCTAGTAGCTAATCATGGATTCTAAGCTAAGAGGGACTGAGAAACTGACGAGAGGGTTTAGAAAATCTAGGACTTTCTTTGGATTTGGGACCTCGTTACCCTTCTTCCACCTCTACCACCTTCCACCCAGGCGCAAATACAAGGGGGGTAGGGTTAAGGGGGTCATGCCCCCCCCCCTAAAGTCCCACACAGAATGAGTTTCTAGCCGCGGAAAAGTGTTTGTGATTTTCAAAGACGTTGACGCATTTGAATAATTTTTAATAAGTAATTAGTACTGCAGTACATTTGTAGAAATGATTTAGCAACGCACTACGTGCCTTAGTTGTGAGAGTGGGTGTCGATGTGCATGTCAGATGATACTCATGCGAGGAGAGTTTAAAATTTTGTAAAAGGTTTTTATGTAAACTAGAAAATTACTGTACAATAATCATTATTAGTCTCTAGACTTAAGACTGGTAAAATACTCTGGCCTACAAACCTGGAGGTTAACTAAATTAAATTAGAACTCACCAATTGTCCCGTATTTGTTTGGAACCAGACTTCCTGCTTCTAAGTATGATTATTTTTTTCACTCCTTTGACCATCAGCAATATTAATTGTATTAGTTTCTCTAAAATTATTGTTTAATACCCATTTCATGGTTAATTGTATTTTTAGGAAGTTTTACTACACAGATTACCTTCACAAAAAGAACGAACATTCCGGAGACAAGATTTACAGAGGCGTAGAGCGTAGAATTTGTGGTTGGAACCTGGGTTCATCAAAAATTTCAGAGTTTACTTGAAGTTGGAGAATTTGCACAACCTTCATATATGTCCACAAATCAATTTTGATCATAAAATTATGCTCTATGTAGTTTCGTTTTGGTACAGTCCTTTTTTTTTATTTTATTTTATTTTTTTTTTTCATTTAACAGAATAATTCTTTAGTATTTAAAAACCTGCACCCCTGATTTTATTCTTGTCCTTGAAAAATTAAATGTTTCTCTACCTCAAAGAGTTGAATACAATTTTTGCATCTTTAATCACAATAAAAGTTTTGTATCTATCACTTTCCCCTGTCGCTCAAAAATTTTAAAATAATCTCAAAAGTAGGGCATAACTGTAGGACCCTGCTCCCACCCCCAATCAGTAGGGCTATATTACAATTAACCAAAAATATTTCAGTACATATTTTTAAAACACATTTAGTTGACCTATCATACATTATTTGTGAAATAGATATTCAGCTATTGTATGAATAAATAAATAAGTGTGTATTTCAATAATTAAGAAAAAAATTCCTGGGATAAATAGTAGTGATATTTACAAGACTTTCTTCGTTTATCTTTCTAAGACACTTAGTCTGGAAAATTCTTTCTTGTCAGTTTGACAGTCCATCCATGAATGACTTCATGCATAATTCAATAATGTTGTGTGTTTATATCACATAAATAAATGTACACTTTCTTCAGTTACAATAATTAACAATTACAAGTAAAGACATTAAATAAACAAAAGTTTTGTGTGTATCATAGGTTGACTTATAAATGTAAAATCCTATCACTTATGATAATAAGATCTATCAAACATGGTTACTTGTAAACAGATATCAAGATATTATGAATAAATTAATAAGAGAATAATAAAATTCCAGGGTTTTATATTATACAAATTAATCTAAATTTTCTTCGGCTACTGTAATTTAGCAACTACTGACAAAAATATTCAATGATTATTCACAATAATCTGTTAATTATAATTTTTCTTATCTTTTGAGGAGCTTTACTATATAACAATTTAGATATATTTTTCCATTATCAGTTTTTATTGATTTTACATTTTAAAAAATTCTTCATCACCCTGATTGATTTTTTGCTTTATTTTTTAGGGATTGAGATAATTAATCCTAAACAACATCATAACTTACAAATTTTTCACAATATATTGGGATTGTCCAAACAAAGGTTGTAAGTTATAACTTATTTATTTATCTTGATAATATAATGGACGTAAATGATAGAATAAGTCAAATAATCCTAACTTTTGGGAAACAAATAAAATGTATTTATCTCGTAAAGCAACAATTGTATCATGATCTTAATTATGTACCTTTGAAGAAGAATGTACATTTTGGACTCAAAAATTCACAAAAACAGTTTAACTGCTTGTGGAGAAAGTTCTTTTTCTTCAAGGAACCCAAATTTTAAATAAATGAACAAAAAAAATACAATTTTGTTATGTACTAAGATTTTCCTTTACTGATTCCCCTTTCTTTATTGAACCCATCTTCTTAAAGGTCACAATCAGTCACCATCATCTCTAAAGTCAGTATACTGATGTTGCGGACCAACAGAAAATCTTTTTGTAATATTTTCAAAGCTCACTAAGTAGTATTATTTCTTTTTTTTTTAAGGTGCTCAATTTTTTACCTCTTTATTGTATACCACATAAATTAACTAACTGGTTCAATGTGACAAAACACTTTTCAGTGAAGAAGTTCATAGATTTACAGTATAATATAGTTGAATGTGAAGAGTTTGGTGTGTATAGTAAATAAAGTGAAAGAAACTACTCATCAAAAAATATTCTTTTTTATCCTTTGATATGTTTTGACAGGACTCGAACATCCTTTCACAAAACATCTTGCATATTACATAGATTACAACATTTAATTGGACTGCTCCTTGAGGGCAAACCCCATACACCAAACACTAGTGGCTGAGCTGAGCACATCTATAATTTGTGAAATAAGATGAGCTTAAATTTGTATTTTCTGAAAGATCTAGTAACTTTTGTTATGGTATTGTTTTCTCTCTTTTCTCATGAGGGATAGAATTCTGGGAGGCGGCTGCAAAACTGAATTTGTAAGATTTATGTCTGCCAAAGAAATGTGCCACATGGAATAAATTTTCACCTCCTTAATACTACATCATGGTATCTACTCCAGCACTTTTTATGTGACTGATTAAAGTTTTCTGTTTCCAGATGTTTAATACAAAACTGTAAGGAATTATTAAACTTGTTCATAATCTACAGTTCCCAAGAGGGGTATAAGATTATTTGCAACTTATGATCTTGTTAAGCTGTGCAGCTGGAGTTAAAATTATGTGTGTGAAATTTTGGTATGTTTTATCCCCGTTATATTCAAGAATTAAGTTATATTTTACAGGAATTGTTTTCTATTATTGAATACATTTTGTTTGTTCCAGAGTAAGAAGTATATATTTTTTTAATTGTTTTGCAAGTCATATTGCAATATCTGTTGCTATTTACTATTAAATCATCAGAATGGAATTGTCTTCAATGAATCTTTTTAGTTAGAAATGATGAAAGTTGCTGGATCATTGAGCTGGAAATTTATACAAAAGAAATTAAAAATTAGATGTGAATAACATAGAGGTTGAAATACAAAATATCACTATAAATTAATTAAAGATATGTTTGAATTAAAGGTAATTTCAGTAATAGAAATTACAATAAACAAGAAAGGTAGAGGTGAGTTTTATGTGACTCACTTGTGAAGTAAACATTTTCACACAACATATAAAATACAATGTTGAATTTTGTTAGAGAGGTTGGATTCATCTATTATAATATGTAAGATATTATAAAAATGTAAGAAAATACTTAGCTGAGCACAATATTGTTTGTAAGGGAGCAAGTAGCAAATTGTATAATAAAAATGGTAACTTTTTCAGATTAAAAATGGAAATGATAGCAAATTTTGACCCTTTCCTGCAAGAACACATTTGGAGATTTCAATCATCAGAAATATGTAATCATTACTTGAGGGTACACATTCAGACTGATTTTGTCAAAGAATACAATTTGTCAGAGAAAGTTGCAGAAAACATTATATCTGAGATTAAGACTGCAAAAAATTTTTGCACTCCAGTTGTCAGCCATTAGGAAAAGATTTGTATGATTATACGGTGTGTTAAGATAGCAGTGCAGTAGAGAATATTTCAGAAGGGTTTAAGTGTAGAAGAGCATTTTATTTCTTTTAATGCTGAATAAACAACAGGCAAACTTTTAACAGATGTCCTGTTGGAAGAGGTGAATAAAATTGGTCTGACAATCAATGACTGTTGGAGCCAAGGCTATGTTAAAGGCTCCAGTATGAAAAGTCCATGGTGTCCACGGTGGTGCAAGCACATGTTTTACAGATTAATCCAAAAGCATTTTACGTGCCAGGTGAATACCACATTCTTAATCTGATAATTTGTGACACAGCAAAATGTTTTCCTAAGGCTATGACATTTTTTGGAGTTGTTCCACGAATAATTATGTACGAGTTTAATGTTACTACCAAAGGTTTAAGCAATCGAACAAAAGGTTTCCTTATAGCTATAGGATCTTTCTCTCTCTCCTGGTCTTATACCTGTATAAGAGAATAGTGCAGTCTTTATCAAACATGATTCGAATTTTTACAAATCTTTACAAAGGAACTAGTCATGAAATTTTATAACTATATCAGTTATACAAAAACCCAAATATGGGTATTATGTTTTCTGGAGTGATGGGTGATGTATGAAGTCTTCATAAACCTTCCTGTGCTTCTTGAATTGCTTAATTTTCAAAAAATTATCATGAATGTAAACTATTAATTACTCATCGTTTTTCCGTGTATCTAGACGTAGAGTAGGAATGTGATAATTATGGCCAAACGTAAATGTAATTGAACCCCGAATATGCAAGTCCTGCAATGAATGAACGGATGTTGACTAATTGTGTTGTCGAACTGCACACGGGGGTCATAATCCACCCTTGGGATGTAGGCGAACGTTCAAAAATGGCCAGAAATATTACGGATAGTGGTGTATACCCTTCTAATCGTCTTATCTGCTGCTAATGCCTCCAAGCCCGGGAGTCGGACAATCGTGTCACAGAAACATTTTCTTCCTGGCCTCGTCAATTCCAAATCTTTATCGATTCAGAAGGTTTACGTTAGTTGTAATTCAGAATTTCTATTTTGGAAGGATGTTTACATATAGTAGAAGTAAAAAAAATTAAGAGACAAAAGAAGAACAAAGAGAGAATGTTGTGGAATGTCTGTAGACGGGAACACGACTAGAAACAAATTAATGTAAAAAAAGTGTAGGAGCACTATTGCTTGATTCAGTTTTGTTTCATTGACACAAATTATGTGCGTGTAAAAGTTATTTTACTTTCACGATTTTCTATGCAACGTGATTTCTTTCAGAACTATTGAAAATACACGCATGAATGTTTCAGGCTAGTAAATATTCCTGATAAACAGATAAAATGTATGTTCTAAAATACTTCAAAACCATTCATATTTTAAAAATACTGCCCTGTATAATACAAAGATGGATAAAAAGACGTTACGATGATTAACAAAAATTGTGTATTAATAATAGACAAAAAATACAAAATAGAATTAAGAGACGTTCTTCCCAATGCACTAATGTGCGGAAAAGAGCGTGGTGAAACCCTCACTCTGCTGAACAGTGATTCTGTCTGATAATGTCTGTGAAGTTTTCAGCTTGGGTTTCCTTCGTGCACACTAGACCATGGAGACTAGACCAGTCCCCAGCAATACATCTCTTTCCCAATTTTTCCGCCTGAGTCTCACCGCATCATAAATGAGGCGTGAAATGAAGAATAAGATGTCTTCCTCAGAACACTGGTATTGTTGTGAAGTTAGTACGTGACCCCGTCACACCGTGATTGACTCCATAAGTTGCCATGTATGTATAGACAGACGCAAGATCACCAGAAAGAGGACCGCTTTGTCATCTGCGACTTAATAAATCATCTGTTAATTGTTGACATTTAAGTCCGCCAGACGGTTTCATAAATTAAGACAAATTGCTTCAGCGTGGGGTAAATTTCACGAACCGCAACTCGAATCCATGGTCGCGGACTTGAAATGCCATAGCTGAATTAAAAATACTTGCTGGAATGAGAGGATTGACTAAATGCGTATCGTATTGCAAGCGGGAGTTGCCAAAGTAATAGTCCCTTCGAACGTAAGTGTTGGAAATTATGTAAAAATGATGTAAGTCCTGAGATATTGGTCGGACGTAGGAGAGCTTCAAACTATAACATTTTTTGACATAATCTTGGAAAGGTGTAATACAGAGGCGGGAAACATACGGTTTTTCGGAGTATAATGTGCTACCTTTTGAAACAAGCTTTCATATTGTTTTATTTATGGCATTGACAATCATATACGAATACTTTTGCCCTGTGTTCATTTCTCTAATAGATGATATTCGGTAAGAAATGAATAAACATTAGTCACTGTTCTCATTATACACAATTTTTTTATTTCAATTTGTCCTCAGAAGGACATTCGAATGACTGCTTTCAACCGAGAAGTTACCCACACCTGAACATGTACATGCCGTAAAGAGTTTTGGGAACATCCTCACGACTGATTCTAAAGTAACTGAAAGGTCTGGCGTTGAGGAGATGGGTAGTCGAACCACTCAGTCATTGCAATCATTTAGTTTATTCCTATTGCTAAACTTCAGCGAGCGCAAGCAGTGGCAGCGACCGTGGTAGTATGTAGCTCTCGGTGGACCATCGTTATTTGACGGACGGGCATCAAGTATAGCGTAAGAAAGGATCTTTTTGAGGGAAGTCGGGATCAAAGCTGAGCTTCCACAAGGCCCCAAGCTATGAAGGATGGAAGGTGTCTAGGAGTTATAGCCGAGGTCCCAAGCTATGAGGGATGAATAGTGTCTAGAAATCATAACCGAGCATCCTCTAGGTCCCAAGCTATGAAAGAGGGTTGAATTAAGATACGCTGTATGCCATCGTCCAGCGATTCACTCCCCGTGAGCTCTTGATGTTGCTGTATACAGTAATTCCGCTGAGTCTACTCTCTGCCAAGACCGCTGTCGTCTGCAGTTCGTCGCTCGAGCGATGCGCTGCCCGCTTTACGACACACGTAA
Organism: Laupala kohalensis; assembly: GCA_002313205.1. NCBI lineage: Eukaryota > Metazoa > Arthropoda > Insecta > Orthoptera > Trigonidiidae > Laupala > Laupala kohalensis. The sequence goes on along the minus strand of NNCF01128512.1, from coordinate 1,414,965 downwards.
GGGATACCCAAATTTGAGTTTGCTGCTGTGATACACACTTGCTCAGTTTATTGTGCATTTATACATGATATATTTATATGGGAGAGAGGAGGATAATGTGACTTAACCTTTAATTTTTGAAAATATTTACAAACAATTTAAGAAAATATATTTAATGTATATTCTTATAATGTTAAAACAGGACTCTGTATAAAAACCGTGTGAAGTTTAAAGATGATGCAATCAGCTATTTTACGATAAATGTATAGACCTAAGGACCAGATGAAATCTAATTCACGTGTTTTTACATCTAGACCTAGATATAAAATCATGTGAATTAGGTTTCATCTGGTCCTAAGGAGAGACTACCCATTCAAAATTGAAATATCCCTCCTGCTTTTCTTTCCTTTTATCTAACTGTCGATCCCCGTAAACCGGAGAGAGAAGAATCGGTTCCTTCTCTACGTGACTACGGCGAAAACCGAAATTCTTTCGTTCAATATGTGAGTGACTTTTCCAAACTTATTGTGGGGGTGAGACATCCCTAGCGCCCCTATGGAGGGACGGAAATGGGATGCATTTGTAAAAATAATGGAAAAATCCGAAATTAGATAGGAAATCGTTTCGGTGCTATAGAGACGGATAAGGACACCCCTGGTGCTCTGTAAGTTGACAATCAATCCACATTGGAGATAATATACCACTAACATCCCTAGGACGGGTGGTAACGAGGAAAAAATAATCAAACACGACCAATATTGTTGAGTACATAATTTTTTCGGTCGCAGAAGTGTTACGCTTTCAGTGCACCTTAACTCTACGAACTCCGCCTATGAAGGAACACACTCCTCTAGGGTAGGCGATGAAATGTAAATCAAATCGAAAATGACTGATGTTAGTGTTGTGATCATAGTTTTCGGGGCCGCTGAAATTAGGAGTGACATTCCCAAAGATGCCTAAATACACTATCAGCGCGGATACACCCCTAGCACCCCCAGGGAAGGGGATGCGATATAGAAATTATTGAACACGACAGATACCAGTGGCGAGTCCACAGTTTTCGGCATCGTTGATATCGATAGTGGCATACTGATATCATTTAAGTATAGTCAGTCCTCATGGAAAACAGACACCACTATCAACCCTTGGCTAGGGGTAGAAATAGAATAATGACTAAAAATAATTTAAATCTAATTTTGAAATAGAAAAATGCACAGGATTCATAGCTTTCAGGGTTGTTGAGATGATTAATGATACTACCAAAATACACATCACATACCTGGGCTCGGTACCTGGAGATTGGAAGGGCGAGACGTAAAAATAATGTAAAGTGGCAATAAAGTGCCCACAGCATAGTGTGCCGCCTGGTTCACTTATCTCCTGTACGGAGATGTGTCTCAGGTCTTCCGGGGTTTAGGTTTGGGTGGAAATGGTGTACGGTTGTGGAAGGCGAACGGGTGGTGTGGTGGTAAACAACCCTGCGATCAAAGGAGGAGTTCCGGGTTCGATTCCCGGCTCGTCGCCATTTTAACCTGACCGAAAGTTATCACATATCTTCTCCACGTGTAGGGTACACGGAAGAAATACATACGTAAAGTGACCTATGTTACGGTCGAAACCGTTATCGATTCAAGATGAATTACTGTCCACTTTTCGTGGCTCAAGGTTTCCTAGCGGTTTTCAAAAAATCATGTGTTGAGGCTTTCGGGGTTTTTGATATGAACATAATTCTGATGCAGCTATATAACTGTTCAGACCATATGAGGTGCACGACACCCCTGGAGGTGGGGGCTGGAAAGGGCGTATCTAAAAACATATCGAAAATGGAAGATAGAATCCCTAACTTTCAGTATTGCTAAGATGAATAGAATATCATCCAATGTCAGCCATTGTTAAGCCACCATTCGGGGGAGGGGGTAGATAAATATTCCTAGATACTCCGTAGGATGAATGGGGAGTGTCATTTTAAAATATTTAATCGAAAAAGACTGATATTTGTGTATTTTGTATTTCAGGGTCTTTCAGATGATCTGTAACATGATGCATCTACAGGGGGTTCAGAACTTAAAGGAGGTTCAATATTCCTAACTCTCCTAAGCGTGTTAGGTTAATTGATGACGTTTCAATTGATTTGTTTCTATCAAGGACAACGTTGCTTGATCAAGGGTGGTTTCACCCAAGAATTTATTTATCTTGTCCCTGGTGGTAGAACTTAAAATGATGTATAGAATCTAGTTTTGTATTAAATTTGTATCATTATGAATTTGTAAAATTAGGATGCTATATAAGTACGATTTTAAAAACCAATAACATTTTTTTTGATTTTATGACGAATATAGATTTTAGTTTTTCGTGAGTAAAAGAAAGATTGGTATAATAAAAAAACCTGGGCGACCCCGGATAATCTCCCAGGATATGAATTTCATAACTATTGATTCTTAAATAACCATATATACTCTATGGTTATCAATAGGGATGAGAGAAAGTAGTATCAAGTTGCAGACATACTACAAAATTCACGTGAGCAAAACCTCGGCTACTTATCTAGTATATATTTATTACGGAATTCTTGAAAAGAAAGTGGCTCTACAGTCTTCTATAAATTAACAAAATATATAAAGTTAACGAAAATATAGAAAATAAAACATAAAGGCCTTCAAGGGGGGAATTTTCTTTTGTTGTATTTTTTTTGTTTGCTAGTGGACGCGTTTGGATTTATATTGTATACTTCATTCTCTTCTTAACACAATTGTACCCCATGGAAAATTGCATTTGGCGTTCACATACAGAAATAAGTTAAATGAATTTTTAAAGTAGAGAATTACAATATATTATTACCACTCTTACCTAGGTTACTTGAATGAAGGGGTAATAATTTTTCTGACTACAGTAAAATCAATGGAAATTACGAGTATGTGAATTTACCTTCGTGACGTAACTAAATATCGTGATTATTTTTATATTGAAGTTCATCAATTATCTTTTGTTGAGGTATGGTTCACATTGTAAACAGTGTTCTGAATGATCAATTAAATGATGCGTACGTACAATGGAATATTAAATTATACGAATGCCACATATTTCAGTGCCTCCACTTTCCGGGCGTCCTTGTCCGACTACCACTTCCAGACGCTCTACCTAGCATTCTCTTGGTACAGAAGACCTCACATACAAATGTGATAAACAAATTTGAGATGTACACTAATAGCTGGACAGTCATAAGTAATGGGTACCAACCAAGAAGAGGAAATATGTGTAAAATTGATACAGTTCATCACTGCTTAAGCTCACAAGAGCGTAGCTGAGACTCGTGGGGGCGGGGCAGTGGCCATGAATACAAAAAACAGGTGATATCTTAAAAAATAAAAATTTAAGCGTTACATTTTTTATAAACTAGCATTATTTTGATTTCTAATAGAAATATTGTTGTTGAATTCAGAGAGATATTATTATACTATAAAATCCATTTAGAGAATTGATTAACTATTGTCAAAGCTAGGGTTCACATCTCTTTGTGTTTACAGATCAAAGAACAGGATGAATATTTCTTTTGTTGCTTCGCATCGCGCTGCCTAAACATCAGATGATCCAAATTTTTGTCCCCTGTCGACCGCACGCGTCATTCCGCATGTTTAACATCTCAATTGGCCGGAAAGCAAGCGACTTTAAAACACAAAAACCCCTCTAGACACGCCCACCATCTCGAGGGCCTGAGGTTCTCGTGACGCGTGTACCGCCGCGGGGCATCTTTGTAGCCCCACAATAAGGAAAGGATTGTGGCTCGCCCGCCTACTGGGACACGGTACTTGTCGAGGATGCACATGGTGCACCCAAGGGTGATCTGTTCTGAGTATTTCGGGGATATTGGCAACCGATGGCTTTTGGCTTTTGTCTCTCTACAACTCGGCGCTCTTGGGCTGAGCTCGTCGTTTGTTCTAAGACCACTACTGCTGTCGATGTGTCATTGTTGTGTCCCGCTGAATAGATCGCCGCATATTGCATGACGCGAGCCGTCGGCTTTCGCGGCCGGATTTCGTGGAGTGATTGAACGCTTCGTGGATCGAAGATGGATGCGAGCGGAACGAATTCATATGTAATCGAACAGTATGACTCAATCGAAACGAACTCGAATCCAACCTGCTAATGCAATATCGAGGACAACTGCTCGCTCAATTAGCACGAGGCCCACGGCGTCGCGTCGCCACTGCCGGCGGCAGATCTATCAGTTCTAATTCAATCAGGCATGATTGTGGCGCGCTCGTAGTGATGTTGGACGGGAGGAAGGAGCAGCGGCGGTCGGCATCAAGCGAGAGGAAGCCATTTGTCTCCGCTGCCACCCCCTCTCGTGGCAGCGGCGGTGGTCACGCCTCGTCAATGACGCGTGACGGGAGGCGCGTCAGCATTTTCCGCAATCGCGAGCTCTCCTTCCGCTCAGTGCGTTCATCGGCACCTGCTGCATTGGCGCCTTCACAGATGCTTCCTGGAGATTGGATTTTTTTTCTTCTGTGCTTCACATGTTGGTAACGTTAATTTTTTAAGGCCATTTGTGTGCCATGGTGTCCAAGTTCGTAATCTGTATTTTTAGAGGAGGAAGGTTAGACCCAGACTTGCAAGATTTAGTCACGTTAACTTTTATGTAATTTGTTCTTAACTCCAAAATTTATTCAGTTGTTTATTTTACGTTATTGGTTACTTAACTGATAGTAATTTAACATTAGTTTATTCAGATAGAGTACTTACATACATTTATATAAATACTTCGGGAATGTGCCGTTCTCCCCCCTCTCTTCCAGCTACGCGATAGATGGTCCTGATGGAGATTAAAAGACAATGCTATCATATGACGTTGATTACGGATCTATTTACTCCCTGTCAGAACAACTTCGGAACAACTGTATTTTAACGAGAGAAAACTATTAACGAATAATTTACACGATAAAATTGAACCGTATTCTATCGAGTTTTAGCGAATTTTAACAGGTGCATTAGTCTTGAGTAAGAAAGTATTGTAAACGCCAGGTGCTCAATTTATTTTTGTTTAAGAGGAGAAGCTTTTTATATGTTAATGGAAGTAATGGCAGCATTTACAACAATCGTGTGGGAGAAAGAAAATATTTGTGTGCTTTAAAAGTCATTCCATATTTTGGAAGGCTACCAATAAAAAATAAGAGACTAATTATTAATTTATTAATATTATAACTCGTTAATAATTAATTACTGCTGTTTTAACTTTGATCGGTGGAATTGTCAATAATAATAATAATAATAATATGCCGATCTGTAAATCAGGAACAGCGATTTCATACCATTCAAGCAAAAACGTACATCTTACGTAAAGCTTAAGATAATTTTTGTCATATTTTTTGGAGAATCTTAGCAGTAATCCCTAAGCTAGATTTTCAAACTTTTGAGGATTATATGTGATGTCTGACCTCAAATATTTCTGATGCTAACGTGCTTCCATAGTATGAAGTTTCATCTAGATACTACATTAATTATCAGTATCTTTCTACATTTCCCTAAATGCATCTGCTTATCATACGACTTATTATTTGTTAATGTTCCTCGCTAGAAATCTTTTTGACAATACTCGTATCTTCATAATTATATATGTGATATGCGAGCTATTTATTGCAATTGCCATCCTCACGTTAATATATAAGACATATTTACAGATCTTAGGTAGCTTTGTGTTTAATAGGTCATAAAGGCTCCTAAATTGGCTCTGACGCCTTTTGGTAGATAACGCTCTTCCAATTACGTAAAATGGTCTCTGATTCTTCTCGACTCTTTGGAGCGTTGGGAAGTTAACGTTATCAGCAACGTAATACAAGGTCAACAGTAAATTTTTGTATCATGTGCTATGTTGTATTCAACGACATATATTTAATAGTATTGAATATTTTTCTCTTAAAAGTAATGACTGATCTTCAGGAATCACTCGAACTTAACATCAATTTAGTCGCCAAATTCAGTGGTTCTCAAACTTTTTGCCTCGAAGTTCCCTTTGAAAAACGAACCTCAAGATCGTGAAAATACGAAAAATGGTTCTAATCGTAGAGGATGATTCAATAAGTACTGTACTCCTTGAAGCGTATAAAGATATCGAATTGTGGTTTCACTGAGATAAGACGACGTGGGGTTAATCATTTGACATGTTCAAATGATTTGTAACTTTTTTTAGTTGCAGAGGTATTGACACTTTTATTGGTTCTTGGAACGGAACTATGAATTTTTTGTGCTACTTTAAAGCTCCGGAAACAAAACGAATAGAAACATAAAACATTTTTATGTTTCAACGAACAACAGCGTAACAGATCCGCAATAATATTTTCGAATATATGAGAATATGACGAGAATGCCTTGCGTCGGGGTGAGTTTAGGCGCACCGAAAATGCATTCATTTTTGTAGGCATCCCGAAGAACATGTCTAAATTTTGTGCTGTTACGCCGCTGTTGTTCATTCAAATTCAATAAATGCTATATACCAGTATTTGTCTTTTCTTTATATTTAATATCTTTATATTTATCTTTTCTTGGGCTCTAAATCTGTGCTGAAAAATACATGGTTCTATTCAAAACAAACAGTAAGTATGTCAATATATCTTCAGCTAAAGAGATACAAATTAGTTGGATATCGATGAGGAGCTATATATATATATATATATATATATATATATATATATATATATATATATATATATATATATATATAAAATCAAGTATTCCATTTTCACCACTTTCAAAAATGTTCAGCGCCTTTACAACTCTTTAACGAGTATCCTAATAATTTTTGCTGATTCCAACTCAGAATGTTGAAAGCGAGTATTCTTAAACAAGAAACGTACTTGTAGGAATGAGTGGTGGGACTGGGTAGAATACAAAGTACTTCATGAATTGATTTTGAAGGAATTTTCTTAAAATGGTCTTGCAAGTGCACTGAAAAGTATGTTGAACGAAATGGCGATGAGAAGAAAAATTATAACCCGGTGTATAGCAGAGAACATAATCCCAATGATGACGATCAAACATTATAATGTGTTGGGATGATTGACTTCGATATCAATATTGGTAGTGAAATTAAAATCATGAGAATTTCACATTGATCAATTTTACATCAGTTGATTACGCACAGCTTCGGCAAACCCGAATAGGCGTCGTAAAGCAACAGAAGACGAGGATAAGAAAAACAAACGAAACAAACAGATCAATTCTTTTGCAATTTCAACTTTTGTTAGTTAGCTTTAATCGAGCCACAGAAGGAAGCCGAATGACATTCATGTGTTTAAATTACTAATAAAAACTTACTATAAATTTAAGAGCTGCTCTCCTTTGATGTATAATTATGAGAAGGTAAACCATTTATTCATCTTTAAAGATTAACTTCAATAAAATGTTCATAGCTTTCAATTCAATCCATCTCAGACACTCTCGCTCATTAATGAGACTTATGTCCATTTGAAGGTCATACAAGGGTACCTGTCATTAAAAAAATAATTTAAATTTGTTACTTGCTTAGCAAAAACTGAAAATCCATACCATATCAACTTTAAACACATGGTTCTTCGAACCATGTTATTTTTTGTGATTAACGAAGATTTTAAATTTAATCATGATTATTTCAGATTAATTTGCCCAGAAAATTTCATAGCATTTCCATTTATTTACTTCCTGGTACTAGAACTGCAAATAGAATAAATTATTCTCGGAATGAAATACGATTTTCAAAGAAGGTTCGAAGTCTGTAAAGGATGTGAGCAAAGTACTCTATAAGTACCTAATTTTATCTTTTTCCTTGTTAAATTATATCTGTGATACTAAAATAGCGTGTTCTTAAAACTTTACTTCATTTATTGTTATATTATTTGATTTCTGTTATTTAGGTGATTGAAAGCAGTTTAAGACGAAGACGTGCAATGATTGATTTGCCAAAAATTATGTATTGTAAGATGAATTGAAAATATTCGTTATTAATCTGTAAATTTATCTGATTCATTTTTTGTAATACATGAAATGCTTGATAGTCATTTGTATTAAATTGTTTTCATTTGTGAAAGAAAGTGGTCTTATGTCTTTATCCCTAAGATTTAGTTGAGTTTATTTTTATTTTTTTAGTTTTATGGGAATAATTGTTTTCTTTAAAAGAATATTTGTTTGGGTGTTCAGGTGCCTCGAGTAACAATAAAAAAAAGATCACTGAGGCGTTGATGAAGAGATACAAAAGATAATGAAGCTGGAAGGGAACCGTGTGTTATTTTACAAAAATATAAAATCAATAATATTATGATTTTGCGAGAAACGTTTACTTCTCGAAACGTAGTTCGTTTTAAAACGCAACTCAATCACTGCCACTTTAAAGAACATAAAGCACCATGATTTGACTTTAAATCGGATATTTTCAAAGAGAAAAATGATTATGTTGACTGCTCCCCCTTATGATCCTGTACAACAAGAGATGCGAGTATTATGACGTAGACATGACAGAAACGTATTGTACATATTCGCAAGCTAGATAGTTTGCCAACATGACACGAGTCACTAAGTTTATGCGTTCAGGGTCTGCTAATCATAATGCTTCATCGTAAACAGTACTCACGCGTAAATCCATGATTGCGTAATAACTAATAATACAGAGAAACCAACCACATTCAACAGTGGCATCTTTACGACGCGGCGAGACCACAACAGAGTGAGTGCGATGGAAAGCACGGGGAAGTGCATTACACTCGAAAGCCAGCAAGCTTCGCCGAAAGCCTTCCGTGACATCTTTACGGGGTCGCTCGTAAACCATAGAGCGCGTTCACGGGTGATGGTGGTTGTAATGCGGGGTGTGGAAAGAGAGTGGGCGGGCGAGGCAGATGGCTCGAGCGGTCACTTGGTAATTGGCGCATTGTGGCGTGCGCTCTCCCAAAGAGCCAGATGCAGGAGCGCGCGCATCCCGAGGCCTCAGGGACTGACCGATGGTCACGCGTGGGGTGACAGAGGGCTTCGCATTGTGCTGGACGTTGTCCATCTGACGTAACAATAACACGGGCGTGAGCGCAGTGGCGCGCTCCGACTCGTGCGCGCGTTTCCCCCCTCCCTCTCAACCACACTCTTGGAAGAGCTGCCACCATCGTAGTCGAGTACTCGTGTACCGAACGTGCCGGCCTCGTTGAGCTTTTCTTCTTCGTGTTTACAGTTAATCTCCGGTAACAACGCGCGTGCTGCTTGGCAAACAAGGGCCAGTCGGCGACCGTCCACACGCGTGTCGTTGGCACGAACGCTAGTGGCGGTGCGACAACGTCGTATTAAAAGTAGTCACGTTTTTCTGGGAGAGTGTATACTGTTGACACCAGATACGCCACTTAATCTGAATGGCGTGCCAGTTGTGGTCCGGCATGCCGTACTTGGAATGAAGTGGAAATGTAAAGTTATCGTGGTACTTTTCAACTTAAAGAGATTATGGTAATGGTGAGGTATTGTTTCCACTATGTCAAAACCTTTCTAAAACCTCCATACTACGAATTTTAATGGGAAAGGGAATATACTTGGTTTACCTTACACTAGCACTGTTTCACAATTGTTTTAGGGAAAACTGTTCTTGTATTTGTGCTGATCCCACAGCTCTGATAAACAACTATTGCGAATAACTTTCACAATAAAGAAATTTCGATTGTCTTTTATCTTCTCAGTAAACAACTCCTTCACTTCACTGTGTGTCTTAATTGTAGTTCAACCTTCCAAAATATTTTAAATTTTAACGTGATACGTAACTGAAACAAATATATCTGGTTCGTTTTAATTATCTTCATACAACCCAAGTAGCCTTGAGGTCAACACACCTTGAAACGTTGGCAGTGTAGGAACCAAATGTAATAAAGGAAGTGTTGTGAACCAATAATCCTGCATTTGTAATGGTCTAGTAGTGAAGTGAAGGAGTTGTTTACTAACTATTGTGAATGGTTTTCACGAACTACGAATAAGTCATTTTATTGTATTATTGAGTATATTTTAATATAATAAACAACCCAATGAATAGATATATTGTACCTAATGTTGTATTGTCATTCGTGACCAATGGAACTTAATTTGCTTTTGTCGTTACTGTTTTCTTTTTATTTTGATGAAAAATATACGTAGATGCTCATTTGCTCTGGCCAGGGTCATTCCATATCAAATCAACTAATATGGTTTGAAACTTGACGTCTCATGATTTTATGATGTTTGGTACACTTGTAGTACTCCCTAAGTGCACATCAAAACAGAAAATTTCAGATTTGTTTTTGCCTTTCGGTTTTTGTGTTACAGTCTTCCAAAAATTAAAAACAAAACAAAAAAACGGAACATCCGATTTTGACCGCGCATTGCAAGTTTTAAACTATTGTCAGTGGTTTGAAAATTTGTTATATTACGATTTGTTATTTTTTAACAATTCAAATATAACGTTATTTTGGAGGTCCTAAACACGTTTCTGGAATTTTTTCGAAACATGATCAATTTTGCAAAATATTTTCAATCTGGCGGTTTAAAATGTTAAATACGCCATTAAATTCAGACTTTTAAAAATATTTGGGTCTATAACAAAAACAAAAGTCAAAAATTTAAAGGCAAAAATCCCCACGGATGTACGTGTATCTACGTTCGTAATGATATTTTATCTTCTCCACTGACAGGCTACGAGAACTTCTGCGTAGATAGTATGTTCGAATTTTCTGCAGTTAATCTGACCGACACCGATATTATTGTATTGTGTATTTATAGACCTCTTCAATCAGATCTTGAAGAGGTCTATAAATACACAATACGTGTATTTATCGACTCCTTCAACCTTATTACTACGATAAACGACCCCACTCGCCTCTCCGGATCCTCTCAAACACTGCTAGATCAAATTATAGTCAACAATGGAATCTCGTATTTCTCTGAAGTGTTTATCGCCGGATACTGCGATCACCTTGCTCAAGTATTGACTATTAATAAAAAACTAAAATCACTTAAAATCCTTTACAAGTTTTCAAGAGAATTTAATGACATAAATCAATCCATATTCATCAATTATTTGCGTGAAGAAACATGGAAAGATGTTTACAATTGCCAAAACACCGACGACAAATTCAATGTATTTATCTCAATATTCCTAAAACATTACAACTCTAGTTTTCCCATAAAACGCAAGTTAATTAACACAAAGAAATACAATAGATGGATCACCCAAGGGATAAGGATTTCTTCAAAAAACAAACGCCGTTTATATTATCTTTCAAAACGCTATAACCAACCACCGGAATTCCATAATTATTTTCGTAAATATAAGACTATTCTTCGAAAAGTAGTCTATGCAGCTAAAGTAATGGAAAACGACAGGCATATACTAAAATCGAACAACCGGATGAAAACCATGTGGAATATTGTTAACCATTACACGTCAACTTCTGAAAACCGCGAAGAAAATGTTTCTTTACTAAACGATGGCAAAATCATAACAAATCCTCAGGACATCGCAAATTTGTTTAATTCACACTTCTCAGAAGTTGGTAAAATAACGAACTCAATATATCCAAATCAATGTCCTCCAATTATATCCACCCACGTACCCAATTCTATGTTCACTTCCGAAACTAACGCCAGTGAAGTCATGGGAATCATCAGCTCATTAAAAAAAAAATTTTCAACAAGCGTAGATGATATACCTGAGTTTATTGTTAAATTTTCATCCCATGCTATATTAAATCCACTCATAAATATTTTCAATAGTTCTTTTTCGGAAGGGATGTTTCCTAAAATATTTAAGAGAGCTAAAGTGAAACCTTTACACAAGAAAGGAAACAAACTTAATATTGGAAATTACCGACCAATATCTCTACTACCCACTTTCTCAAAAATCCTAGAAAAATTGTTCTATAAGCGTCTTCTAGATTTTTTATCAAAATATAACATTCTCTCTGACGATCAACACGGTTTTAGGAAATCCTTTTCCACTACAAGCGCCATATTTTCCTTCTTAAACGATGTTACCACATCTCTAGACCGTGGAGAAAATCCTCAGGGTGTTTTTCTTGACTTATCCAAAGCATTCGATGTCATCGATCACGGAATTCTCCTTTCCAAATTGCATTCTTTAGGCATTCGTGGACTTCCACATCAATGGCTAACTTCTTATTTAAAAGATAGATATCAACAGGTAGAAATATCCTATACTAAAAATAAAATACTTGAGCGTTGTCTTTCAGAAACAAAGCCACTTACTTGCGGAGTACCCCAAGGATCAATTCTCGGCCCTATACTCTTTTTATTGTATGTGAACGACATGTCATCATCCACATCAGATTGCAAAATGGTTCTTTTTGCTGATGACACTAATTTACTATGTAAACACGCCAATGCTCAAAAAGTTTTGTCTAACCTTTCGACTTGGTTCCATGCAAATCGTCTCATTGTAAACACTGACAAAACAGTGTCTATGTCATTTCACAATAGTATCACAAAATCTTTACCCCAGGTTTCTCTTTCTTTAAACGGAACACAATTAAAAACTGTTACGAATACAAAATTCTTAGGTCTTCATATTCAAGACAACCTCAAATGGAATTGTCACATTGACAATCTTAATTCCCAATTAAGTAATTTGTGTTACGCATTCCGAATCTTAGTTAACGCAGTTAGTCCACGTATTTCCCGTTGCGTTTATTTTGCAAATGTTTACTCCCATTTACGTTACGGCATTACCTTCTGGGGTAATTCTGGTCAGAGTATAGCTTAACACTTCCCTGCATTTATATTAATGAAACGGTCTTGTTTGTTAAGACCGAATTACTGAAGTGCCACCCTTTTTTATACGGAACAGTCTTGTTCACGAACACAATACTTGCAATAGTAATAATATTCATCGGCCAAGAGTGTCAACCACTCTTTGCCAAAAAAGACCGCATCATTCGGGAATCGTTGTATATAATTCCCTGCTCAAGAATATAAAAGACATTATGAAATTGAATATCTTCAAATCCGCGGTTAAAAACTACCTCCTGCACCAGTGCTTCTACACTGTAAAAGAATTTATTGATTTTAATAAAAGTTAAATTCGTCTTGTACTTTATCACGCCATTGCTGTAGCACTTTTTAAATAACTTATAACAATTTCAAAAACTATTTTCTTGCATGATTGTGTTGCCGTATGGCTCATATTAATTTAGTTTTATGTGTACTCAACTTTGGCACGGTTGTGTACATTAATTCTGTAGCCCCATCCTGGCCCGGGTTTTTCTCCGTTTTTCCTTCGGGTAGAGGCGGATTTCTTATACAGGTTCTCTAGGCTTTGTCTAGGGGCGTGTTTATTGTAACAATAAATCGTGAATTTAGTTTTTTTTAACTCTTATTATTTTGATTCAGAATAATCTATAGTTCGATAATAACTTGTACATGTAAATTTACAAACATATTTGCGTTAAATTACAAACATATTGACATTATATATGTATTATTACTCGCAGCTAACTTTTTATCTTATCTAGGAACTTATGCAAAAAAAATTTGAATCCGCCTTTGCCTGAGGGCCCTTGATCGGAATTGATGGGATGGTCCCTTGCTTGCTTCCGGAGAGTAAATTAGTTTATTGTCTAAAAACACGCAGTTTGTACTGTTTTTTGACAATAAATTTATTAAATGAAATTGAAATTTTCTATTTTTTATGCAGTTAGAAAGTACTAAATGTATGACAAAAATTATAAAAATCTGGAATGATAAGGTCCAAATTGTAGGTTTTTTATATTTATTTGATCTGGCCCAGTAATAAAAATTCTAAACCCTTTTCGATGAACTAGTACTATGTTTCAGACTTCATTATGACTCATATTAAAATTTATTGGAAATTGCAACGGTGGTACACCTCTTGAAATACATTAAATTTTGAGTCTTCTAGGTTAAGTTTCAAGCTCTTCTATACTCGCAAGAAAATTAGGGACATTTCTTAATTTCATTTTTTGTTTATATTTAGACCTTAATTTCAAAATTTATCATTAATCACTGATACATTTTTCCAAACTAAGTGTACCATCTGGTATTTTGGGTTGAACGGGAAGATCTACCCGCCTTCTTTCAAAATTTCTGTAAAAACTTTGTTTGTTTTTACCACGAGAATCGTATTGAAATTTTCATCACCCTTGCTCGCAAACTAGCATACAATTTCTCTTAGTTGTAGATTTCCCAACCAAAAACGAATAGTTCTTAAATTTCCTTATTATTTAAGTATTTGACCAGTGTGTGGCAACATGTCGATGCTTATATCTTCTGCCTGGCGCGAATTTACATTATCCTCATGGATGGATTCATGTATCGTCACCTAAAAGAGAGTTTCATGGGACGATGAACAGAATAAGCTCTTGTCAGAGAATATCCCATAGATTACATAAAATAATATACATAATATTTAAATTTTTCACTTGACCAGTACGCAATACGAAAATTACCAGGAATTTTGGAAAAATCTTATCTTCATATTCGTGAAAATCCGTTAATACTAAACTAAGAACTGTTCGAGAGGTGTATAATTTGATATATTATTTACTGATGATGATGAAGAATAAGATGAACTCGTGCGATATGGGAAACCAAATTCACAGGATACAATTTGAATCATGATGGTTGTAAATTATCTCGCCACGCTGAATAATAACTCTCTCCCTTCTATGTAAAGATCTACAAAATCAATGAGCGGAAACATAACGAATCTAACGAAATCCTCATATTAGGGCTTAACTCGTGTTCCATGAACCGAACCAACTGAAGAATCTGTTTATACCTGTCTTTAGTTTTCTGTGTTGTGTGATACGAGTGAGTTCGTGGTATGAGCATGATATCCTGTCGCAGGTGTCTCCCCATTCCCCTCACCATTTACGTGCCTCATTTGCCATGCGAATGCAATATGACTTCATCGGACTTGCACATCCACTCGCCTGCTCTCACAATCGCATTGCACACCCCCACTGAAACGACCACCACATTTATGAGATGTGGAATTAATGATTCGCATTGAACTGAAAATTGTGAACTCGTGTTTGCGCCAATGTAGGGATCGAGTAGTTTGGCAAAATTATTATTATTTTGATGTTTCAATCTGATGATTAGTATTCATTTTACTGTTTCCTCCTCCAAACAATCATATGGACCAGCCTGGGTTACATTTTTTTAGTTTTAAATGACAAAAATTCCCTTATTTTTTTGTAACCCTCGATTTCTAATTCAGTGATATATGAGAAGATTCGATATAAGAAATTAAATAATGAAAGACTTACGACCTTTTATAGTTAAATTTTATATCTTTTAGAAGAATTATAATCACTGAGAAATTATTGTGCATTCTTCAATGAAAAGCTCCCAAATACTGCACATTTTATCATTTTTGGAAAATTATTTAATTTGTGAAAAATGATGTTTTTTTCAGTTCCCTGAGTTTTATTTAAAACTTACATCAATTATAAATCAAATGAATTTCGATCTTTACGAAATATATTTCATTATTTCTTTTCATCAATATTCAACGTTGCATTCTCATTAGCGTGCTTCATTTATTCGAAGTAATAGATCTTTCTCCCTCTGGATAATCTCCTTTTTTTCTCCGCGAGGTATATCCGCAAAGGAAAAATTTTCTGTAAATTACACGGGGAGATTATCATGGCTTTCCCTCTTTCTCGCATCCCGTGGTTGACTAGCCAGCCACATCTCATTTAACGGTAGCTGTCGCGGTCTCCACAGCGCAGCGACACTTTCGCCTTTCCTTCGCCTTCTCATCTCCCGCTACCATGCGTTCAACCCACTTCACTCAACTTCATTAACTTCTTATCTATTTTTATGGCCCAGAATATGTTATTTTAAACTGTTACAGAGTTCATTATAGCAATTATTACTGAATTTCCGTTAAAATTTTAACTTTCTTTTATAGGTATGAAATATATTTATTTCGATGGTAATATTTTGCAGAAAGAATAATCTAGAATTAACTACGCCGGAGAGAGAGTTAGATAGCAAATTTCATTCTCTGAAAGGGACTAGAGATTTTCTTACCACGTACACTCTAGAAGTAATCTGGTATATTTATTTTTCATGTCTGACAAGCAGAAGAAAAACTGTGCAAAATCGTTTTCCGAAAAAGTCGTTAATAAAAAGTCTGCTGCGCGTTTGAAGTGTTGCTCCGGAAAGGTTCCCAGTGAGAAGAAGATATGTCAGATCAGCGGTTCCCAAACTTTTTAGAATCGCAAAACCTTTCTCAAAACCCTTCCTTATGAAAATATATAAACAATAGACAAGATTTTTATTTAATTCTTATCATGTTTAATGTCGTTGAGTTAACCACCCGTAAACTTTATGTCTAAAAAATCAAGAGACCAGTTTACATGGGCATGTTGTTAAGTTTTTGAAGTGGGGTTTCAGACAAGATTACTGACAACATTGTTAGCAAGAATGTCACCCCCAACAACCCAATGAGATCGCGGATTGTCGTTCCCTATATATGAAATCGGAGTCTATTATAATTTTCATTGATATTTTATTGATATTTTCTTTACTTGCTTTATAGACTTGTCACGCACGAGCTGAATTAACTTTTGATCTCGAGGTTGACGCAACACTTATTTGGGAATTTCATACTGTTTCCTTTTCAAACATCAATAAAGAAAGTTATCCATGTTAATGTGGTCGAAAACAATTCATACACGCAACTTACAACCGTCCGTGCTATTAGGTATAACAAAAATAGGATTTTGCTAGAAATATGAAATTAAATAATTGAGATAGGTTTTCATTTCAACCTCACTTTAGAATTTGTGATTATATTAGTTTTTTTACTTTCTGATATACGTAGTATATAGAAAGTTTTGTAATTGTGAAAAAATTCGAAAGCGAGATTTCGACGGAAATATCTGTTTTGGTTATCCCTGATTCAGAAAAAGTTGTTTTTGGCATAACATTCGTCCGTCTGTCAGTCTGTGCGCAACGATTTTGAGTAAACGGATGAATATATTTAATTCATATTTCGTATTTACAGTAGAATTTACTTGTTGTCGATGCACGTTTTTTTAACTTTAAAACAAAGGGTACTTCACTTGAAGGTCAAAGTACTATTTCGAATATTTCTCAAAAACGGCTCCAATGATTTTGCTAACATTTTCAGTACGTAAGGTACAATTAGTATGCATTACATCTGCGTTAGCAGTATTCGCTTGGAAGTTTGGTATAGACGCAGTAAAATAATTTCTGTCAGCTACACTTACACATTAGTTTATTGTTTCAAGAAGCTTGAATAATATTTAGCTGTGTAAATGGACCAACCAGACGTTGAATACACTTTTCGTAAACTGAAATGAAAGATATGATAATGATAAAATACATAGGAGGACAGCAAACGCACTACAGATACGAAAGTACATCAATTTCTGTCTACAACGATATTACATTTACATAACACTTTTGCGATATTTTTTGTCACTCTATGCTGCAGATGAATAAACGCATATGCGAAAGTATGTGCAATGGTTTTGCACCACTAATTTTATCTCCCGTGACGGATCTTAATCCTTCACAGGGATTTCTTTGGATTTCTTTGGATTTTAGAAATGCAGTCATATTTTGAAATGAATGTCTAAGTGTTCTCTGTACTACCAAAATGGAACAAAGACACAATGTCTTGAAATCCAGTCTGGAAGGGAATTGAGTCTGGGAATCGAAAAAAATAGAGTGCGGTGGGCTATCGCTATTACCTTATTCCACACCTATATTTCCACACTTGCTTGTGTAATATTTGAAAACAATATATAAAGGAATATGAATAACACAGTTCATCTTATCAGATAAGGTGTTTACTTTAACCACATAATAGTTACTAATGAATGCACCTGAAAGAAATTTGAAGACAAACCTTGAAATCCGCATTGCCGAAAAAAATCGGCTAACTCCTCAGAGATTCACTAAGCACAGTATTGGAGCCGTTGCGTTTTACTGCCACAAATTTTTAGCAAGCTGAGTTTATTTCATTGGTATTACTAAATTGAACCATGAATTGTAATATTATGCAGTGGTAGATTTAATAGTGAAAGTAATAAAATTTACGTATCGTGTGAATATATGATTTATGTATTGAAGGGCAATGTAATAATTTTATCGTGAGTTTTATTTATCTGCATTGATTCTCACAATAAACAAAAGTTATATTGATGTTCTATGATAATTTGAAGGCTCATATTATGTTTAAAAGACATCTGTTTGATAAATTTTGTAAATTGATGCATTTGCATACAATTCATAAAACTTAAATACTGGAAACTTATTAAGATTCAGCTTCATATAATTATCATAGTAATTTCGCCGTGGTCACGCACCATCCAAGATGCTGCAGTTTCTGCCGTTGCATCACGTCGACGCCATTCCAGTCCCATCCATAGAACGACCATTCAATCGCAGAGAGACGTTCTTTTGTTTTCCGTGGCCGTTGCAAGGTTTGCCTTCCTAGTTGCTTCCAGCGTCACCGAAGCGGTGACCAGGGTGGCGTCGGTTGCTAATGAGGTCGCGCGACCAAGCTACCTCGCGTATTCTGGCCATTGTCTTCTGCACGCATCTGCTCTCGGCGAGAGATGACCACAACGCAAGCGAACCGGCGAAAACCGCAGAGAGTGCGTGTGTCAGTTATCGAGGACGCTCTTGCAACTGCTTGCATAAATTTAACGTGTTAACCTTATTTCAAAGGGCTCTTTTTTTGTTTTATTCTGTCTACAATGGTTGAGCTAAGTTATAAATCTATGAAGGATGTGTGGCCTTATTGAATGTGAAATTTTCTTATCTTGTCACGCGTTAACCAAAATAGGTTGTTCCGAATATGTATTGGTAGATAAGGGATAAGAAAAACAAGTCGATAAGTTATGAACTTCCGCGTTTATCGAGTTACCTAAGTATTATCATCACGCTTAACGATAACATTGAACTGAATAATAATAATAATAATAATAATAATAATAATAATAATAATAAAAATAAAAATACTTGAATAACTTGCCGGTGATATGTTATTGTTCTTCTTTATGCAGAAATACTATATGCGTAGTGAGAAAACTCCACAGGCACTAAGTTAAGATTCTAGCGTAAATTGGAAAAGTGATTTTTGCCTAGTTCTCTGAGGATCAAAACTAAGGAACGTTCTTTTAATGCAGTGTTATGTCCCAATGAAACAAGTGACCTAGAGAGCAAAACTGATTTCTTTATGAAATTTAAAGACACTTCCAACAAGGCCAAGAAACGAGATATTGGTTTTCTAATGGGAGACTTAAATGTCAAGGTGGGTTGTAACAATCGTGGGATTCAACAGGTGATACGTCCCCATGGAGTAGGTGAAAATAATGAAAATGGAGAACCAATAATTAACTTGTGTGCTGACCAAGATCTAATCACAGGAGGAACATTATTTTCGCACAAATCATGCCACAAAATTACCTGGGTCTCTCCCGATCAAAATACCGAAAACCAGATTTGCTTTAAGAAAGCATGGAGAAAATCTCTCCTAGATGGACGCAATAAACGAGGTGTTCGAGTTGCGAAATAGATACCAGGTGTTAAGTGAAATGAACACAGAGGATGAATATGTGGAAACAAATTGGGAGACTCTCAAAAGTAATTTACTAGACGTCAGCAAGAAAACCATGCGATACAAAGCCAATCTCAAGAAGGATTGGATGAGCAATGAAGCATTGAATCTCATCGAGCAAAGACAACTTCTGAAGCAAAAACGTAACTCTTGCAAAACAAGAAGTCCGAAGGAAAAAGTAACTTCAGAGTATAACTCAATTAATAAATCTATTAAAATAAGTGCAAGGAGAGATATACGGAAATGGGTGAAAGATGTTGCAGAACAGGCTGAGGTGGCTGCTGGTAAAGGTGACTTAAAGGAGCATTATCGAAAAAAGCGTTGTGTAACATCGTGGCCAGTATAGATGTTGAAATAACATTTTCGAAGCATTTTGCTGGCGGAAATTCCTAAGGCGATTAAGTGCCGGCCGCGTCTCCGCCGAATAAGGAAGAAGTACCGCTTCAGGGACTCCCCGTTCATTGTGTAAAGACTGACCAGATCCCTCCTTCTGAAAACTGAGATGAAAGACCTTTGAAAGAAAAGCGAATGTAAATGGAATATTTCAGCGGCGTCCAAAAATAATGGTCAACCAAAAAGACGCAGTTTCTGAGAAGCTGAGGGTGTAGTCACGTGACCTCCGCCTCAATATATATTGGAGGGATTTCAGCTCCTAAGTGACTTTTATACTGGAGGCTTTCAGACTTTGAGACAAGTGCGAAAGCGTATAGAAGTACGCAAGTTATTTAATATGTAACTTGGTTAGTTTGGTCGTCAGACCACTGAGAATTGCTGCGGTAATTCTATTACCTGCTATAGGCGCGAATAACATAGCTTGGAACAGTTATTTATTTCGAAATAGCAACTTGGAACTTTTTGAACTTCGGATAATCTGGGTAGATTTCCTAGTTAATTCATAACACCAGTAGTTATAACTGTGTGTAATTATTGCTTTTAGATAGCAATATCAAGGAATAACAAGTTCAAACTTGTATTTATGATTTGCGAGTTTGTCTACATTTGTAAATATTCAGAGCTTTATTTAATTTGAATTAAATGTTTTATTGTTATTATTCGAGTGTTTGACTGCTTGGGGAAACCAAGCTGGTGGCAGCGAACTCTACCATAAAGGTTGTGGTTTATGGTTGAATCCCGCTTCTCCACCAAAAGCGTACGCACATCGCATATGGGCTTGTGGTGTGCTGTTACACGCGGTTACTGTCTGGCGGAAGAAAACAGTACATCTATCCACTAAAAAGCAAAGAGGGTACACTGCTTACAGGAGAAGACGACCAGATGAACAAAATTTTATCAAGACTTGCTGATCGGATCGGTTGCAATAGTTGACGGAAATGATAGCTCTGAGCCAAATTCTCATCTGATAGAATCGGGTAGTACAGCTGTCCTAGTCAAAACAAAGTTAAAGCAGCCCTGAAATCTATAAAAAATGGGAAATCTCCGGGGAAGGATAATATATGCCCCGGAATACTCACAGCTGACATTGACACGACAACACATATGTTGCATCCCCTTATTAAGAAAGTGAGGATGCAGGAAAAAGTGCCAGTTGATTAGAATATTGGATTGGTAACTATAATACCAAAAAAGGTGACAAAACGGAATGTAAAAATTGGAGAGGCATATCGCTGTTGTCAGCACCCGGGAAAGTGTTGTCGAGAATAATTTTAAACCGAATTGAAGGGTCATTGGAGATGAAGCTACGGAAGGAACAAGCAGGTTTTAGGAAGAACCATAGTTTCGTGGACCACATAAACACCCTACGTATAATTGTAGAACAGAGCATAGAATGGAACTCCACGCTATACCTTATGTTCATTGATTTTGAACAGGCATTTGATTCTCTCGTTCATCAAAATATCTGGAGGGTATTAAACAGGTATGGAATAACACCAAAAATAGTAAATATTATACAAGGTATGTACAATGGATACACCTGCCAGGTAATCTACAATGGAAAATTGTCAAAACCAATTCATGTAACATCTGGTGTTCGTCAAGGATGCATTTTATCACCATTTCTGTTCCTTTTGGTACTTGATGATGTAATGAAGAAGGCAACAACGTCAAAACGTGGAATTAGATGGATCCTTATGGAGATGCTGGGGGATCTTGACCATACCGATGATCTGTGTCTACTTACCCAGCGTTTTAGTGATATAAAGGAAAAAATGGTCTCTCTATGCAAGGAAACCTCTGGTACAGACCTCAAAGTGAATGTTTCTAAAACGAAAGAACTTATAATCAATGCAAGAACTAACTGGCAGATGAAAGTGCCAGATGAACAAATAGAGAGTGTTGATAAGTTTGTGTACCTTGGTAGTGTTATATCAAAAACTGGAGGCTCTGATGAAGATGTTCTCAATAGAATACACAAAGCCAACGCAGAATTTATAAATCTGTATCCCATTGGGAGAAACCAGTGCATCTCAAAGAAAACAAAAATGAAGGTATTCAGAAGTGTAGTTAAAGTCATCTTATTATATGGAGCAGAGACATGGAGATGGAATACCTTCACACAAGTCTAGGTTGAAAACATTTGTTAGTAGATAGTTGCGGAAAATCCATAAGAAATACTGGTCTGGAAAAATAAGAAATGATGCACTGTAGAAATTGGCTGAGGAAGAACATATCGGGAAACAAATTAAAAAACGAAAATGGAGGTGGATAGGTCATACTCTTAGAAAACCTGCCGATGCAATTGAGAGACAAGCGCTGGACTGGAACCCACATGGTCAGCGAGGAAGAGGGCGACCGAAGGGTACTTGGAGAAGATCCGTCCAGGGGGAGATGGAGACATGTGGTATGACATGGAAAGAAGTTAAGGTTACGGCCGATAACCGTACTAGATGGAAAGTACGGACGCCCTATGCTCCTCCGTGGAATTTATGAAGAAGAAATTTTCTGCAAACTAAGTCATTGTAGTTTTTTTGTCTGACGTACAGATATCTCGCTAGAGCGTGGTAAATTTTGACCAAAATTTTGAAATGGACCCCAAAAATGTTGTTTGCTTACAACTAAAAAATTACACACTTTTGGAGAATATTGCACATAACAAAAATAAACTACATTAAATTTCCTTCAAATTATGTCTTTTGTATTTTTTGTCAGATGAACATTGTAGACGTAAGTCAACACGTCAGAGCGCGCTTAAGTTGAGTGTATATCGAATGCAACCGCTATCCTAAGAACACCTCAACTTGAGTTCTACTTTCACAATATCCTATTTGAAATAATTCAACAAATATATCTTCTGATTATCACGGTAGGATTGTGTAGTCCTGACTATGTATACTTCTTGAAGCCAGGAAAGGGAGAAGTTCCTTCAATGTTATACCACCACAGCTTGACCCTCCACCGCGCAGGTAGAATCATGCCTAAATTGAAATGTGCGCAACTCCATTTTGTTTGGGGACGACCTACAGCCATCGCGAGTAGGAAATGAAGTGGACTTTTTGTCGGGAATCCCTGCGGTTCTATCATTTGCGCTTAGGTGTCAAGAGATTCTGAAGTATGAGTATCTACCAATCAACGCGCCCAAGGGGTGCATGGAGTAGCGTCCGGTCTCCTCGCCCCTATCCCAGAGATGACCGCATATCTCCGAGAGTAAATGTTTGGTGTAGGTAGATCAAATTACCCCAGGTATGAACGTACGCGACTGACTGTCCAACACCATGGTCACATACCTCCGGGATTCGCTGCACCGGAAAATAAATGTGATATTTTACTTCAGAAATATAATTTGATTGTCAGGAAATCTTCCTGGTACACGGGATCGTGTTATGCTGTTTTTTTCATAATCGTAGAGTATTGCATTTACTTTTGTCCGAACGCATAAAGAAACTATCGGTTTTAATAGTTTACAAAGTAATATTGAACTTCAAATACCTTTACACTACACTTTATTGGTGCGTTTGGCTATTTTATCATACGAACTAGAGAAAACTGCAATTCACAACTAAAAAAATCTTTATATTCTTGGTTGGTTACAGTAAATTTGCACATAAATCTCTCAATCGCCTTTTAAAAGAAACCTTCCATTAGAATTGATTGAAGAAATATTTTTAAAAATTGTAGTAAACCTTCGTTGATTCATGTTTTATTGAGTGAAATTAGAATTTCCAATACGTTGAGTAATCGTCAGTAATTGGTGTATTGCGTCGTATAGCTAAAATTTCATCCAATTCCTAGAAATTTAATCTTGCTTTTTACATTTTTTTAGATAAAACTATTTTTTTGACGAGAAACGTTTTTGACTTTTCTTTTCAGACCATCAATACTCAAAACCTTAGTTAACTATTATAACTATAGGCCAGAATAATAATTTTAATTCACGTAAAAAAATCTTATTAAAAACAAAATTGATGCAAAGAACAAAAAAGTTCGGGAAAACCGTGTTAATAATAATAATAATAATTAATTTATTGTCAAAAAAACAGTACAAACTGCGTATGACCACGTGGAGGACAATAAACTAATTTACTCTCCGAAAGCAAGCAAGGGACCATCCCATCAATTCCGATCAAGGGCCCTAAGGCAGAGGCGGATTCAAAAAATTCAGCAAAAATTCCTAGATAAGATAAAAAGTTAGCTGCGAGTTATAATACTAATAGAATGTCAATATGTTTGTAATTTTAAGCAAAAAATTACATGTAAGTTATTATCGAACTATAGGAGTATAGTGTTTAAAAATCATAAGAGTTAAAAAAAACTAAATTCACGATTTATTGTTACAATAAACACGCCCCTAGACAAAGCCTACAGAACCTGTATAAGAAATCCGCCTCTACCCGAAGGAATAACGGAGAAAAACCCGGGCTAGGATGGGGTTTCAGAATTAATATACACAACCGTGCCAAAGTTGAGTACACATAAAACTAATTTAATATGAGCCATACGGCAACACAATCATGCAAGAAATAGTTTTTGAAATTGTTATAAGTTATTTAAAAAGTGCTACAGCAATGGCGTGATAAAGTACAAGAAGATTTAACTTTTATTAAAATCAATAAATTCTTTTACAGTGTAGAAGCACTGGTGCAGGAGGTAGTTTTTAACCGCGGATTTGAAGATATTCAATTTCATAATGTCTTTTATATTCTTGGGCAGGGAATTATATAGAACGATTCCCGAATGATGCGGTCCTTTTTGGCAAAGAGTGGTTGACACTCTTGGCCGATGAATATTATTACTATTGCAAGTATTGTGTTCGTGAACAAGACTGTTCGAGAGCCATCGTACTTCAGTGGGAAGTGTCTCACATGGTCTTCATTTTGTTCACAAAATAACTTGAAGAGACGTTCACATTTAATAGCATTGACACATATTGTAACTAAATTTAGTAGTTCATTTAGAACAGGCGAAATGTTTTTAGCAACCAGGTTTTTCCTGTGAATAACACAATGCACAAGAAGCATTTCCAGATTCTCATCTTTCATCAATTTTAAGCAACCATTTTTCTTCCCATCATATTAGGAGCACCATCTGCGTCACAAGATGCTATATTTTTCATTGGTATATTATTGATATCTAAGTAATTTTTTAGTTTACTATATTTATCTTTGGAAGTAGTAGTGCTTTCTAATAATTTACAGAACATTTCTTCAACAAAATCACCTTTAATAATATATTTTACGTAAGTGCTAAGTACGGCCTCACTGTCTCTCAAAGTTATTCATCCATTTGCAGCGAGAATTTTCTTGTTTTCAGCTTTTCAACAAGATGTTTTTCAATATTCCGACTCATTTCGCCTATTCTTCTGCTAACAGTATTGTTACTTAGTGGCATAGCTTTAACTTCATCTTTTTCCAGAACAATTTTGAGAAATATTTATATTTATAGTTTGATTATATTCTCCCATATAGTATGACTATCCCAGATTTAGCGACGAGTAATGAAATTTGATAACTAGCCTTAAGAGTACGATTAATAGTTGCATTATGAGCAGTAAGTAGAGACTTTAATGTTACTCTTTCTTCAATAATTGTTCTTTAAAGTTTGAAAATAATTCAAATCTGAATTAATATGAGCATTATGTTTCACCTTCAAATGTGCGTCAATACGACCTCGCTTCATAGATTCGTTGGTCAAGCATTGGTGAGCGTTCGTCGTGGACAGGGCTTATGAAACAATTTTAAATATTCCTCCGAATACTGACGATTTTTTTCTTGCTTGTACTACTCATTTCACTATGGGCTAAAAGAAAGAAATATAAGATCAATTAAAAACTTTAAAAAAGTATGAACTACAGTAAACGTAGACTAAAAATGCATATTTAAATATGAATGACACATTTACCCCACCGCAAAAACTATACTGTTTCATTTGACAAATTTTTCTGGAAACTGATGCTTCTAAAATTGAAATTAATAAAAATTACCAATTGAATTTACGTACCATTTATATATCACTTATATTTATAAAATCTATATATTTTTTAAAAACAACGAGACTTCTACAAGTTTTACGGACACTTATTTCAAATTAACACCAACGGTGAATGCTGAGCGTTACTGCGAAGCACTGTAGAAACAATGATCCCGGCACTAGCATTTCGCGCCAATCAGAACAAATAACGGAAAATTAATAGTGCCGGCCCAGTATAGCCAGTAGTTCAACTCTAACGTCTAACAATGAAATCACGACTACCAATACGGCGTACAGAAGTTACTTATACTGGACGTTTACCCAACACGAGTAGCGACTGAAGTCGCCATACGGTTAACTTAAATTCTGGACGTGTCCATTTTCGAATTCCCCCCCCCTTAACAAAAGAATTGTCACCCTATGGGACGTGGGCCCCACGTTGGGAAACACTGCACTACACCATCTCGCGGGAACTGCGTCGGTCGAATTTTCGCTTTCCATGGCATGACGTTGATGCACCATTTCAATAAAATTCTTGTAAAATCTAAACTATTCGTCGAATTTTTACAATTTAAATAAGTTTTTTATCTATGTTAAATGCACAAAACAAATAATCCATTAAATTTGATGATGATTGATTTTTTCCATCTAAAATTACTCTCTTACATTGAAGTATTTTACTCTTCTATCTATATAGCCTTTTCTCAATAGTTTGGGTTATTTTTTGTAGATAGACATATGCTTTCGCGGACTTCACCCATCTCTAACCGTTTACGCAGGGAAGTGAATATAACTCACTTTTCCCCCGATTTTATCTACATTTATCATCAAAAACCATTTCTATCTTTCTTATCACACATTTTAAGAATAAAAGTTAGCCTATGTTCATCTTGGAACTATCTCTTTGCCAAATTACATTACAATCGGTTCTATGGCTTAGTCGTGATCAAGTAGCAAACAGACACACTTCCCCGTAACGCATTTATAAATTGATATGGATTATAACACGTACCGAACTATTTTTATTCTTTGGAGTGTGCTGAAATGTTAAATCCGCCTCTGCCTTAGGGCCCTTGATCGGAATTGATGGGATGGTCCTGTAGCGGAAGCTACATAACAAACATTGACTTATAATTGTCAAAGTCACTCCTACAAACGTGTGTCTACTTGACAAGACCTGGTTGATTATAGGAGAATACCTAGCGAAGTTTGTTGATTATGGACAAGAAATTCAGTCTACTATAAATTCTCGAGCGGTCCACATCGCTCCGTACTAGTGACAATCTTCGCTTAGAGTTCGTACGAGTCTTGACACTCATGTTCGCTATTACCGTTCACGTGCCTATGTTATATTTAATTCAGTGTTAAACTCTTATGGTATATAAAGCGTTATTTGATGTGATACAAAACTCCACTCTGAACTATAACTCGGTATGTATGCTACGGGACCAGAGGTTGAACTCTGAGTATTTTACACGTGAGTAACATTTGCTTTATCATGAACTGATTAAACTGTTTCAATTCTACTGCAAGACGAACAACTTTTGACAATATACCTTTTCATGTAATTAATTATGTACGTTTCTAGTTCGTTTATCTTACATTAAATAATTTGTGCTTTTAATTGAATTCATGTTTTCGTAATTTTCTGTTAGTAGATTAAGTATAGATAGATTCTTAGATATTTTGTAGAGATTCATCCAGGATACGCTTAGCATACTTAAGTAATATTAATCAAGCACTTAGAAAGATGAATAGCTCCCCGACAGTCCCTTGTTTGCTTCTGGAGAGTAAATTAGTTTATTGTCCTCGACGTGGACATACGCAATTTGTAACTGCTTTTTGATACTAAATTTATTATTATTATTATTATTATTATTGTACTATAATGTTTGTTGCAAGTTTTATAAATCATGTTGAAACAGAATAGCGGAAAAAAGATTGTTTTCTAAAGTGTGATGAAAACGAAATACCCACAGATGATGTAGTTTACTAAGGTGTCCGTTATAGAGATGTAGGTGAGGTTTACATGAAACTAAGGAAGTGTACATTGATTCATTAGCAGATTGCATACAGCTCCGAAAGACACGTGTATACGTCGAAGACACAAAAGCAACAAAAGATGATGCAATAACAGATGAGGTGAAATAAAAACACACTTTTAGAGTGTCGGGGGTGTAGATTGCGGGTTATATTTAAAGTGCCTAAATGATGTTTAATGGTTAAGAAGGTGATTGCGTGTTCGTCTTTTCGAATTTCCCCTACAAAATAAAAACAATTATACTAAGAAGGATGAACTAATACGCCAATTGCAATTGCCAAAACACCGACAACAAATTCAAAGTATTTATCTCAATATTCCAAAAACATTACAACATTATCTTTCCTATAAAACGCAAGTTAATTAAAACAAAGAAATACAATAGATGGATCACCCAAGGGATAAGGATTTCTTCAAAAAACAAACGCCGTTTATATTATCTTTCAAAACGCTATAACCAACCATCCGAATTCCACAATTATTTTCGTAAATATAAGACTATTCTTCGAAAAGTAGTCTATGCAGCTAAAGTAATGGAAAACGACAGGCATATACTAAAATCAAACAACCAGATGAAAACCAAGTGGAATATTGTTAACAATTACACGTCAACTTCTGAAAACCGCGATAAAAATGTTTCTTTACTAAACGAAGGCAAAATCGTACAAATCCTCAAGACATCGCAAATTTGTTTAATTCTCACTTCTCAGAAGTTGGTAAAATAACGAACTCAATATATCCAAATCAATGTCCTCCAATTATATCCACCCACGTACACAATTCTATGTTCACTTCCGACACTAACGCCAGTGAAGTCATGGGAATCATCAGCTCATTAAAAAAAAAATTTTCAACAGGCGTAGATGATATACCTGAGTTTATTGTTAAATTTTCATCCCATGCTATATTAAATCCACTCATAAATATTTTCAATAGTTCTTTATCGGAAGGGATGTTTCCTAAAATATTTAAGAGAGCTAAAGTGAAACCTTTACACAAGAAAGGAAACAAACTTAATATTGGAAATTACCGACCAATATCTCTACTACCCACTTTCTCAAAAATCCTAGAAAAATTGTTCTATAAGCGTCTTCTAGATTTTTTATCAAAATATAACATTCTCTCTGACGATCAACACGGTTTTAGGAAATCCTTTTCCACTACAAGCGCCATATTTTCCTTCTTAAACGATGTTACCACATCTCTAGACAGTGGAGAAAATCCTCAGGGTGTTTTTCTTGACTTATCCAAAGCATTCGATGTCATCGATCACGGAATTCTCCTTACCAAATTGCATTCTTTAGGCATTCGTGGACTTCCACATCAATGGCTAACTTCTTATTTAAAAGATAGATATCAACAAGTAGAAATATCCTATACTAAAAATAAAATACTTGAGCGTTGTCTTTCAGAAACAAAGCCACTTACTTGCGGAGTACCCCAAGGATCAATTCTCGGCCCTATACTCTTTTTATTGTATGTGAACGACATGTCATCATCCACATCAGATTGCAAAATGGTTCTTTTTGCTGATGACACTAATTTACTATGTAAACACGCCAATGCTCAAAAAGTTTTGTCTAACCTTTCGACTTGGTTCCATGCAAATCGTCTCATTGTAAACACTGACAAAACAGTGTCTATGTCATTTCACAATAGTATCACAAAATCTTTACCCCAGGTTTCTCTTTCTTTAAACGGAACACAATTAAAAACTGTTACGAATACAAAATTCTTAGGTCTCCGTATTCAAGACAACCTCAAATGGAATTGTCACGTTGACAATCTTAATTCCCAATTCAGCAAATTGTGTTACGCATTCCGAAACGTAGTTAACGCAGTTAGTCCACGTATTTCCCGTTGCGTATATTTTGCAAACGTTTACTCCCATTTACGTTACGGCATTACCTTCTGGGGTAATTCCGGTCAGAGTATTCAAACTTTCAGAATTCAGAAGAGGATAGTTCGGATAATTTGTAAATCTCACCCCCGAAACTCTTGTAAACCTTTATTCAAGGAATTAAATATCTTAACACTTCCCTGCATTTATATTTATGAAACGGTCGTGTTTGTTAAGACCGAATTACTGAAGTGCCACCCTTGCTTTATACGAAACAGTCTCGTTCACGAACACAATACTCGCAATAGTAATAATATTCATCGCCCTAGAGTGTCAACCACTCTTTGCCAAAAAGGACCTTATCATTCGGGAATCGTTCTATATAATTCCCTGCCCAAGAATATAAAAGACATTATGAAATTGAATATCTTCAAATCCGCGGTTAAAAACTACCTCCTGCACCAGTGCTTCTACACTGTAAAAGAATTTATTGATTTTAATAAAAGTTAAATTCGTCTTGTACTTTATCACGCCATTGCTGTAGCACTTTTTAAATAACTTATAACAATTTCAAAAACTATTTTCTTGCATGATTGTGTTGCCGTATGGCTCATATTAATTTAGTTTTATGTGTACTCAACTTTGGCACGGTTGTGTACATTAATTCTGTAGCCCCATCCTGGCCCGGGTTTTTCTCCGTTTTTCCTTCGGGTAGAGGCGGATTTCTTATACAGGTTCTCTAGGCTTTGTCTAGGGGCGTGTTTATTGTAACAATAAATCGTGAATTTAGTGTTTTTTCAACTCTTATGATTTTTAAACACTATACTCAGAATAATCTATAGTTCGATAATAACTTGTACATGTAAATTTACAAACATATTTGCGTTAAATTACAAACATATTGACATTATATATGTATTATAACTCGCAGCTAACTTGTTATCTTTTCTAGGAACGTTTGCTGAAATTTTTTTGAATCCGCCTTTGCCTTAGGGCTCTTGATCGGAATTGATGGGATGGTCCCTTGCTTGCTTCCGGAGAGTAAATTAGTTTATTGTCCTCCACGTGGTCATACGCAGTTTGTACTGTTTTGTGACAATAAATTTTTTTATTTACGCAAGGTTACAAGAATAGAACGCACAGGTTCAATATGATAAGGCACTGATAATTTAATAGCGCATTCTGGAATATTTGCAAGGATAGTACACAATATAGAAAATACATTTACTTTAATCAGCTAGTCAGTTTGTTTCTTTTTGTTGGTTTGATAATTTCCAGTTAACGCTTCTGATGAGACAGATTATAACAGTTTTAAGCGTACTCACAAAGTCTTCCGGATTCCACGTTGCTGTTCGCAATTCAAAGTTTATGGAAGTCAGAGATTAAGAGTTACTGGAAAATTACCAACCATTCTTCATATACACTTTGTTCCATTACGAAGTTCCATGCACTGAAGTTAATGACAAATATAAAAGTTACACTTAGTTCATCTCACACTTGTACAGAAGCGCGGTAAAATATTCACAAGCTTTTGTGGTCAAAAAGCAGTTAGTAAGTATAACACGTATTTGGTCGCGATCAAATATTGACACTTTGAGCTACTCGCGACATGATTCGTATGGAGTGACGGGGCTAGAGACAGACATAATGGAGAAAAAAAACGTTCGCCAGCGCAGTTCGTCTCGGAATGATGCTTGTCTCTAATAAAAACGTTTTTCTCCGGTTACCAATTATGTCCAGATTGGTGGGTTGCACTATTTTTGTCACTTGTTTTTTATTTTTGGCTTGTTGAAAGCACATTGTTATCGGCACTTTTCCTTTGTCTTGTTCTAGAAGAAACTTGTACCATCGAGACTTATAAGTTCATTTGTTATCTTCTAGAATTAATCAATATAATATTAATAGAAAGTTAATAGAATGTAGCATAACCGCTACAAGAGTATTGTTTAGACCTTCGATTTTTTAGAGGAAACCTTATCCGTATATTTACATTTCTGCTCTGCTTTTTTAAAAGAAGAAAACGACCTCTCTTCGTCATCCGCTCTGGTAGCTATTTAAAGCACCTATACTTATTAGAAATTCACCGTCAACTACACACTCCAACAACTCCTGATTTCATCGTGCATTTGGGGAAAGATTCGACTGCAACAGCCGTGCTGGCGGTGATGCGGAACCTAGCGCCGAAAACATCCCCTAACGTGAGAATCCGCGTGCATAAATAAGAAAATCTACGATGCATAGAAGAGCATCGTTTGCGAAGCATTATGCAATTTTTGGAGACCAGATGTACTGGTTCTGAAAACGGAAAATTATATGCATGGTTGGATTTGGTAAAGTATCCTTGTAGTGATATATGCACATGATTATTGTGCATGAAGTGATTCTATAGATCTTAGGACATGCGATTCCCCTATTTTCAGCTCTATATTTTTCTTTGTTACTTGAGAAGATGAAAGGAAAAAATGTATACTCAAGAGGAGACACCTCAGCTACTGCATGGTTCAATAAAAGCAAATGGCGCGCACTTTGGGTTTTGCACTGCAGTAATTGACATGCACTTTATGTACTCCCCTGCAGTAATATTTCATTGATTAAAATATATTTACAAACGAAATGAACGTAACATACATTATGGAGTTTTTGGCATATTAATAGGTCTGTAATAAATTGAATAAAACTCAAATTTATTTATTTGGTATTTCGTATTTGACATTCTCTATTAAGCTGTTTGCTTAATGTGAAACACAAGACTTGCTTAATACATTGTTGCATTTCCATAATTCTTAATCAAAAGAAAGCAGTCAAAGATAGTCTTTGACAAAATAGAGAAAATAAACGGCAATATCTCACAAAAAATCAAATAAATTTAAAATTAGCAATTTAAAATTAAATGTACATGAATAACTACTAACATTATATGGTTTGATGATGTAGTATGTAATGAAGTAATAAAAAATAGACTGAAAGGAATAGGAAATGAAAAAAATGAATGTAAATATAATTTATTGTTACAAAATCAATTACAAACTATTTTGAGATGTACGCAAACCCTCTTCGTTTTTAGGTTTTTTATGTTGACTATAATATAATATCATCTTCTTTGTCTGTGTAATATAATCCCACAGTATTCATTGAGACATGTATAAAAATAGTTATTGTAATTTTAGTATTCAAGGAATAGTAATTGTTTATAAGCTTTCCTAATGCCATTTTTTTTCCTTTTCAACATCCTTTCATTGTTACAGGACTCATTCACGTTGTCAAATTTATTTACTCTATGAATTATATTTAATTGTCGTTAGTGCCATAGTAATGAATATCACTTTTATTCTCCTGTGCGGATGGTGCAGTGATGGGGTACGGAAACTACCAATAAAAATATTCGTATTGCGTAAATACGCAAACGCAGCCTTTTATTGTCTGCTTCTTTTCTTCACACTCTAATTGGTCTTTTTCATTCTTCCTCAGTTGTGTTCTTGATTCATCCCTTTGTCCTCGTATTTCCTGGCTCTCCTCCACATACGCCTTACTCTCTGCGTCGTACCGTCTCATCGCAAACCTTTACGAGCGTCCGCCACAACGCTCATCCGCTGAGCACCCGTTTTCTGGACCACTACGCGTTTTCATAACATTGAGTGGCCAGGTCGGCGCGGCGAACTGGCAGATGCAGCTGGTGTGCGCCTTGAGATATATTGCACGCGTCGCTCCAGTCCTTATGTTCCTTCGGAATGTCATCCCACGGCGACGAAAGTTGCTCATGTGTGGTTAAGGTGGTAGTGGCTGAGGAACTTGTTTGATGAGGTTGCAGGAAAGTGAATTCTGGTAATTTGTTGTCTGGTAACAATTTTAGTGACTCAATAATGAATTTGATGAGTAATTTTTAAGGATTAGAGCACAACTTGCATTATGATGCGTTTCTCTCGTTTATCAGTTCTTGTCAGTTTCCGTAGGGAGTTGCGACTATTACTACCCGCCGACCGACCCCATATAATTTGTAAGTCAATCGTGATTGGTCCACTTGATTTGCCTACATTAGTCTGTCCTCTACCGGCTACCTCTGTTTGAAAAATTATATTATTCATTCATAAGAATATAGAAGGTATTCTTTGATTTAATCTATGAAAAGAAATAAAGAACAATGATCTGTAACAAACAATTGTATTAAAGTATCAAGTATAAGATAAATCTTAAAATAAGTGGTGACTATGTTGTGTTTTTATATAGATTTTATTCTCGATTATTTAATGTAATTATGTTGCTTTGGTATTCTTTTACTTATTTGATATATACCAGAAAATCTTCTGAATCATCTTTAACGAGTAAATAATTTTTGAGTAAGAGAAAACCATGACAGAACGGACACAACGGACAGACCAAGCATGGTTGATTGAGGAATACGTGGGTTGGTCGAAAGGTAGACAGAGGCTCAGCGCTTTTCAAAAAATGGACGGAATTGCTTTTACAGTGCATTATCATAACATATTCTAATGAGATACAATAAAAGGGTATAACACATCTTTTTTACTTTGTGAGGTAGTATCGCAAAAAACGCTTAATTGTTAAATGAAATATAATGCCCCTTCTTCAAAATTCCCAAAACTTAACTGCACGTGTATGCTAAGCAGCCGGGAAAATACTCCAAATCGACAATAGTGTTTAAAATTAATGAGTGACGTTTAGAACAAATCCAAAATTGGCCCGTGGCTCGTTGTGCATGGGGTTAATACAAATTTGGATTATTACCAAAAACTTATAACATAGAGTAAAATATATTGATACTAGCTGATTACCCGGCATTACCCGGGAATTTTCTTAGACTAATCATTTACTCAGAAAAAATTAAAATCTCAATATTGTAAGATCAAAAAACTTTTACGTACTGGTTTTTAAAAACATGTAGAGCATCTCAATTTTTCAAATCCATAATACAAATTTAATACAAAACTTGAATATATACATTACACCACCTCGTGGGAACCGCATCGGACAAATTTTCACTTCCAACGCATGACGCAGCTGCACCACTTCATTAAAATTCTTGTTAAATATAAACTATTTGTCGAAATTTTCCAATTTAGAGACGTTTTTCATCTTTGTTAAATGCACCAAACAAATACATTAAATTTGATGATGACTGAATTTTTCCTTATTAAATTGAAGTATGTTAACCTATTTAATAACGTTTTATCGACAATTCAGGTTAATTTTTGTAGATAGGCATATACTTTCGCGGGCGTTTTTGTAAAACTCTTTGAGGCAAACATTATTGCCATTCATAGTTGTCGTCTATCTCTAACAGTTGAGGCAGCGTAAACGAATATAACTCTTTTTTCCCGATTTTATTGATATTTATAGTCAAAAACAATTTCCATCTTTACTATCACACATTAAAAAAAAAAAAAAGTTTAAAAATATTCATTCTGGACATCTAAACTATCTCCTTGCCAAATTTCATCGCCATCGATTTTGTGGTTAATCGTGATCAGGTAGAAAACAGCCAGACACACTTTCGCGTTTGGCTCTATTTCAGACAGCTCTTTCATCAGCTTATCATTTCATGAAAATATCTTTGTGGTCCGTTGTCGCGTTGTATATATGCACCACTGAGTAGATTAATATATTCTAATATTTATATATAATAATATATTTAAATATTAAGACTATCACATATTACTACATGAAAATAATAATATAGAAAATGAATAATAAACGGAAACAGAATATCTAAGAAACAGAACCTTGCTAGAGTGGTCAGAAAGAATGAAGTTGTACGTGTGTTTCCATATAAGTAGCATTCTTTCTCTAGTAGTGAATTAACCATCGTCAGACCAGCAGTATTTGAGTTCAGCTTTCGTTTGTTAGGGAATTTTATCAATAGTTTCGATTATTGGTTGATTTGTGATGTAAGCATTTTTGCTTGGGGTAATATGTGGCGTAGATTCCAAATGAGAAAGAAATATTCATGAACTTGGCAATAGTATCATCATTATGAATGATTCTGTTAATGTAGTCTCTCTTTACCTGGGACTTATTTTCCATAATAATTGATGTTAAGCATCTCACTAGCATATTTTTTTCTCAAAACGCCATTAGCGTTAGTTACCTAGGTGCCGTGAGTCACGGGAAGAGGATCCAAACTACTAGCATTGTTTTGAAGACGTTTTCTCGATAACACATGTTCGAATTCTGGAGTATGTATGAGTTCTATGAAAGTGGTCAAATCTCGAGAGGAATTAATGACAACAGGAAAAGAACGGAAATCCCTTCTCATAAGTGGCTTTCCTCTGGGACTCCCATTGTCAGTGGCACTCCATATAATTTCCTCGTTGGCCGTCGATCAACTAAATTTATACTTAAAGGAGAAAACAACTGCGAACTACTGTACACTTTATTTAGATTAATGGCTTCGAGGACTTCTGTAGATAGAAGGGAGATGAGCTGGTGGAAACATAGAATGTTTCTTCATCAAAAGGGGGAAAGTGAGAACCCACGTGCGGATGAATAGGGGAGCATCGACCGTGACAAAAGTAATTGGCAAACGAGCAATGAAGAATAAGAGAAGGAAAAAGGAACAGCTAATATGTTTACTGTAATTGGTTCACTGATAACAAAATAAGTTAGCAATGCCAATTAATTAATTTAATGTATCCATTTTCGTATTATTTATATATATAAATAGTTTAGCTCTTGCTCCTTCGTTTACATCTTTTCTTGTTAATGTTTTTCATTCTTGTTTGTTTCTTTATCATTTTATCTAAAACAACTAATTCGTAAAATGGTATGGTTGACGGATTCATATTGAGAAGAAACCGCTGTTTAAATACTTCCGTGGAACTCACTCGGAATTTGTACAACATTGTGGAATTTATAAATATTTTTCTTTAACATAAATAAATAAACTTTATTGTCAAAAAAGCAGTTGCAAACTGCGTATGACCACATTGAGGGCAATAAACTAAGTTACTCTTCGGAGACGAGCAAGGGTCCATCCCATCAATTCCGATCAAGGGTCCATGGGTTGTGGCGGATTTAATATTTACAAAAGAATTATTTAATAAATATCTATTGCTATCCATTTATTATTCATAATAAATTGTAGATGTTAGCGCAGTAAAAATTCGATATTAATAAAATAAAAGTATTGAGGACATTCCCGCCCAAGAAAAATCCGCTACTACCCGGAAGAAAACCGGAGTAATACCCGGGCCGGGATGGGACTACAGAGATAATGTACACAACCGTGCCAAGGTTTCTTACAGTTAGAAATAAACTATTAATAAACAAAGGGAGAAAAATCAACATGATTGAGAAAAGGAATTTAATCAACATGTAGAGTACAATAACAATGACATGATAAAGTATAAGAGATATTAACATCACTTACATCATCCGAAGTCAAGTGGAAAACAATATTTATTAGGAAATTGAAACTCTCATTAACTTCATTTATTAAAATCTGTAAATTATTTCACATTATAGAAACAATAGCACATTAAAAATCTTTTAACCGCGGTTTTAAATAGATTCAATTTATTAATATCTATTAAATTTTGGGGAAGGTAATTATACAAAATTATTCCTGAATGATAAGGGCATCTTTGGCCAAGAGTTGTTGAAACGCCAGGACGATGAATATTAGCCTTATTACGAGTAATCTAAATAACTACACATAAATAAATAAACTTTATTGTCAAAAAAGCAGTTGCAAACTGCTTATGACCACGTGGGGGGCAATAAACTAAGTTTATTGTGAACTAGATTATTTCTTCTAAAGCAGGGGTGTGATTTTAATATTTCTGTCTTAACAAACACGACTACTTCATAAATGTACATGCAAGGGAGAGGGAGAATATTTAATTATCTAAATAAAGGTTTACATCAATTTCGGGGGTGAGATTTACGTATAATCCGAATTTACTGAATAATCCGAATTTACATATAATCCGGAGGTGAGATTTACATATACAAATGGAAGTATGTATGTGTGTGTATGTATAGTCCACCAAAACTACCTAGAACAATTTCAACCAACCGATAATATGAGGTGACAAACACTGTGGGGGTAAGACAACCCTTGAGGAGGGGTGGGAAGGGGGTGACATGAAAAAGTGATCGAATACGACCGATATTAATATTGAGTACATTACTTTCAGGGCCTATACAAGATTAGTGCTACACCCACTGCTGCTACAAATCTACAAATAGTCCCCATGGAAGAAAATACACCCTTATCACCCTGTAGAAAGAGGGTGGGAAGTAAAAATAATGAATAACCCAAATATTGCAAGTAGTTTTGACACCGTAGTTCTCGTGGCCGCTAAGATTAGTAGTGACACCCCCCGTGCCGCGTAAGTCCACAGTCAGTACACATGGTCGATAGCACAACCCTACCACCCCGTGGCTAGGGGATGGAAGTAGAGGGGCAAGCAAAATATAGAAAACGACTGATATCAGTGTCGAATATATCATTTTTGATAAATTTAACATATACTGTCATACTTTTTAAACGAATACTGACATTCCCAATGTTCTTAAGTTCACAATCACCCTCCATGAGGGAATATACCCTTTGGATTGGGGTGGGAAGGGGTGAAATATAAAATTAATCGATAATGATCGTTATTGGTGTTGAAACTTCCGATAATACTCAAGTTCACGATCAGCCCCCATGCGATAAAAGTAAAATTATTGTAGCATACGAATATTAGTGACGGATCCAATGTTTCCGGCGCCACTGAGATGGCGGCACTTCTGATATCGCTTGTCTAAATTCAGTTCTTATGGTTATTATACCTTTTGCATCCTTAAAAGGGGGTGAGAACGGGAGTGACAGGAAAAGATGGATTTGCATCGGATTTATGGTTTTCAGAGTTTCTAAGTTGTATAAATATACTACCAATGTCGTTATGTTTCAGTTCAGATTATCATGGGGGACATGGTCCCCTTTAGAAAGGGATGAAAAGGGCGGGTCATGTAAAAATAATAGAAAACAACCGATATTTTTGTGTCGATTACATAGATTTCGGGGATTCTAGGATGGATAATCATATTCCAAATGCCATTATGTCCTAAATCAGATGGCATGGCACCGCTAGAGCAGGAGTTGGGAAAGGCATGACACGTATGAAGTATAAAACAACTGATATTAGTGTCAAATGCATATTTTTCGTGGTTGCTGAGATGAATTATAATACTTGCAATGCCTTGTGTTTCCATGTTCAGACCATACATGTGAAATTCTACTACACCGACGTCCATTATATAATCAAATTAAATAAATAATGCAAGACGAACGACATTTTATGGACGAACAGTATATATTTTCTGATAAATAGCTAACAACATTTCGACTTTTGTTTGAAGTCGTTGTCAGGTGGTATACATTAGGTAAGATAGTAAGTCTTGCATTGTTTACTTAATTTCATATATGTTAAGTAGGAGCGAAATGGGACGGTGGTGACGTGTAAAAATAATACAAAACTACCTGTATCCATAGTGTTCTGGGTTGTTAAAATGAATAGGATCACTTCCGAAGCTATGTAAGGATGCAGTAACCACGGGGGCGAGGGAAAATTTTCTTAGATCCCGTATAGGTGGAGTGGGGAGTGGGTATGTAAAAATAATATAAAACTTCCGATATTTGTTTCAATATAATAATATCGGGGTCGTTTAGATGAATTGTGACACAAAGCCTATTAAGTGCAAGTTCATCACTAATGGGGGGTGGGGGAATACCCCTATCTCACCTAAAGGTGACATAGTGTCGTTAAGGTAATGGCTGAGCGTCTATGATATTTAAGCTCACGTATACTCTAATAGAAATAATGCAAGTCTATAGAACCTTCTGGAAATTCTTAGTTCAGAAAGTAATAGTTAAATGCAATATAGTGTCAACCTGAGATGTAATAGTCGCTAAATTTCGGTGTCCAACAACAGAAGTACTGTTTATGTGCGAGTCTTTTGGGATGATGTCACATTCAGAGCGTCTTAATTTAAGTCATCTCATCTTTCCAAACCCGAAGCTTTG
Source organism: Laupala kohalensis (assembly GCA_002313205.1). NCBI lineage: Eukaryota > Metazoa > Arthropoda > Insecta > Orthoptera > Trigonidiidae > Laupala > Laupala kohalensis. The sequence continues at coordinate 1,375,112 of NNCF01128512.1, read as the reverse complement.
GAGTGAAGTGAGTATGACTCAGAATTAAAACTCTCGGTGTTCACCAAGAATATGAAAGGTGCTTTCACTGATGTTAAAAAAAATTAAATGTAAGTTTTTGAAAACAAGAACACAAAAGAAGTATGATCAGCTCCCGGGCAACGCGGGTTATTTCATTTGTGTTATTATAATATTGTAATAATCATACAATCATTCTGTGAATGTATTTGTTTTGTGACCCATGGGTTGAATGAAATGTATTAATGTGAATTATGACATAATAGTGCGAAAGTGAAGTTGCAGAGACGAACAAGTAACGGAGCTTGAGGATGACACGAAGACGTATCACACTTAGGTAGGGTTAGAAGTATCGACCTCAGGTATAGATATCGAGCACTCACGCGGTATCGACACTACAGTATCGATACCCATAAAATATCGATCAAAAAGTTCCAATATTGGTATTACATTCATATTTAATGAATCGGAATATGAAACACTTTAGATCAATATCGGAACAAACCAAGCCATATTTACATCAATAATACTCGTATAAAAACATACAAAAACAAATTGGTATCGGATCAAAAGTATCACAACGAATGAAATAGAGACATTTTACATAAAAATGACCGATATAATACTTGGTATTTGATAGGTATATGATCAAAAGTATCGGTGCGAATGAAGCTAAGGTTATTTACATAAGTAGGATTGATGTTCAATGTACTTGGTACCAGATCCAAGTATAAAAAAGAATGAAACTGTCATATTTTACGAAAAAACAACCGATAATTGGTATCGGGTTGGTATCAATACTATTGTTCGAACTCTACCAGAGAGACACTATTGATCGATACCTCCATAAATTTAGTACCAGAACTCACCCAACATCTTCCGGGAACCTGAAAGGGCGCCCTGCCGGTCGTTACTCAGTTTCACCAAGTCTGATAAATATTCATTGAATATACCGTTATATAGATTTGCATACCGTTCAAGCCTTAAAACATACAAACATTCGTCTTTATCTTAGATTATAAAATAAAGTTTAATGTTTATGAAATAATGAAGCTTTGCATAAATTTCATTCATTCCTGAGAAACTGTATTTTCTAACTAAACGTATGCAGTATGGTATGTTGTAGAAACTTGTAATTCCGATTTTCCATTATTACGATTAGCTTCTTGAGAAACCAGATTTTCAAAATTTTGAAACTTGTCAAACAGCATTTATACAATGAAAGCTTTTGACATTTATACATATTTTTCAATTGATAACAACTTTCTAATAAGTATTGACATTCATATACTAGTTACCGATTCCAAAAGAGTGAAATCTTTATTTTTACCATTGTTCATAACATTCAGTTTTTAATTATTGAACAACTTTTTCAAATCTCCTGTAGAGTTGTTGGCAACGTAGTACATTAAATATAGACCAGTAAATTACGATCGAAATAAAAATCCAGGAGTCAATCGGGAGAAGTTGTAAATTGTTTTAATACCGTTAGTTGGTGAATTCATCTGAGTATGTACGGTCACAGATGTGTATGATTGTTTTGCTCGTAAAATAACTGCAAAATTCTAGGTCGTCTTTTTAAGTTTCCAGGTTATAAATCCTATACGGCGCACGCTAATGGAAACTTAACAATTGCAAAAATTAAAGCTCATTAAATTATGCGTCATCCCTTGTCTTCCAGACTCGTAAGATATGGTATGTAAGCTAGCTCCTCATCATTGCCTCCTACGTTTTCATGCGACTTTGGATGTGGGTCATCTTAGTGGGGATCCAGGATTTAATTTTGGGAGAGGGACAGAAAGAAAAAGACCAGTGTGTGCGGGTCCCTCCACTAGAGTTTTAGAAAAATTAACTTCTTGAAACTGCAATTTAAAACATTCATATAAATAAATAAATAAATAAATAACACATGAAATTAAATTGCAGTTTTCATAAATAACAGTTAAAAAACTACGTTTTTGAAATAATTCGTGTTTTTAGCCAAATTTTTACTTTGGGTCTTCCAGCCTTCCGTCAAAATATCATCAATACTTTTTCCGATTATTCGTGAATCGTACAATGTTACTATTACACATTTTATAAGAACACCAACAAAACATATCCATAATTAATTTTGTTCCAATTGAATTCCATTATTCGAATAACAAAAAATTAATTTTTTCTTACATTTATGATATACACTTTTTAATTATCTTTGAATTGTAAATTTTATCTAGGTAATTTTCTATTAGACAAGTAGCTCGGAAACTCGCTCGAGTGCGAGAATGCTAGAGACAGTGAAATATTGCCGCTCATGAAATCACGTACAAGTGGAAATCTATAAAAGCAAAGAAAGTCTTATGTTTGTCCTATAAAGTCGTCTTTTGATATATCTTATTAGTTCATCTTGTTGCTTTAAGTGGGTATACTGAATTTTTTTCGAGGTAAAAACAACTACCTTTTATTATTACTACTTTTATGTTTCTTTTTTTTTTGCGGTAGCCCCCTTCGATCCGCCACTATCCACAAATCCACGGTATTCGAGCTAGATTTTCTCTTACAGTTGAGGCATATACCTATTTTTTGGAATCTTGTAATGGAAAACATTCTAGAAGAGCTGAACAGAAATAACATAAAATATGTTGCATATGCTGATGATATCACTATAACAGATGAAGGAGCAAGTAGGTCGCTATTGGTGATATCATGCAATAAAGTTATGAAGAATATGGACAAATAACACAAAAGTATAGTCTGCGACTATCGGTGGCAAAAACAAAAACCATGTGGTTTGGTAACATCAAAGATAATAGAAGAAACCCCCAATTGAAGTTATATGGGCAAAAGATTGAAATAGTTAGGAAACATCGATTTCTTGATTTAGTTGTAGATCACTTGTTATTCACTGAACACCTGGAATATACAATAGACATAACCAAATAGGTATATTATGGCCTTTTAATGGTAGGCTTAACAAAATTCAATGTAGATCAAAGGGTTGTTGTTAAATTGTATAAAGGGACTATACACCAGATTTTATCATATGGAAGTATGGCCTGGAGGCATCGAGTTGTTTACCAAGTCATAGAAAAGAAACTACAGAGAATTCAAATATTATGCCTACTTCGGGTGGGAGGAGCATAAAGAACAGTATCTTCTGAAGCACTGGAGGTTCTCAATGGAATAATGCCTTTAGATTTATTTGTCACAAAAATGAAGTACAGGAAATTAATGAATGTAGAATGGGAAGTTATCATAGATGGAGAATACATACATAAAGGTCACAAAGGATCCCGAAAGTTATTGACAAGAAAATTGGTACAAGGTTGGCAAAGTACGTTGGAACAACTCAAAAAAAAAAAAGGGAGAGAAACACATGCTTTTATAAAGGATGTAGATTTCGTGCATAAACGAAGAAAGTAGTTTAAATTAAATCCACACTTGATAGAATTTCTAACAGGCCACGGAAACTTCAATGAATATTTGGTTAAAAGAGAACTGTCAGATAAAGCAACGTGTCTGTGTGGTAAGGGGGCAGAAAATTCAGAACATCTACTGTGGAATTGCTCACTATGGTGAAGAACGAGCATGGTATATAAAGAGAATGGGGAAATTCAAAATAGAACGCTGAGGAGAGCACATTGATACCATAAAACAGTATGAGGCAATTCGAGAATTTGTTAGTGAAATTGAAAAAATACGAGATATTATGAAGAGAGAAATGGAGGAAGAAAGAATATAGGAATAAAGACAATATTAGGGGCTGGATATGTAGAATATATAAAAAAGAACTGAAATACGATATTGAAGACTAACCAATGTAATGTAGCAATGACTTTGTAAACAGGAATAGGGTTAAGACCATAACCAAATAAATGAAGAAAAAAAACTACTTTAAGACAACTGCATTTCCCTCTTGGTTTTTCTCATATTCCTATTAAAGTTGATAGAATAATAGAGAATATTGTTTTGTGGCTGCATTTATTGGTGGCAAAGAGGTAAGTTTGAAGACTGTCATGAAGCTCAGTTACAGCGTCATGTTTTAATTGTAAGTAGTATTCCGCGTTGAATTGAGCAAAACTACTGCATAAGATCCGTAGCTTATATGAATATAGTGTTTTTTATCAATGGTGAACATTTCGGAAAAAAATATGATCATAAGATTGTAAATGATTCATCGTACTTCAAAAACAAACATGCATGAGAAATGATCACTTCAGGGAAAGATATCACATAACTTCTGATCAGATTACACTTCTAATATTACTGACATAAAAACTAGCTTCCTCTGAATCCACTCAGTATGTTATTGAGAACAAGACAACAGATCTCTTATCAACACACCAGACCATATTCCACTAACTCCCCAGGAAAAGTAAGCATTATAATAATGATAATATATGCACTCTCATAGGGATGAATCCTCTGCAGCAAATGACCAGAAAGATCAATAGCGATCAGACAGCACCCTAAGGACACACTCAGTTGACACACAATGGTCGCGTGTTCCGATGGAAGGCACGTGCCACGATATCTCCTCTCTCTTTCTCTCTCCCTCTGCTGAAAAGAACTTAACGCGTCGCGTCCGCAAGGGCGAGTATCGCTTGTGTCTGTAATGTGTGCGATCGATGCGTTCTGCTAACTTTCAGCCTTATGCTCTGGGTCCAGGAGGCCAATGGGTACACATTGCGAGGGAAGAAGGCAAGGCACCAACCGTGTGAAACCCGCTCGGGGGTGGTTTCCCACACTCGCTCGAGCGCACCTTTCCGTCCTGGGCTTTTAATTGTGGTTTAGCGCAGTGGGGGAAAGTGGCGTGCGGGTGAGGATCGGGTTTTAGTTGATTTCTGCAGCTGATTCGCTCATGAGAGACCCATCACCCGAGTAGTCATTGTAGAACACACTTGGAGGATATGTTCAAACAAGTGTTTGTTTAAAGTTCACAACAATTTTTTTGCTTTCGAAACAAATATGAAATTTGAAATAAATTGCTTAACCTATCTGTGGAACATTACAAATATATTTTAATACGATATTTATAGATTAAAAGACACTATATAACCTTTATTCAATTAATGCACTTATTCGTGTGAAGTTTCATTGAATTTAAAGGAGAATCATTATAAATATTAGGGTTGCGTTCAGTAATTAATTGACAGCAAAGAACGTGCATTTATAACAATCTCTATTCACTTGACATATCGGAACGGTGACAATTCTTTGGGCGATATACCCTGAGTACACCTTTTATGGTAGCTCACTCGTAACGCTGTTAATTTACGCGATTATACGGCTGCTAACAATTGTCGATCTAATTTTGGGGAGAATTGTCATAATAATTACTCAGTTTGCGTCTTCTGTCTTTGCTTGTAACTGTTATAACTTTAAAATACGGTATGATTTCGAGAGTTTTTTGAAAAACAGTAAAATCGAATGCAATTTTGAAAACTAGTTATTGTTGAATTATTTTCTGTCGCATTCAGTAAATTTATGAAATAAATTGAAAATTTCTTATGTATGAATCATCATATAAATTTTGAATATAATTTAAAATATCTAAATATCTTATTAATTATGTTATATTGAATGAAAATGGAATATGGGACCGAGATTCATTCAACGTAACATAATTAATCTGTTACCTGGCGGTGAGGTTCACCTTAATTTAAGAGATTTATGTATATCGAAATATCTCTTCTGAAAAGCAATTAATCGGGGAAAAATATTTTGAATAATAAATACTTTGGTATTGATTAATACATTTTAGTAAAATATTTTCGAAAGCTCCCAGTTCATGTGAAGGGATCGAGTTATATATCCAACAATCCTATATCCACTCCTCGTTCTTTAGAGTCTTTACAATATAATCCGTTTTCCAATTTTAAATTCATTAATAAATTTTGAAATGTTTAATACTTTTCAAGATAATTTTCTCCAATTTTTATTTACTGAGTCTCGTGAATGAATTATAACCTCATTGCAGCTAATGGACACAATGCGGTGCTGATTGCTGTGCCCCCTAACGATATCGAAAGCGTAGTTCCGTGAAACGCGGGCGAGATAACGAACGGCCGCCTGTCTTGAATTACGAGTGATGATGTGTCATCGGAGACTGCGTTAAAGCGCCTCTCCTGCCTCGCCCCCTATAACGCACCAGCGCCTCACCAAAGTACGAGTGCTGCCAACCTCCCTCTCTCTCTCTCTCTTTTGACTAACTATTAGTAATCATTTTGTGTCACAGATATTACATCATACTAGACAATTTTTGGATGTTTATTGCAAAAAGCCATAAATATATTACAATTCCGATCTTCTCTCACAGAGTGAATTGTTGGATGAATATTTCAGAGTTACGTGTTCAATCTTGTTTCTGAGTGACATTACAAATACTGAAAATTTAAACAAACAGAACTCGATAGATCCTGTATCCTTAGAACTCGCAACAATGGCGGAGTTGGTGTATGAAATAATATAAATTTTGGTAATCCACAAGAATTAACGAGTAAATCTTTCACTTACTTGTAACGAGTAAATCTAATCAGTCTTCATAGCCTAATTGATTCAAGCACTAGCCAGAATAATTAGTGAATTGTTCAGGTTAAAAAATCAGCGAGTCTAGGGATGCAGATTCGAGTTCTGTTTGGAAATCGACCCCTCAAAGGTTTGGAAAACGGTTTTGATAGGATTGAAGATTCTCTGTTACGAAGATCTGATTTTTTGTAAATCCCACCACTTACACACAAGAGCTATTTTATTATGACTTGGGAGGTATCGACATTTGATACTATGTTAATAACCGCGTGAAAAATTCGCCGCGAGATAGGCCAGAATTGTCATAACTTGGTGAAATATCATTGTTTGAAAAGATAAAACACGTTTCAGTCAGCAAGACTTCGACCATAAATTTCATATAACATTTTGGTTTCTGAGATTAGTGTTCATGAAAATATATTTTTAGTTTCAACTCAGATTGTTTTAAAACTTTCTCGTTGATTTTATAATTCAAAATAGTTTTATAAATTCAATCAAGCTTTCTCGGTTGGGCGATTTTTTCACCTTCAATTCTATATACTATCAACTACTCATGTGTCACGTGTTATGTTCTTATGCGTTTTTGTTGGGTCAAAACCCTTAGACAAGACTATAACGTGAATATGTAATACTGATTTATGTGAAAGCTAAAAACAATTTCATTGGGTCATAATAGTAATCCTTCGTCCATTCCCAGTTAATCTAGTCAATTTTGTTTTTTTATCTGGAAATTTGAAATTCTACGAAGGGAGTAGCGATTGCTCACATATTAATTGATGCGAAAAACCATTGGTTCTGACTAAATGAGGACGTAGCCGATCAAAATAAAGCGACTTTATCTCTTATATAACGAAGATTATATCGTTATATATGATTACCCTTTGGCAGAATCAACAATCTCAAAATTAAGCAGTATACATATCGTGAAGCTTCGCTGCCGTTTGATAACGAACCTCCAATATCACACGCATAGCCCTTCTTTCTGACCCAGAGACTGGAGAATGAATCATCTCATTAAGTGAAACACATTGTCTTAAAATGCAAATGTATTAAAAAACGTATGTACTTGATTGTTTGTGAAAAAACGCTTCTCAATATACAGAACTACCGATGTTTCGGCCATCTGCGGTGACCTTCTTCTAGTCTCTGACATTGTCCTGGAGAAGGCAGCAGCACTATGTCCGAACAGTTAGTAGTTCTTTGTACTGGATATTTATGATTTGTAGCTGATCTATTAGTAGTTGATATTGATCAGTATTCTAAGAATTTTAATTTGTACCTTTTTTTTTGTAAGTTTGATTCTGAAAGCATTATTATATCATACATTGACTCCTGCCGCGGAAGCCAACGTTAAAAAAAAAATAGTAGTTTTGCAAAATTTTAATGTGGGGCGAAGAAATGTCTATCACTAGTTTAAACGTTAGGCTCGCTTTTGGGGAAGGTGAAGAAAGAAATGACCATCTCATAATGCCATTCTTCAGTTTTGTAGATGATATCTCACCCCATTTACATAATATGTGAAGATATTAATTTCGATATTTTGTGTATGTACTCGGGTTGATATCAGAATGCTCATTAGCACAGTAGCCTAGTTTCGACCTGTGAGGGGATTCCCCGAGTTGGCAGCCATGACAAAGCTCTCTTCGTATAGGAAGGAGAGTGAGGAAGGGAGGAGTGAGAGAGGGCTACAGTTTCTTATGCAAAGCCTAGAAGGGACAGGGGCGCACGTGCCGCGCGGTACGCTCGTCGTTTGTCAATGGCCACCTCCTTGGGCAGACACGTGACTCCCGTGCGTCGCCGCCGCCGCTGCCCACGCCTTCACAAAGGCGACTCATGAGTAAGAGCGCAGAGCGTAAGAAGGGACACGAACAAAGAACACGAACACAGTAAAATTGTAATGGCGTATCCGAAATGATCGGGGGAGTATGGATAATCTTATGATGCGTTCGGACGTTTTAGAACATGTTTCCCCTTTTAGGGCCACCTACAAGTTATAACTGCTTCCCTTGCATTAGCTTCGGGAGACAGCTCAGCGACGAATTGAAAATGCAACGAATTGGAGTGAAGGGGGATGCGAAATATAATACCCATCATCCAATTAGGTGATTCATTTTTGTTTTTAGTTTCCTTCTTCAAGAAATATATTTGACAAGATTAATCATTCCACAATTCCATTTTCTTTTTTCACATTTGGAAATTTTGTATAGTAAGTAATTGTAATTAACTTTTCATGAAGAGATTTTCCTCTACTGTTGATCCATTGTTCTGACGTCTTTGCGTGATTCTTCGACGTGAGGTAAGAATACCTCGTACGTGAGAAACACGTTTGATGTACAATATTCTTAATATTTTAAAATCCAAATATATTTGGATACTCTTAACATAATAATAATTCTACTGTATTTAGTGAGCAAGACTGAACCACGTTTCCATATAAGTGTTCCTTGAAATGAGTTATTCGAAATGAGTAATATATACAGTTAGTCAAAACTGTTCCAGTACGGACACTATAGTACATTGGTAAACCCTCTGGAGAGAGATTTCTTTGAGGTAGACTTGGACCTCGATACAAGAAAGAGACCGCCTCGAGCTCCAGCCACTTTTACCTCCGGAATAGTGCCACTCAATTTACTCAATCTATAGCAGACAGAGAAGTCCTGGAGTTGAGATATGAGTAAACTTTCCACTCGATCTCACTGGCAATTGACTCATTCTTATTGATTCATCCCACTCGAAAGAATTTAAGTGTGAATATTCGTCAGCATTAGCAGTTTTATTCATGACAATCCGTATGCTTGATTACAATCGTTCTATAATTTTGCTGGAATATTTTATATATTATGTTTATTTACTACAACTATGCTTTAAATAACCATAGCAATTTACATTACTTCATCTTTCAAGCTTAATGTTGACCCAACAAGGATATATTTCTTTGAATTTGAACTGATAAACGAGTAAATGTGGTGTAAAAATTACTCTATAAAAACTATTCTTAAATGACTGAATTTTTTCCTTATTCTCATTCCTTCTTTCTTAGATGGGCTCCTAAAATAGAACTTTTGAAACGTCCGAATGACTTCTAATGCTGATATCTGTCGAAAGTACAGAAATACAAGACTGTAAGCCAATAAAATGTGATCCCATTTTTTTCTCCATCACATTAAATTATACCTGTCACATTTGAAATTCCATGCTCCTGCTCGCAATTTGGTATTAACAATTACCATGTCACGATCGCTTAATATCTATAGTTCTCTTAGAAATGATCATTTTCATTTTATGTCAATAGTTTTCTCTTGTTGTGACAACTAGGTTCACTGCTTTTGCGTCTGTGACACATTTTAATACACAATACACCAAACATCGATAAATGTATCCCAATAGATCGACATTTGGCATCGATAGGCAAGTATTTCAAGCATAGTATTGATAATATTGTTCCAAAACTATTAATATTTTAAATATTATTCATTCACTTTTTATCGTCAAATAGTTTTCCATTTGTTCCTCTCTTTATGATTTTTATTGTAATTTCCGATGATACTGTTGAATTTTGTTTCATGTTGTTGACTACACTGTCCAGAAATAATAACTTAGGCAATCTATTGATAAAAAGTATTGAGTGCAAATGAAAAAACAAATAAAATTTGAAAAGTAATTTTATTAATGGTATGCTCTTAACTATTAAAAAATATGATTTGATTTGATTTATAATTTTATTGCTTTTGTAAGTATGTCAACAAAAATGATGGTATTTTTTATTATTTCTTTTGATAATACATGTGACATAACCATGTTTCTTATCTTAAAAAATAGATACTTCACGTGAAGATTTGTATGGTAATATTTCGGAATATTAATGTTGTATTGACCGATATTGGCATACCGATTTCCGTATTGCTGTTCTGACCATTTCTATGATATTTTTCTCAATGAGACGCATCTCTAGTCCAGTCTCCAAATCTTGAGGAGGCCAGGTGTCGCTTGCCGAAAACGATAAACGGTGGGCGAAGTCCATTAAACTGTTTGGGAGTGTGGGGAATGGTGACTGCAGCAGGAGGATGGAGGCGTGGTCGCAAGCGCAGCCGCGACGCCTGCCGAGGGCGGTCAAACGACACCGCTAGCGGCAAGGCAGCGCCATTTGCCGGCAGCGGACGCCATCAGAACGACAAGGCACGCGAGAAACTCTTCTCGCTTTAAAGGCGCAGCGCCGGCGCGTTCGCCATGCCTGCAGTTGGCATTGATCTCTCAGTTGCGATGTTCCCCTTTAAGAGAGTCAGTGGCTCGACCTGCCGCCTGTGGTGGCGCTGCGGGGGAGGATGACATCGCCACCTCGCGCCTCTGCGGCTGTCGTCGCCCGCAATTAGCAGCAATCCTACCCCGCCCGCCCCCGCCCGACCGCTCGGTCTTTCGTCTGCTCTCTCGTCTGACGATCACCTCGACGCTCTCTCGACTGCCAAGTGCTCACGGATTGCCACTTCACGGTTTTTGCTTCTTTAGTACACTTCTGTATGAACGCATTTTAAATATAACTGTAGTAAAATATTCTTTTTCAATTTTTACACAAACCCTCCACCATCCCTTAGAAACCATCGAAAAACAAAATTTTCTTTCTATTTTTAATAGGGTTTTATTTCTGTAGACTTGCTGCCGATTTATCGGTGAACATTCAATTTATTGCTGTATGTTCGCTTCATGAACAACAATATTGACTCAGTAGCTCGATACTGTTAGTTTTATTTATATCCACTCTTTTATTAGATTGCACAATGAGGATATCACTTAACCATTGTTCGTCTATTGATGCAAAATTTGTTGTCTTTACTTATTTCGCTCAGGGATATTGTCCACATTCAACCTACAGACGATAACTTCGTCTTCAGTTTTGTCACCCCCTGAAGAATTGTACAACTTATGTCCTGGCGACAAAACTATGCAGATTATTAAATTGAGGTCAAACACAACATATTTCAATTTTTTGTAGATTTATTTTTGTCCTTCAGGTTTAAATACGGAAAAAAATAGAAACGTTGGCCACCTTGGTACTTAGAATTTTGTTTCGTGTCTAATCTGAAAATGGAGATGGATAGTAGGGTTATGATGAAAATTACATTTGAGTTCTCACATTCTCCCATGAAACGTATAATATATACAATATTGAAGGTAGAACGTATTGAAGGAAAAATAATAAATTTTATAACATAACAGTATGGAATGTTTCTGTATTAATTAGTTTAAACTCCTGGAGAATTAGAAATATTATTGTTAGTGATTCAATTATTCGTTCGTGTTCAGTTTCAAATGAAAATAAAACTGCTACAAATATTTCTTTTTATGTGAAATGAAAACACTTTCTTTGGAAGAGTATCTGATACTATACTTAAAATTGTTATTAAAACGTAGTGTGTTTCTGCTTAAAAAACTGGCCTTAGTACGTATCTTTTCAATTATATATTTGATTCAGTTTGTTTTAAAAATTATATGTGAAATTGGAGTATGTTTTCAACAACTGGAATATATTCAGATTGACTTTTAGTATGCTGTGTTAATTTTCGAATTTCCGAGTCGTTTTCTCTATTCCCCGATTATAGCAACCGAAATTCATTTTCAAATTAAGTTTTCACTTTCATTTAATAAAAAAATTATGAAAAAAATCGTGAAATGTCCCCATGGTATCCTTTTTTAAAAAAAAAAGTACATTTTCCGTTAAATAATACATTTGAGTGATTTAACTTGTTGTAACCTTATGCTGTGTAATGAAGAAAATTTATGGCATTTCCGTCACACACTTCCTGTAGCTAATAGCTCCTTTTAACTACACATTGAAGAACATTGTAATATCAATTACCCCTTAATCCAGGTTCGTTTCCTGCTCGGGGCACTGCACATTTGCTCAAAATTGAGATGAGACCTGAACCCGCATCACTTTAAGAATTTTATAAACATTTGCTAATTTCGTTCCATTTTTTATAAAAAATTATAAGCACAATAACACAACAAAATTGCGATAAAACCTTTTACGTTTTGTCAAACACGAGTCTGACAAACAGCAAGCGTTTTACATTTGAGTTCATTCTCGAGAGGCTGCTTGGACAGAGAAGAAAAATGGGTCTCAAAAGGCTTTTAATGTTTTTGACGAGACCTACTTCTTTTTTCGGAACAGAACAGTAACTATTGATGTTTTGAGCGTAAAAAAAAAAAGAATTGTCAGAGTTTTATCAAAGTTACAAATATCATGATTATTGAAAAACATCTGAACATCGAGGTCAATATTTAAAAAGACTGTTTGGATCGTACAAAAATTTCAAATTGAGTAACCCACGTTTTTGAGAAAATAAAATAATAATCTCACTAATGGACCAAAACTGTCATAAATGGGCGATTTTTCATTTCCTCAATTTTTATTAAGAAGCTCAGCGCTAAGAATCCTTCTCACCGCCACCACTGAACTTCCAGACGAAACCTTCTTCCCGCTGGTTCCGGGCTTCTCAAACACATTTCTATTATACTCTGTATAATATTTTGGGGTCGTTTGTTTCAAGTACACTTTAAATTTGTTTCAAGTACACTTTAAGTGAAGAAGAAACCGGGGAGAAATTAGATTGTTTATGACTTACCCGAGATTCTAAAGAGCATTAATTGCCTACAAGCAGAAGTGATTGTTCTCTATTACTTGGAGGCTTACTGCATGATGCCATAAGCGTATGTTGCAGCATTTGAGTGATTTTATTTTGGCCATTTAGATTATAGTGAAGAGTAATAAAGCACGTCAAATCGCGTATCTATATAAGCAGCGTCCAACTCAACCGATCATGAAATAAAGGAAGACCGCGTTTCTTCTATCCATGTATTAAGCGTCGATTTCAGAGTAACAAAGTGTAAGCCAATCAAAGCACGTCGTAAGAACTCGTCACAAACTAGCGGATGCGAGACAGAAACTCGTGTGTGAAGGGAAAATGCATCCTTCATTCGTGGGCGGGGAGGAACCCTGGAGAGTGACGCGCTGCTCTGAAAGTAATAAAAGCTTTGCGGCGGACGGCCAGTGCGCAAACAGGCAGGTCGCGTGGCGCGTGCGTCACGGCCGCTGTCTCTACAGCCTCCGCCTCAGTCACCACCCACATTGGCGGCTGCGTCGACGCCGGAGCATTAATGAAAATTGCGTTTCCAGGCCTGGTTAAACCCTTGGCGCGTGGCCGGGCACGCGACTGCTTCTGCAGGGGCCTACAGCGACAGAACAGCCCCTGCCCCCACCCTCTCTCTTTCTCATCGTTTCCTTTTTCTCTCCCCCCCCTCCCAATACCCAACGACCTCTCGTAAAATGATCAACTCTAATGATAAGAATTGTTACCCTTTGAAACGACATAACCCATTTAAAAATTGCATTTATTTCATGACTTTGCTCTTGCGTTGCAGTTTATACCGTAAGCGTATTATGTAGGTTATTGGGGTACTATTACACTCATTTTACGGGTTTACAGTAATATCAAACCTCGTTTCCGACGAGAAAAAAAATACGACGAGGAAGAAAAAGATCATATATGTTTTTTCTCAAACTTTGAGCTGTTTCTGACGTATTTGTTGTATCTTTGTTTTTACTTAAGTTTCTATGAGTTGTTTCTAGGTGTAACCATAAATATGCCGATTGCCATGGACAGTGTCACAAATATTTGAGTTCAGTTACATAACAACCCATCGTCTGAACATGTAGTTAATGGCTGATGTGAAAATAGTTGTTAATATTAGTACAGCTATTTAGTATTAATATTACCCTATAAGTATTGAGCAATAACATCTCGTTTTTGTTTTTTATTTTGATATCATGGTGCTCAGATTAAATATTATTTATCATATCCACGAATCCATTCTTTTAAAACTAAAAAATATAATTTCCGGTCATTTTACAAAATCTTTGCGACAAAAATTTGTTTCACAAAACTGCCCTTTTTTGCATTTGAAACATCTCGTCCACTATTGAAAAATGGACTAGTATTAAATTTAGTTAACCAATCCAGTTCACTGAAATACAAGAAAACCTCACCCCCAAGGGTTTAAATGATCAACCAAAAGGTTTCTATAAGTATTTGCGTTTTTTTGCAATCGAATTTTTACGACCAAATTAACAAGACAACGTTTTCAAATTTATCCAAAATTTAAAAATGTTTATCTTTTCCGGATATTTTTGAAAAATCTTCCGGGTCAAGAAATTATTTTTCAAAGTCAGCTTTTTTAAATATTACATGTCTTCCGATTATTAAGAAAGGGACTAATAATGTATTTCGAATTTAAAAAAAAACAGTTTCGAAAAGGTTTAGCATATATTTGAGGAATAAATATCGGAGGTGGGTTTAAATATTAGGCGCTCCTAGGCAGTAGTAAATATGGCACCCTTGAGAGCAGATTTTACGTACGTATATTTTAAATTTTTATATAATGTACACACAAAGTAATAATTATGTATTTTCGTTTATTTATTATTTTTATTTTTTATTATAGTATAAACAATGTAACTATCTAAACACCTAAAATAAACCTATCTAAAACACACATAACTTAGTTTTAAATTCGTAGGGAATCTTTGCTGATCCAGCGAAAATCTTGAAAATCAATTTTTAGATAACATTTAACACCGACACATATTTAGAATACAAACTTTTTCCCCAATGTTTAATTTTTCTATTACTTTCTTTTGGTGCCCCCAAAATCTTGCACCCCTAGACCTACATGACCCATGCCTAAATCCGCCCCTGTTTGTAATAGACTTGTAATATTGTGTATTTCATCACTTCAATAATACAACAAAGTAAATGTGGTGAAGTATGCATTTTTTGCATTTGAATGCAACG
This sequence comes from Laupala kohalensis, assembly GCA_002313205.1. Classification (NCBI taxonomy): domain Eukaryota; kingdom Metazoa; phylum Arthropoda; class Insecta; order Orthoptera; family Trigonidiidae; genus Laupala; species Laupala kohalensis. The sequence goes on along the minus strand of NNCF01128512.1, from coordinate 1,359,762 downwards.
ATCTCCATATAAATATGATACCTAGCAATAATAGGTTGTCAAGTTCTTTAGAATAGAAACTGTTATGTTCAGAAATAACCTGATAGGCCGAAAAACTGAAAAAGGAGGTAGCAAATTATAATTGTAACAAAGACCTCGCCTCGCTATCAGAGATTTATGGAAAGTTCACCACCAATTATGAAAACTAACGTTCATAAGAAATACTTATCTCCTCATTGTAACATTACTCTTAAAACAAAGGTTCATTTAAAATTCTTCAATTCATTTCGTACCATCGTTTTTAAAATTCCTTTTAAAAATAGAGCTTACTGAGGGAAAATTAATTTAATGACCAAAATATAGTGTGGGTATAATGGAATAAGATTGGTTTTCTTACCACAGAGCACTTCAGAAAGTATCGAAGACAAAACGAAATAGTTTCCTTTGCGTGGTATAATGACTTTGTTCGCAATATATTGATTACTATAATGGTAACTAGCAACTCGAAATTGTAAACGAGATAATCTTGCAATGTCGTATGTTTTTGGACTAGTTAACTTTGATATTTTCGCTACTTAATCTTTAATGGATGGAGATGTTGACTGTCGGTGCAGCTCTTGATCTACAGTATGTGAAAAGTTTTGACTTACTATTTCCTTATAAATATTATGAAACATATTATATACATATTATAAAACATAGTCATTTGTCTGTCTGCGAATTTGTTTGTCCTCTTAAAACACGCGGACCTTCATCTGATTTACGAGATTCTTTTTTAAGTTCACAGATTTGTTTTCTGGGAAGGTTTGTGTATATATTTCGTTACGTAAGGTATCACAAGTAATAAGCAATAACGATAATAGACAATCAAGTCTGGGGAAAAATTAATCTTCGCGGAGAAATTTTTTGCATACGCTTCCTATACGGTTAGAGGTAGGTGACAATTATGAATGGTAATATTCTTCAAAGAGTTTAAAAAAAGGCCCGCTACAACATGTGTCTATCTACAGAGGTTAACTTAAATAAGGAAAAAAGAGTTATTAAAAATATGCATGTAAAATACTTTAAAGAGAGTAATTTATGGAGAAATAAGAGAATTCTAATCCTATTGAATGGATTCTTTGTTTTGCGCATTTTACGAAGATGAAAACAGTCTTTAAATGGTAGCATTTGGACAAAGCGTTTTCGTTTTACAACCCCGCGGTGCCGTTGTCGCACCGTGTGCGAGCAATCGTCTGACGCACTGCTTGACGTGATGTGCTTGACGTGCAGGCGTTGATACATGGGGGAGGTCATGGGGGTCATGCCTCCCCTCTCCGAAAACAAAATTCCATTGACAATCTGGTGCAATGCAGGAAATTGGAAATTTTCTGCATCTTTAATTATTTTTTTTTTTTTGTATTTAACACTTACCTATCCCACAAAATATGAAAATAATCGCAAAATTAGGGCGTTACGGCAGAGATATTCTTCTTAATTTACACTTAGATAACCTAAACTTACAATTTTCAAAAAAAATTTCGAGGTTGGTGTGTCTTCCTGGAATATCCAATACCCAAGACTATATTCTTTTGTTATGACCACCCCCTTCAAAAAAAATCTGTATCCGTCCCTGTTCAAGTGAAATAAACATTTTAGACTTGCCATTTTTGACTATTCTAAAGAATAAAGAATAGTTAAAGTGCAACATAACAAAAACACATGGGCGGGTGTGTGTGTGCTTGTTTAATATAAATTTACTTCTAGAGTACGTACATCTAGAATTACAATACAGTATTTGGTCAATGAATATTGGGTTTGCTTATTCCTAGTTTAGAATTTTCTTATTCCATTTTTAAACATGTGAATTTAAAGGGTGTAATCTTTTAAATTTAAACGTTCGGGAAACATTATGAATATTTCACACGAGTGCTTTAAAGACAATTATGCTCGTAAGTAAATGGCCACTTGAGTGGCTTACTATTAAGTTTACACCTACACAAATTCTCGAACACTATTCGAAACATAATGATCGACTTTTTAAACTCTCCGTTCATTCAGAATTTATTGAAAATTCTTTAGATCGCTGCGGAAGGTCTTAGATTGAACTATGCTAACCTCGGCACATTTATTTCAAACACTTGAAAGAAATATTATTCCGATTTTGCATTTCCGGTTCGGATTCAACTTTCAACCGGGTTCCCAAACTTTTATTCTGTACTATTATCACCTAGGACGAATCCGTGGAGTACATCACAATAACAGAAAATAGTTGAAAATCCCGTAAACAGAGATTTGTATGAATGAATACATAGATACATCAACTCACTGGTGTATGAAGGAAATATCATTCTTCCATTAATTCCTTTTCTCTTGCATTATTCGTCTACGAATACGTTTGTGAACCGCAGTGACATGCTTACACGTAATGAGGCTTAGAACGGGAGGGTGTTGGAAGGTTCCCATGTTCAAACCACTCACAAATGTGTTTGGATTTCGTGTTTTAGATACGCAAAATAAAGAACTAAAGTAAATAATAATTTTATTTAATTCTTAACTATTATTCATTTGACTGGAGACACCGAATGCAGTAAAAGCATTCAATCTATGGTTTTGGGATGATTCTGTGAACTTGGAGGACTGTCCCTTACTTCCTCCGCCCACTAATAGTAACTGATGCAGCGAACACCTAGAAATATGGACACCAATGTACATACGTTTCCGATTTTTCACGAGGTATTACATATGTAAGGTTGTTCTAAGCTGGTCAAAACGTATCGAAGGTGAATCCCGGTGTAGCGTTCTTCCAAATTTTTTCTGAAAAAAAAAAGAAGAGTGAAATACAATTAAATCTGTAGCTTATTTGATTTAGATGTTGAAAAAATATTTTGAGATTCTTATATAGTTTCTCGTGATCTCATCATTGTACCAGAGTGGACGTAGCGACCCTGCCCACAATGCAACTTCTCGTGCATCATCGCTGTCGAAGGGAGGAGGCCCTCGGTGCAAGGGTCTTTCGCAGGGCGCAAGGCCACCTTATCTCGTGCTCCGCCACGGTTTCATCCCTCGCCTTGTCGTGCCCCAACCTCCATCCTATTAACTTGGGAGTGGGTCAGCAACAGCGGATGAGCCCAGTTCCGTCTTATCAGCGCGCGGCCACACGCGCCACGGAGCCCATGCGTTCGGGAGAACTAACCTTCCTTTTGTCCACGCGGCGTGTGCCAACCAGCGGCCGTGCTCCATGAGCACAACCAGGGGCTTTGGTGTTGGCTTCCTTCCCCCGTGCACCTAATCGATACTAGCTGTTAGGCGTGCCAGGATGCGATTCAATTGGACTTGCTTCTACGAAGTGCGTGTGCCTTAATGGAGAATAATTTTGTTTTTGGCGTGTGGGTATTGCGGAGACACCATGCATCTGCCCGGCGACGCGAGGGTAGCGGGAGTTAATGGTCGGGAGATACGGTAGTAAACGAGATTTGTTCCCCAACGTGATAAATACAAATTGCATGTACTCTATACATATGATGAGCTTGTATTCTCAAATCAAATTTGCCCGGCAATCGAGGATTATGCGAATGGTTTTCGACGTTTGAATCTCTTACATTTCTGTAATTTGTTTTGATTATATTTTAATTTTATTTTCATGTACGAATAAAAGTTTTAAAGTATGCTTTTAGTTTGTTTGTTCATTGCGTTGGAATAAATGTTTTTGCCTCCCGTATAGAAATACCTGCGATAAATTTGTCACATGATAACTATACAATTTTGAAATAAACAAAAGAACTTCATTGTTCTTTTGTTCCCGTTTATTTGCTTCGAATTACATTATTGTACGAATTCATTTTAGAGAGAACATATCAACGTTTAAATTGTGGTGTCCTGTTATCAAGCGTGTTTTCGTAAATTAAGAGACATGACCACACAACCAGTGCATTGCAATTTATTAATTTGAGCATACCGTCATGAATTTCGATCACAATGAATAACACCGTTCCTGTTTCAATTTCGGCTTTTTGAAGTTACCAATTACAATTTCGTTAGTACAAAAAAATCTGCAAAAGAATTGAATTAATAAATAATGTACTTTAATTCATACGAACGACAGCTATAATTTATTTGCCGTCCACGACTCCTCAGATATATTAATATCCGTTCCACGACATTCATGAACTGAAGTAGAAATATGGCGCGTTTTGTTTCATCGGAGGACCCTTTGTCAACGAGATTTCATCCAAGTGCTAGCGGAACGCGTTTCCATGAAGTGAGCATGTAGTATTGCCCTCTGTGAGGGAGTCACTCAAGCGCGACCTGCGTCAAAGTGCTACCAAGGTTCTATGAGGGATGACTCGTAGCGCCCCAGGAGAGAGGTGGAGTGCTGACAAGTTTCTGTGACTACACAACCGCGAATGAGTGGCATACGCCCTTTTTCATTCATTTAAATCTACCTCTGTGACGAATTCGCTGCAACACTCAAAAGTGAACGTGAAAATGTATAATAACTTCGTGGGAACCTGTCTCTCGTACGTACTTGACATCTCAGATGGGGAGAAGCGAATAGGGAGCAGTATCCCACTCGTAAATCGGCAAAAGAAATCGTTTATTCACCTCTGACATATGAAATGGTTTATTCACGTATTAATTGAATTACTCACAAAAAACTAGTACTCATATACTGTTACCAACTTTCATAGACCCTACGATTGAAAATTGAATTTACTGTAGGGGAGCGGGGGGCTGGTTGTAACAATTCCCAGAAATTCTCTTGTAATTTATAAAATATAAATATTTTTCTTACTGTGAAAAATTTAATTGCTCAAGTATGTATCTGGTTACTAAATCCAAGTAGTACATAATTAAAAATCATTACCCCTGATTTTTTCTTGAAGCTTTTTAAAAAAATGGTAAGTGTTACAACTTACCCCATGTTTGAGGCTAGTTGTAACAGGCTCGGGGCAAGTAGAAACAATAAATATTTTGGTAGTATATTTGCTAGCAATAACGGGGTTCATTTGTTAAATTCTATTACAAGACATATTCAGATTAATTAATACCATATCAGTTGTATTAAAGTGTAATTATCATAATTATGATTTAAATTGACATGGTGCTTCTTGTGATACACATTAATCATAAATAATAAACAAATATCGGTTTTTATAATAAAAAATACATGGTGAAGCATATTAAGTCTTTATTTTAACACAAAGTAGTAACATAACACTTCTTAAAGAGGTAAAAACGTTAATAAAAAATAAAAAATTGGCAATTTTTTCAACTAAAAATAATGAACAAAACACTTCTCTCTTTTTAATCATAATTATCGGGCACTGGCGGCACTTACGTAATACCTTGCGTTATAAAGCAGAATTTAAGCCCGATATTTGAATCAAAAAAGTTGAAATTCCCTATTAAAATTGAGTGTTACTACTTACCCCTGTTACTTTAGGCACCCCGCTCCCCTACTTACAATTTTCTTAATGTATTTGACTTAATTTACTGACGGCATCAAAATAAGAAGTGACGAGCTGGAAGTGAATACTGTCGCAATGAGCTGTCCAGAAATAAGGATGTACTCCAAAAGCAACCATACTCGAGTTTGATTTCGGTCCTTCATTTCGTTGGTGAGATATCGAGGAATCAAAATTGTTCCCAAAAATAGACATTCGAGTTCGGTTATCTAGAAATTCTGAGAATACTCTCTCGTGTACCTAATGTGTAAAGATCTAAAGAGTGTTTCTTCCTATTCTACTGGGGTCTACAACTGCTTTTTAACATCCCAAAACACTGGTTCGTTTATAAATGTACTTTATTCTTATAATCGTTCTTTTCTACGGTTTTAACAAAGGTCAATTTTTGTGATTTTTCTGATCATTGCCTCTTTTCATGACCAATACGTTTTTCTTAATATTACCTTAATATTAATCAAATTTCTGTATTCGAAATTTTCTCTATGGATTTCTATAGTTCTCCCTGCCAATGACTATTCCAAATGTATGACATAAAGGTTGTGTACTGCGCGAAGTTCTTATCGAGAGAGTATTTTCTTTTTTAAGTTTCGTTTCTAGAAATGCTTCCTAACTGTTATTCTTATCAGTGATAAATATTATGTTTTACCTTATACCCAAATCTGACATTTTTGTCTGACTTCCAGTATTGAATAATTTCATTTGACCAATTTTACCTTACGCTGGTACGATAAAACGTATGGATGAAATCATGTTTATTTCATGTTTGATTTTTAGACACAAATGACTGATTGTCGTCGAGGACACGCTGTACGATTTGGTGCGTGTCTTGTGGGTTATGTATGTTTAATCATCATCCCGTGGTAATCCTTATTTCTAAAGATAGAAAATGTCAAAACTCTATTGCCTTCTTTTTTTGTTGTCATATCTTATATGAACAGACGACCAACATGAATGTCTCATGTTTCCGATCTTTGTATAAATGTAAAAAAACAAAAAAACAATGGTAGAAAATCCAGAGACGTCACTAACCTTAGTGTTATCCTGGATATCAACATGGATATCTACCTTCATATGTTTTTTTCATAATTTGTTTTCTTCTTCAATATTTTAATGGTTTTGAACTAATAACTATTAGGTAACTAAATTATTTCTGTCGTATTCCTGAACATAAATAAATTATATGGTAATAACCTTATAAAATGTATTACTATCAAGGCGTATTACATTGAGATTTAAAATTCTTCCATATAAATCATTCATATGTTCTATTTTGTGTATTATAATTGACTTATTCGTATTGGTATCACTGGACGGCACGCCTCTTTCCCTCTCTCATCTTCTTTTCGTTTTGTTTTGATGATTATTCTATTTGTACCAGATATTTTATACTTCATGCATAATCTTAAGTCTTTTTGAATCCACGTGGTCTTCACGTTATTATTCTGAATTGCTGATGAGTTTTCATGTTCGCGATCTACGACTTCAGAATTTGCTTGGGTATAAGAAGCGATTGATAAGTAGACTGGTTGATACTATAACATAAAAAATATAAATAAGAATAAATTTGTTTGCACTGTTCATTTTCCATGATCGAAAGGCCACTAATACATTTCGCAGTGTTTCAGAATATTACGTAGGAGCGCGCGTAATGTTACCGCCAGAATAGAACTAGAAATTACCCGAAGGAAGCAATACCTGATGGAAGAAAGTATAATATATTTGTATAAGGGGGATTCGTAGGATAGACGGACTTGATTATTCACTTTGTGTAGATGTGAAGGAAAGACTGTTGTAGAGTGGTGTGAATAGATTCATAATGGGACATCAATCAGTGTGTCGTTTATGAAACTATTGACGTCAGTCGAACACTAATGCTTTATTTGAAAGAGTTTCGTGATGTGCTTGGCATTCCGGAATTCGTTGTACGTAAGAACTGTAAGTAAGCAACGGACACTACAATTGAACGGCATTGTTACACTTTGTGTAGTACATTGTATTCTTAGCCATGGGTGTGCATGTATTACATTGGGTACGAGGGTTGTTGGAGACAGCCTACTGTAACAGGCAGAATATCCAAATAAAAGTGAGAGGGAAGAAGATTGAAATAACGCGAATCGTGCGGTATTTAGGGGTACAGCTATATGAAAATCTGCTCTTTACAACGCACTTGGCGTACGTCACAAGTAGGGCGAGGAAAATACTGCATGGTGAGGGTTGGAATCATGGACTATGATATCAGTAGGCAGAACGTTAAATTATTGTATATAAGGGCATTGCGAAAAGTATTGACTTATGGATCTGCGATTTGGGGCCATCGTGTTATGTGCCAGAAATTTGAAAGAAAGACAAGTTCAATAGCGCGACAAGTCTTACTCCATGTGACAGGATATTGTGAGACAGTTTCAACATATGCGTTGCAGGTGCTTGCTGGGATTTTACCCATAGATTTACAAATTCAGAAAATAAAATACCGACATCTATTAAAGCAACACAGGGAGATAACTGTAAATGGAGAATAATTAACTAAGGATGATAAAATGACAAGATGACGGTTAACAGAGCATTTAATGGAGGGTTGGCAGACGACAGGGGATGCAAGTTTGAAAGGAAAACAGACATACAGTTATATAGACAAGGTAACTTTTTAATCATGTTACGTTGAATGAAAATGGGAGACGGGACCGGGGTTCGAACCCCGGTTCCGTCTCCCATTTTCATTCGACGTAACATGATTAATCTGTCACCTGGCGGTGAGGTTCACCGCAATCTAAGAGATTTCAAGGTAACTTTTGTAAAAAAGAGTAGACGGTGCTTTAGGCCAAGTCGACTAATGTTGGAATATCTTACTGGACATGGTAATCTTAGGAACTACCTACGGAGGATCGGAAAGGATGTACCTGATTGTGGCTAGAATGAAGAGACACCAGTGCACATTGTGTGTGATTGTGTGAAATTTGGGACAGTATATGAAAAAGTACAGACAGAAAGATTTTTTGAATTTAAGGATTTTCAACAACTGATAAACGAAGAATGGAAATACAACATGCTGGAAGAGTATATTCCATCCATTGGGCTTTTGGGAATGGCTTCGCAGTGGGATTAGAATGAGAAATAACATGACATCGAAGATACGCACGTCTCCTCATGGCGGAGACGGTATATGCGCTATGCGGTCAAGTTGCGTTGTGTAATACTTAAAATGTTAAAAGAAAACAGGACCCTGTATTGCGATTACTACAGAGACAGGGTTAACCTAATAATCAGGAAATAAAATGAAAAAAAAAAAAAGTGTGACTTCCGCTATATTCCACACCGACGCCTGAAGTCGTAGAGCGATTATAGGAGTGTTACACTATTTTATTATTCACTTTAACTACCCAGGGCCGATCAGATAATTGGTTTCCTCCGTTTCTGTACTGAAGGACGTGACCACTGTACGCATCCATGTTGGAAGATGTAGCTTACTGAAGTCACAAGTCACTGGCTGACGTACTCATTTACACAAATCGAGGGCTGACATAGATCCTGAACCAGAGTGCCTTCTAAGACCATCTATTATTTTTTTCTATGTCTTGACGCCACTCATTTGATTATGTACATGAACCTTTATATCATGTTGTAAGTAATTGCGCCAAGTAAATGTTAGTAGTACTGGTTTCATTTGTTTAAGATGGATTGCGAATTTCCTTCAACTGAATGAGAAATGGTATTCAATACTTCTCAAATCAGTATTTCTTAGTCTTACATTATGAACATTTTGTGTGATTGAATATTAGTTTTTGTTAGACAGTGTAATATGTTTTGTTGCATTGCATTTTTCTACAAATTTGAGTTTTAACACTAACGTGATAGTTTTGAACTATGATTTTTAGTGATTCCTTTAATTGAGATGGATTTTTAAGCAAATCATTATCGAAATGAACTTGACATGTGTATCAATGAATACCCCGTTTCTTTCTCAATTAAATTCATTTTAGATTTTGCCCTTTATTACCTTGTTGTCATGCCACCTATATAAAGTAATTTATACAATGTATGAGGAAATAGGAATGTGCACATATTTGTGAACTTAGCTAAAATCGGTGAAGGGGAATTGATAAGCTTAGATATATGATGTTAATAATTTCTTTACCCACTGTTACATGCTCGAGACTTGTCACATTTGTGCGATACCTCCAGTGTAATTACCTGGACGCTTTGCTAAGTAATAAGATATGAACTATTTATTTAGTTCATGCCACATAGGTTTGTGCAACAAGCCGATGCTGGAGGAATTTTATTTATATTTATATATTTGTTTTATTTATTTGTCTGATTTGCTTCTTTGATTAAGCTTGTATATTACCTGTTCTGAAGAAACCACCTTACGATAACACAACTACTATAGAGAAACATGATAATTCGGTCCAGAAGAGGTTTCGTTGGTATCAGAGAGTGTATACAAAAGATTTATTGGTTGTGTGTGCCGTATGAGCACTTGCGGGGATACTCACAGTACAGTTTATTTGCATACCCTTGCATAGAAGTAGTTTGTTTGGGTTTACAATTCTTAGTGTGATTTGAGTCGAAAGTACGCTATGCAAAAGCATCGATTAGAATAGTTAAATGTAAATAATAATAAATAAATAAATTTATTGTCAAAAAACAGTACAAACTGCGTATGACCACGTGGAGGGAAAAAAAACTAATTTACTCTCCGGAAGCAAGCAAGGGACCATCCCATCAATTCCGATCAAGGGCCCTAAGGCAGAGGCGGATTCAAAAAAATCAGCAAAAATTCCTAGATAAGATAAAAAGTTAGCTGCGAGTTATAATACTAATAGAATGTCAATATGTTTGTAATTTTAAGCAAAAAATTACATGTAAGTTATTATCGAACTATAGATTATTCTGAGTATAGTGCTTAAAAATTGAAATAACACTAAATTCACGATTTATTGTTACAATAGACCCGCCCCTAGACAAAGCCTAGAGAACCTGTATGATAAATCCGCCTCTACTTCCAAATATAGTTCTTTCCATAAGTGTTACGCGGTTAGAATTATCAACGTAACGTATAAATATGCAGAAAGTCTCTAATCTCTACGCTGAAAAAAGCGACATTCCCTTTAAAATATTTTGTAGGCATTTTTCATTCTGGAGATGATTCTCGAAAACAATAAATGAGATTTCACATATAAAGTTAATGTTAGAGTAGCGTATTCACAAATCTTTTTCTCCACACGATACTGAAATGTTCCCTGGTTACTTTCTTGCTCTTGACGATATAACATGGTCTTTATATTTGGACTTGGTTTAATGTGAAAGTTTGACTTTCTTACCTTTTAGGGATCTCTGGAATAAAAAATGGAATGTTATCTCATTTCATCAATTTTTCTATTCACCTGTGAACAGTGGTTTTATAAATTTATATGTTTAGAATAGTCTTCACATTTATGCTATGCATCCTCGTATGTCTAAAATGAACATGAAAATTGCGGCCCATCCAGAAAACTCTTGATAGTGGTACTCCACTTGAAGGTTGCAATTAAAGTTATTTTATGTACGAGTATCACCATTGCGGCATTGACTGGTACATGTTCCTAGATGTATCCAAAAAGGATCTATTAAGCTAGCAACTGTTGATCTACTTTTTTCTTGGAAAAGCCTTTTATAATGAGTTTGATTAAATTAACTGAATAGATGTATTTTGGGGACCAAAACGTAACCTTATATAATCTAATTTCAGTAGGATAGTTTTCACACTTTCATAATATTAGAATCATCAGTATATTATGGATCTTAACTCTTTATGATGCGTCCAATGGTGTTCCTAGATACAATGGTAACCGGGGCAAGGTTCCATCGCCGGCATCCCAAGTGAAAGCAATTTTTTGTGAAAATAGAAATAGATAAACCTCACGTTTTCTGTGTCAAAGTATAAGAATGCAAACGAAACAGTCACATTTCAGTAGTCGGTTGGCATATGATTTGCAAATACAGTAGCTCAGTGGAGTGTGTGTGTGTTGAGGTAGAGCGTATAGGGTACCAGATCTTTGAGTTGGTTTCATTGTTTCGTTTGTATCCTTGATTTGTGATTCGTACTCTAGAATAACTAGAGGGGAAAAAGACATTAAGTTAAATTGACTCATGGTGATCTTGAAAATTAAATTAGAGCTAATCATTATTTAATTTTTTATTGCATGACAAATATTACAGAGTATTGATGTTTGTTCTCCCCCTCCTCCTGTTTTTGCTATTTTTACACAATACCGTCCCATAGATGTGGCACTCGGGGTGGCCAGTCTCCGTATCACCGCCCTACGTATATTTTTCGATGTGTGAATGGAAAAGTCGTAAATACATAAAGAAAGCCCCTCTGGTGGGTCAGGTGGTAGCGTTCTTGTTCATCACCGTCACCCGGGGTTCAAGAAAAAATTTGTTACTTTTCACATTAATACCCCGGTTCTGTTCTGTGCATAGATGTGACTACTGAAAAGCGAATCTTCCTTCCCCTATACACCACCTCCTACTATCAATAACTCTATTACTAACTACTTGTACTAACCCCTTTACGTGGGCCAAGTTGCTGGTAGACCCAGATGACCGACCCACCTGCTAACAATAGCCTTCCACCCAACTCCTACCTCCTATCACTCCATGTAGATAAGCTTCAATAGCACGCTACATTTCCCATTTACAAACACTACAGTTGAACGAAATACATAAAGACAAACCAATAAAACCAGGAATTATCTCTGTAAGCTAGACCATGAAGACCATAATTACCAGAGAACGGTTTGGAGGGTTCGGTTTGGAGCTTCGACAGTTCAATACTACAAAATTATGGGAATATTTACTTATGTAATTTTCACCCGAGAGAAATTAGGTCACCTAAATTTGATACACTTTTGAGATGAGGAATATACTTTCCGAAAATACTATTAAGAAGTAAAATAGGATATATTCCATTTGTTTTAAAAGTCAAATTTCAATGCTTTTATAATAATGGAAAATTTGGTATAGGAATGTTTAAATGATACATTTTGTAATTTTTAAAATCTATATTTAATATATGAACGGAGATTAAAAATATGGATATATAAATATTATTTTAAATACTTAAGTATTATACCTTTGCTACTTTCTAATTTATAACATTTTTTTTAATTCGTGGATTTTGTTTCAGAAATTGGAATTTTGGAGAAATTATATTTTAGGTACATGGTACTTGAAATGTGTTACGATGAAATTATGTTTAAGTATTATACTGATAAGGAAATACCTACAACTTTTTACTCCACTATTTTATAAATTTAATCTTTCTTTTTACTTTATTACGGTGATAAGAAAAACAATCATGCTTTGTGTATTCATTGTTTAAGAATATTAACAATGGGTGCAACTATATTTTATCGTAAGAAACGAAGATTTATGAAAGTTACAGCATGCTAAACATACGCGCGACGGCATGAAATTATAATTTCTATACTTTTGGGGGAACTTAAATGTTCTCAATTGTTATTAAATGTCAAGGCTGGTTTCAAAAAGAATGTGACGTTTGTTCTCATCTTAGGTGGGAGGAAACGTCCAGAATTTGGTTAATTGCACTTAAATGTCGATCTGTAGAGTATACTGAGCGTCATGAAACCATTATTCGAAATATCACTGTCATTAGATTGAAATGAAGCCTCATTCATCAGTGATCATAATACATGGGCGCACTTGAGAGTTTCGGTTTAATGGATACGAATTGCTCCGCGCCATAAATTGTTTTCTGTGCGTCGGACCGTCATTAACCGCTCGGGTGATGCTGGCGATGGCGGTGGTTGCAACTACTGCTGCAATGCTAACACAGCCCGTTTTCTACCTCTTGCATTGTCTTTCGAAACATTCTCCTTGTGCATCGTTTCTTAAGATAAGTAAATGGATATCGACAAAATATTGAGATTATTATTTTGAAATTTATTTGTTTAAAATATATTGTGAATTTGACATGAATTGTAAATTTTAAACTATAAAACTATTCAAATATGCTATTGATTAGAGTAGCAAAGGATATTCAAAACCGATAGAATGTATTTATACATTATTAATTTTGATATGCCAATAGTTACGTCGTGATTTTTATTAAAATATACAATTAAAAAATTATTGTTTAAAATATTTTCTTAAGTTTTTCATTATTTTACAGTTAAGAAAACCGAAAAAATAAGATGATTAGGTCGATATTACTTTGCTTTTTAGTAAGATAAGGGTTCAACCAGTTTAGAAGGCGCGACTTGTTCTTCAGAGAAAAGTTCCGGAATGTAAAATGTCTAAGAGATTCATCTATCAAAATTCCTGGGTTTATGAGATGACCTGAAACATTCAGGTAGATGTCGGATTGATTAAGTTATACCGCTTCAATGTATCCTCAACTCTAGGAGTAACCTCATGCTAGCCACCCTTTCAAACAATTCACTGTATTCCGAAAATTTGGATTATTGCAAGTATAAATCATTTGAATGATGTAAAAAAATTCGTATGGTGTCAATAAGCGTGAGCAACGTATTTTATCGAAATAAATTTAAATTTGGAGTACTAATTCGTTACGGAATGCTCTCCTTGGACATGCAATGGTTTCCTTCGCAACTCCTCCGAGAGAGAAGCGCGAGATGACACTCCTTCTACAGGAATAATTAAGTATTGGAACAGAAATTTTTGAGAAAATGTAGCTCAACATTGTTGTGAAAAAAACGTACACCATCTTTAAGTAAAAAATTTCCGGTTACTTTTTTAACTAAATCGATAAAGACAAATTTCCGATTGTGGAATAGGTCTCGGTGTCTGAAAACACGATGAGCCAAATTTTCAGTCCCAATATTACAAGACACGTTGCCTATATACTACTGATAATTACATTTTCTTATTCATATTCGCGGTATTGCTCCAGGATGCTGTGGCGCACGTTTTGCGAATTATTGCTTTTTATAAAAGTTACTAAGAAATATTTTATATTCATATTTTTGGTATAATAATTTTATATTTAAATGTTCTATTTCCTTTTTTTCACCCCTAGTTGCCTCAAAATATTTTCCATCTATAAGCGAAGTTACTCAACTAAATAATCAATGTTTAGACTTTTTAAAAAAATTTTAGTACAACATTTTGACCCTCATGTGGGTCATCAGGAACGATTGATACAACTTCTTTAGAACATATTTACTCGGAATTTTTTCTCAACATGTAAAAATGATTTGAATATGATTTTCACCTGAAGTAAACCCAAATATGAGCCAAAACATCGTACTAATAAGTAAAAAAAATAGTAAATTTATAAACAAAGGTCGATAAGTTGAAGAAATGTATTACAATATTAGACGTAAATAAGTGATACTCTGTGAGTGAATATATTTCAGACTGTAGTTGAGAAACAAACCGTACTCATAGTACCTTGCATCTTTTGTGAATTCGTGTAGCTACTTTTATTTCCCTTCTCTTCTCCATGGATGAAATCAAAGTTGACGTGCGTAATCGCGCCACCAACACGTAGTTGTTCGCAGCACCGTGTGTTCCACATTACCTCCCCTCGTCTCGCTCTTTCGTCCCTGGGGCGTACCCCCTCTTCCCTTTTCGGTTTGTTGCCACTGCGCGTCGGCGCCCTCTCCCTCGACCCGTAGCCGCGTATGGGGATGTAACAACTCAGCGACGACCCTCCTGTCGCCACTGCAGCCTCGAGCAGCCACCGCCACCACTGCCCTCTTGCAGTACCTAACCCCTTGTAGCAGTGGTTACAGTGCATCCACTGATAACATCAGAGCATCCACCACCATCTCCACCAAAATCGTGATCTCAGCAATCACCACTACAACGCCGCGTTCATAGGCATCTGTACATCTGTCATTGACTACACTATCTCTGCTTCTATACTATGACGAAATATTTCACCTGCACAATGCGTACTATAAAAACATAATTTGGACATTCCAAAGACATTTGTCACACAATCTGACGTTAAAAAAGAATTAAAGAATTTATATGGAGCAACCTCATTTTAAGCTGTTGCACATAAGCAAATCTTCTGTCACTAACATTCAGTTGTATCGAGTTATTTGTGCAGATTCCATTGTCATCTCGAGTACCTTGCTCTCTCGAAAGAAACTTCAGCTCCAACAAGCATCGCCTCTTGTGCTTCTGTCACCACCACACGCGCATATGCGTCGCTTACTTATCGATTGCGCTCTGCCGCCGCCGCCACCGCCGTCGTTGCCGCAAGCCCTGTGGGAGCCACGGCGCCGCCGTCGTTCCCACGTCCAGGGGCGGCTACTCCCCTTTGCCCGTCGCCCATCCATTCGTCTACCCGCCCCCACGCAGCACTCACACTCATACTGCACTCGATCGGCCCGCGAGTTAAATTGTTTCTGTCCTCTGAGGTCAATATAACTTACTTATTGCGAGTGGTCGTTCCCCCACGCCACGGGAGGGAGGGAGTTTCTCACGCGTGTTTCGACGGAGGTTTCCCAGCCTCGTGTCTCTCTAGAGAACGCACCCTCACATACGCTTCGTCACTGCGAGTTTCTTTTTCAATTAGTTATCGACAGCGATACGGCCACTGTTCTGTTTATTCCCTCATGGAAACATTCGCCGAAATGCTCTGAGGGAAGGGGGCAATGTTTAGTTGAGACGTCGACTACGTTGGAGTAGCAACTTGTAAGTCTTTGGGAATTCAGTCGAGGGTCTTGATGCATGAGGCTGTGATTGGCCGGGAGTAGATGAATGTGTTCTTTAGAAGTTTTAGAATCAGTGAAGTTCATAAAACTTTAGATTGTGAATTTGAAGTGTATTTCTAGAGGTATCATGGTATAAAAAGCAATAAGAAGAGTCTTGGGACTTAATGAAATTCAACAGTGCTTGAAAGACGTGAAATAATCATCCTTGTTAATTCTTGGAGGCCACTACAGACTTTTGAATGTCTCCATGTTTAATTATCGGACGGTCTTTCAACATAGTTCCCCATCTCTCTTTCCTTTACATAAGAATACTAGGAAGTGGTTTACTTCATGATAGTATATAGCAATTTGCTTAAAAGGAGAAATTTATTTACTTCCAACGATAAGAGAAGAGAGAGAGAATAATGTCCAACGATAAGAAATATGAAGAGAGATACATCGTGTTCCCATATTAATTTTCTTTCCTTTTAAATACTTCCGCTTATTAACGACAAAGTATTACGTAATTAAAGTGTGAGTATTTGCATTTATGAACCTGTTTATTTTTTTGCATTGGGAAGAATTAAATGGAACTTTCTAATAGATAATAAAGGTGGAAATCGCAAGCTTACAGCCACAACAAAGTATAAATTTAAATACGATTTTATACAAGTAAGAGTATTTTTCGTCCGTTGAACGTTGAATGGTGAACTGTCAACTATTTACATTCCAGTATTACAATAATACCCAGGTTTTCGTCAATAATCCCAGAGTTCTTAAACTTGACACTTCTCGATGGTCGGCCATGGGATTACTAAGTTTGGATACCATTAAACTCGACCTTTTGTATCTCTTCTAATGGCTTGTCGCCCCACCTGATGCTAACTGACCAACTTACCGCAAATAGATTTCGTAAGTCACTTACTGGAGTTTTTAATTGTTTTTAATTGAGCATTTATATTTTTATTCCTATTATCTTATAATTTTTTAATTCCTATGTAATTCCAACGAAAATTAACCCAAAACGACGTATTTATGACATTCCGGAGTTTAATTAAGCTTCTGTTTTTTTACTTATTTACGTAGTACATAGAAAGTTTTGTAATCGTGAAAACAATCGATCTCGAAATTTTGACGGAAATATGTTTCCGAAAAGTGGTGCGTAGAATTCCACTTGTAATGTTCTTTATGCTTTCCCAGAACAGATATGGCTGAAAGGAAAATAATATACTTTTTTTATCGTACTGGAGTTATTGCATCAGTTCTCGACAGTGCACTAGTGTTCAGCACGTCGAGTTTAGAAACAAATAATTAAGCATTGGAATACTTTTTGGCTTCTGTTTTATTTTTGACACAATATTTTTTTTTCTTCTAAATCATTATAAGTGCTTTTTGTGCAGTTTTATGACAGGAATGAAACAATAAGATAGATATTTGAGGCAGTAGGTTTCGTCATTTGTCTGAATATCAGAAATAAAACTGGTAGCCGCTAAGAAGGCTTAGATTTAACTTCGATGTTTCGTCGAAATATTTGTTAGAAAAAATTGTCTTATACCAAAACTTCTGTACAAAAAAATACACAAATCCTTTTAGAGAAACTGTCCTCAGACGAAAATGAAATACGCATTAAACGTCCTACAAAATGTGTGTTTTCGTGGGAATTTTTTGCCTGACAACCAGTTTATCCTCTTGTGTGGTTGGACATTTAATGCAAATCTATGTAGTAGAGTCAATATGAACATTTCTCTTTGCATAGTTTCTGTGATCCTAGTATGGTCCGATATTCTTGCCTCTAACTGTTGCAAATTTACAGNGTGTTCGTGAACGAGACTGTTTCGTATAAAGCAAGGGTGGTGCTTCAGTAATTCGGTCTTAACAAACACGACCGTTTCATAAATATAAATGCAGGGAAGTGTTAAGATATTTAATTCCTTGAATAAAGGTTTACAAGAGTTTCGCGGGTGAGGTTTACAAATTATCCGAACTATCCTCTTTTGAACACAATTTAATTGGGAATTAAGATTGTCAACGTAACAATTCCATTTGAGGTTGTCTTGAATATGGAGACTAAGAATTTTGTATTCCTAACAGTTTTTAATTCTGTTCCGTTTAAAGAAAGAGAAACCTGGGGTAAAGATTTTGTATGACTATTGTGAAATGACATAGACACTGTTTTGTCAGTGTTTACAATGAGATGATTTGCATGGAACCAAGTCGAAAGGTTAGACAAAACTTTTTGAGCATCGGTGTGCTTACACAGTAAATTAGAGTCATCAACAAAAAGAATCATTTTGCAATCTGATGTGGATGATGACAAGTCGTTCACATACAATAAAAAGAGTATAGGGCCGAGAATTGATCCTTGGGGTACTCCGCAAGTAAGTGGTTTTGTACTCTGCACCCGAACGCGATTGTCACCTTCGAGTACCACATCGTACTCTTGAGCGCAAGTTGTAACAGTGTATGGGGGCGGGAGTAGATGTGGATGAAGGAATAGATGAGGACGTGGGAGATGAAGCAGTAGGTGAAAGAAAAGGAACAGGAGAAGAAATGGGTGTGGTGATAGGAGGATGAGGTAGGAGCACAAGGAGGTGTAGGAGTGAGTAAAGGGGCAGGTGGATGATGTGCGGTCAGATGTGAAGATAGGAGAGAACAGAACTGATGTTTCCCAGACGGTCTCAGATGTAAATCGTGCTGGGTAAAGTCCTTGGCAGTCAGGTGTGGTTGCAAATTTAAAAAAATGTGATTTTGATGTCTGCCAGTAGATGTTTTAGGGTGATATTTGCCAGGTTAATTTCGTGGTTAATTTATGGATCGTTGAAACGTAGAGGCAGGCTAGAGAGTACTATGTTTGTGTGCTAGAGACCGTTTTTAGATTTTGTACATGTTCGGAAGAGTTGAAATGTCCTCCCAAGTTCATATCGTTCTGCCCACGTATAATGATAACTGTGTCCCGCTCTGTGAGTTTTTTTAGCGTAGGTGTCCAGTTCTCGAATAACTTTATTCGTTTGTAGCTTATTGGCCATATTATTACAATTTTGTATCCATGTGCATATAATTGAAATTTCTTAACGACCAGATATAATTATTTGATTCTGATACTTAAGTCTTTTATTAATGGAACAATTATTTTCATAATTATACAGTTATTCTTAATTATAATTGTACAAGATGTTAAATATATTTCGTCATAAATTTGTTGATATTTCTTTATCTTAATTACAAAATCATGGTTGATATATTAGTTCTTAGGATCAAATCGTTTGATAAGAAACAAATAACGAAAAGACAAATTATCATAAAGTTGGATTGAGATAACATTATCGTGCAACTCACTGAGAATGACTCTAAGTTCAAGAGATATTGCTTTTGATACGATGTAACGTTTTGTAGCGGAGTATATCCAGGGAATAAAACAATAGCAATTGGATAGTAAATTACTGCATTAATTCGTTACATATAGATAACATTTATTTGATTTTGAAAACTATCTGAACATCTACTGATGAAAAACAAATTTTAAGGGGAAACTTATATACTAGAAAAGCTAATTTATAAATGACAAAATCCATGGGTTATAATACTTAGGAAAATTCCTTTATAATGTAACTAGCCGATTACCTGTCGTTGCCCTAAATTTTTCTTAGTTTTTTGACTAATTTTATGTTGTACCTCTGGAAAGATAAAATCTATTATGTGAGTATCCAAATTTTACAAATTAAAACAGAATTTTATTCTATATTTTCATTATAGAATAGTATAATCTTGTGTAATTAATGTCTTCCAGGAACTTAAAAAATTCCTTTCATTTCCACCTAATTTTCAAATTTTGTTTTAAAATATTCAAACAAACTCAAACGGAATTGCAGTGATTTGAATGAATAGTGGCTGGAAAATATGCATTTGAGTGCAAGTCTTAGATATTTAAGAGTTGAGCTGGATGATGAACGACCGTAATGGATAATTTTCTGCTAGACAATTTTAATTCATTACAAAAATTATGATTTTTTAAAATTTGGTATATTGTTTTAACCGAATCAAATCATCCATTGATAGTTGCTGCTGAAGTTCCTTTTTTACCTTCCGCTTAGAGCTGTTATTTGTTTATTTTTTAGATCTTCAGTTTTTTGTGGAGGGGGTAGCTATTTTGTACGGGTTCCTCAAGCGATTTTGTACTTTACTGATACCCTCTGTAACGATTGATTTTTAAGATATTGAGATACAAACTGAACGTTCGTTAACAAATAATTTTAGTAATAGTTTTTGGTGGATTATTTATGTATTCTGGTTTATAATAAATATCTTAAAGTGATATTAAATACAATTTTTAAAAAAATTATAAAATCACAAACTAACTTCCTTGTGTTCAAGTATTTTTAATTAAAAACTTATACTGACTTTTATATTTTTGTGTAATTTACTTAAGGAATCTTAATTCTAACAAAGTTTGGGAGCTGAGAGTCCCATTCTTTGTTTTTTATATGGTACGAAAAGTTTTCATTTATTTACAATATAAATTTAATAGGAAACTAGACCCAACGATGTTCTCTTCTGCGACACTTCTTCAATATTTGCAATAATTGCAATTATGCAACGAAATATCTAAAAAAAGAGATTCTTCAAAAATCTCAACCCTTCATTAAATTATCTTCACTCAGGTTGTAATAAGGTATAGAAGTTTGATAACTCAGATCTATCTTGTTACTTTGCTACATTTTTTAATAAAATGTGAAATAACCACCTACTGAGACAAAAATTCTGTTGAAAAATTTAAATTATTGAAAAATTAAATAATACTCAACATCTTATGTAAAATTTCTTAGTTAAAAGTTATCTAGTTATTAAACTTTTGTCTACTTCAGTGGTTAGTTTATTAAAAGTATTAGAACTGCACGCTTCCGCAGTCGTGAACTTCGTTGGTCTTTATTTTTTGATTAGTACAATTAATTTTCTTCCCTTTAATTGTATTTTGGCTAATTTCATTTGGATCGACCCCAATATAATTATCTCATAGGCATGTAATCAACTTTTCACATTCTCTTTTATGTGATCACCATATGAGACGTTCGTCGTAAACTTTGCAACCCAGTTTCAACTAGTTTTTTGATGACTTAGAAGTACTTTGTTTTCTTCATAGTCTGCAACGCAATTTAAAAAATTAAAAACCCTTCCGTTTTTGTGGATGCTGAACAGTCGGGATACCTCAGCACTGTTTCTCTTTGGCTCATCTTACTGTTCTTGACTTTTTATCTTCTCTCTAAGCCCTCTTGTTATCTTACTCATTTCATTCGGTACCTACCCATGATGTAACTATTTTGTACGGGTTCCTCAAGCGATTTTGTACTTTACTGATATCCTCTGTAACGATTGATTTTTAAGATATTGAGATACAAACTGAACGTTCGGTAACAAATAATTTTAGTAATAGTTTTTGGTGGATTATTTATGTATTCTGGTTTATAATAAATAAATTATTAAATTATTCATTACTTTCAAATATTCTTTTATGATTTTTTTCTCATTGTTTATTTTCAACAAATTATTTACTCTCTAATTAAAATTATTCTGTTCTCTTCTTCTTTTCTTTTCGTTTCCTTCACAATAACGTACTGCACACATAATGATGTAATTTTCTTTCACAATCCTGCAACAATATTTATTAGTGTTATGTTTCATCTAATGTTCTATTCTTTACTTTCTTTATTATGCTAAATTAAGTTAGTTATAATTGTACCACTATTCATTAGTTTTTCACCTCCCTTTTATTTTAGTTCGTTATATTCCGTGCATCTAAACATCCATTTAATTTAAATTTACAGTACCAGGACTCTTCCGAAAAGTGTGCATGTGTGGGGAGGACATATTGTTCTCCGCTCCTATAATGCTGAGATCGTTAGTCTTATATGTAGTATAGGATCCTTTGTGTCCGAAAATATTCGATATATAATTCGTAGTTTAACGAATATGCACTATTTATCATTGTGATACATACTTTTCTTCGCACGTCATGAATTATCAATAAAATTGCACATGCTGTTAGTATAACCTTGCCCAGTCCCTGCCGTATTCATAAAAGCAAGTAATGATGGCGCGTTTCAAGTCGTAAGATATGTTCGACCATTTTGCTCTGTCATTTAATATTGAGGAAATCAAACACAACTTATCGCCAAAACAGTACATTTCTCCGAAACCAGGACGAGTTCTCTCATCGAAATTCTACCTAATATATTAAGAGTGGCCTTTAAATCACTGTTAAAATATGTATAGAAAATATAAGAAAAATATTGGAACTCCTGGGGAACATTATGGAAGGACCAAATTTTGGTAAATGATCTGAAAACCCAAGAGAGAGGGGTAGATAAGAGGAGGAAAAGCAAGGGAATTCAGTTATGGGAAAGGAAGGTTAATATGAACATTTTTTTTAAAAGCACATTCCTCATGTAATTTGAGCACTCAGTTAACCATGTATTCTTTTGGCTCGGTGAAGAAACAATGTGCAGTGATCTATTTTTTTTAACAAAGTGTGAAACGAATTGTGCAGTGACCTCTCATTTTATCTGAAAGTGTAGAAGAGTATACTGTAGAAGAGTGGTGATACCAGAATAATTGAAGTCTTAATCGACTCTCGTTCCACTGCTCCAACCATCGCCCAGTGCACAAGAAACGTCGCGTGTCGTGGAGACCTCGGGGTGGGTACTCCTTGGGAGGATGGCACTTCTTACATCCCAGTCGACCGAGGCGTGATGTTCGTTCGCACGTGCCCTCATGATCATCGCGCACGCGACAAGTGACAGGAGTAGCCCACGTCGGCTGCTGGATGAGGAATCGAGGGAGGAGGGGTGCGATCGTAGAGGGATGAAGGGATCTCCATGTGAGAAAGCGTGTTCGACCCACTTTCCCACACGCGTGCCCTTCGCCCGTAGTGCCAGCTGTCGGCCACCGGCTCACCATGGCTGCGGGCATCCCACCCGCGCCCGGCGGCGGCGTCGGAGGTGACGGGGTCGGAGCCTCCACCAACCTCCCCCTTCGGCGCAGGCTATATAAGAGGGTGCGGACGGGGCGCGCCCACCACTCGCTCCCTGGCTATTCGTTCATTCACTTGCTGTTCATCCTGCACTCGGCCAGCTGTTCCGGTCGTGGCTGCCCCAGTCAGCAATTGATCTCGCTGTGTCGCACTACTCGTGGCTTCCGAAGAAGATGGCTCCTTCGCCCGTACGGAGAATCGTGCTACGCGCCGGAAAGACGTGTTTCAAGGTGAGTTGAGTCGGACACTTGTGTTGCTGCTCTGTACATCAGTTTCGTTTACCCCCTTCTTCCTCAAAATTTACTTCTTCCGCACACCTGTGGAGTGTTCTTTGTTAATCGATTTCACGATTTGTAATCAAGGAATGTCTTTCAACAAAATTTAATGTTATTCGTGTACGTTTTGAGTACACAAACTAGTTCCAGAGGTTTTGTTTATGACCATACTATTTTCCAATATTTCATTACCGTTTTTTTTTTTCACTTGAAAGTTTTTGATAATTGCGAGAAATTGCCTTCCATTACATAATAGTTGTAAGTAACTTTGTTGTTTTGCTCACGGCTTTTATTTCGAAATATTTTGTGCAAATAATAAATTAAATGTTTTTCATTAATTTAAACCTAATACTCTCAGTACTAATTTCAATAATAAGTTTTCATTGTTAAAGACGATAAAACAAGTTTGAGAAGCCACGAGATATGCTCATAAAAAGAGCGTCATCTCAATAGAGATTTTTCCCACGGTGTGGTGTCGCTAACCCTTTCATCCGCCAATCTATCCGTCCACGGGGCAGGAGGGCGGAAGGACTGGCGGCGTATCGATCGGAACATCCATAACGGGGTAACAGCTGTGTGCTCGTTCTCTTGTGGCAGGTGCTGCGGTCCCTGGCGAGTGCTCCGCGGCGGCAGAGAGTCCCGCCCTCCTCACCGCGAGAAGTCTGCTCTCTCGCCAACAAGGTCGCCGGCAAGGCTACCGCACACACCCACGTATGGCTAGACGACGTCGTCGACTTGGAAGACCTGCAGAACCGCTTGAACGAAGCGGCGGAACGTAAAGTGTGCTTTTGAACACATCCGCATGGCCACTGACACGTGCCTTATCTACCTCAAGTGCTCTCACGACGCCAGCCAGCGCCAATGCGTTCTGAAGGGGCCGTCGCAACTCACAATGGACGCGCTCGCAGCACGCGATTCCATGACAGAACGGATCACGGCGATTCGATTCCGGAGCTCAAATATTTCTGTCTCAAATGCTTCTTCTTACAGTGTATGTTTTGGTTATGCAACGAAGTTCGAAGTACGTGATTCGAAGGTGATGATGATTCAAAAAGACTCGTTTATTGGTCTTGCATTTCAGTATGACGACAGTTATTAACTTTATTTAGCTTTAACCCTTAAATGTCTTTCATATAATGTTATTATTTGGATGTTAGCTTTAATTTTATGTAGTAGTAGAAAGATTTTTTTTATGTGGACTGAAATGATAAATGTAAATAAATTCTTTGTTTATTGTGTATCCCAAAATCTTGCAGATTATAATTTCGAAAATACCATTTTTTCTTTTTTGTTTAAATTTTATCACCGTAAGAACGTGATCTTAATTGAAGTTTATATTTAGTATTGAGTAAATATTTTATACATAACTATATTGTACATATTGGAAATAAACATATTTTTATACATATTAAATGAGGTTATTTGTCTTGTTATGAGGAGTATCAATTCTCCTGGTATATTTCTACTCTCCTCGTCAGTATCCTGAGATCGCCGCCATTCCTCGTTTGCGTAAGACGAGGGGCGAAGGAGCTATCACTAACAGGCGAGATTAGATCCTCCTTTGAAGGGAGCGCCAAGCGGTTCTTCCGTCTGAAGACGGAGGAGCATCCCCTTGGTGGTCGTGGTTTACTGACACCTGGCACAGTGGAAGGGGAGAACGCAGACCTCGGCCGCCCGGCAGGTAGCGCAGCGCAGCGGGCTGCAGCAACGTAGGAGCGAATGGGCGTCTGGCGCTCGCGTGCATCTCCCTTCCTCATCCCTTCATCCCTTGGTCCTCTCCCTCCATGGATGCACCGGACCGCACTCCTCCCAATCGCGACTGCCCCTCGGAAGCTAAAAAGTGAAATCTCCAACTCCCCTCTCACTGCACTGAGGGCAGGGCACATTAATTACGGTCGCTTCAAGCAAGAGGGAGGGAGAAAAAAAAAACTGCGTGAATTAGTAGGGTATTCATGTGCCCTCGCTTCTCACAAAAGGTCTGTGTGGATTGACAATTGGAGATGTGATTCGATTGTTGTTCACACGGAAGTGAGACTGACACTTGACCATTGTGAATTTTCTTTATAAAACATGCGCCGACTGTGTTGTTCAAATGATCGTAACTGCTCTCATGTTTCAAGTCAATGGTATATAATATTCTGATTTTAAAATTGTACTATTATTTGTATTTACTTATTTTCTATCAAGTTTCTCCCGATTTTCTCACTAATGGTTATTTGTTTTGTCCACTGTATGCTACGTAATACATCTCGTTTTAGGTAATCGTAAATATTCATTTTCATAGAGTAAGAACACATTGTAAAAAAAATTTAACTTTTACAGTTCAAAGGAAACCACATGAATTACATTTCATTTTTAAAACCTCACAGAAGTGAGAAAAAGAGTGTGGTAGATGGAAGTAAGGAAAAAACTCGAATAATAGTGTGTTTTTACTGAAAAATTGGAAAATTGGAAATTTACTATAAATTGGAAAAATTATACATCTTTTTCGGAAGCTAATGAGAAATAATTTCATAATCGCACTTACTTCAGTCCTTTATTTTACATTAATAGTGCATAATGATATGCATTGATCAACAACTTCACTTGAATTTTGTACTGACAATTTTTACTGACACCTAGTTAGCTTCTTTTGTGTGTTTTATTTACACGAAACGTTGGCCAAATTATCTTACAAATTTATTTAGAATTCATTTTTGTTTTTTGAAACTTTGCAATATAACGAGAGGTGATGCAAGGAAGATAAATTAAATGCATGCCCAATCAACAAACGCTAATACTATATAGGGGAGTATGGTGTTTGTAGGAGTAGTAAATGGGTCATTGTTCTAATGATTTTGTTCAATAAAGATGTTGATAAAATTTCAAAGGAATGCCCTTGAAAACTTGGACATGGAACTCTTCCTCCTAGCTGATATTTGTAGTAGGTATTGGAACGTAATTTAAAGTTTGCAAAAAAGGATCCTCGCCAAAACATAACTGACCCCGGGAAGTATTGCACTTATTAAAATTTAGAATATCACGGATTTCCTCATATTTATAGTATTTGTTGATTGGTTGTATTGGATATTTTGTTGTTATAAGTATAACCCTCATTTTTTCCGATATTTAAATGATTTGTTTAATTGCAATGCAATTCTTTCGATGTGTATAATAATATAAGTGGCGTTTTCTTAAGTGACTGAATAATACAATCACTCATTTATAAAAGCAGTGAAATATTTTTTTTGGAGAAATGAAGTTGAAATTTTAATGGAATATTATAATTATAATGTAGAGACACACCAAGAAAGATTTTTTCGGGATACCGATATTAAAGGGGTGAATTATGGGAAAATGTGAGTTTTTTCTGTTACCAAAGTAAAAATTTTAATTTTGTGAAGTTATTGATATATTATCTAGAGAAAAAGACTGTATGGCACTGTTAAATTTTATGAACTTGAAATTTTACAATCATATTTCTTTTGAGTTTTTCGAGGTTTACTAGGAATTTACGATTTTTGAGGTGTGAATTCGAGAAGAAAAGAGGTTTTATTTAGATGTTGTTACAACTTACAAAATAATCGTCTTTTTGTTTTTCTTTCTAAACTTTCATTTTTGTCTACACTTAATTGAAACAGGAGTTGAACAGCAACATAACAAAATTTCCCAGGTGACGCTGGGTTACTCAATCTAGTTCTTTATATGCAGATACACTTCTTGGTATCCAGGTTTATTCGATTTCCAGAAAAAGTTAAAACGTTTTATTATGAATGAAGATATAAGTATTACTGTTTTTGTGAAGAATTTAGATAAAAAAATATTTTATTGAAATTCTTATGTTAGAGAGTACCAACGTGCGGTGCACCGTTAATGTTTCACGACGCCCCTGGGTATCGCGGCGTTTACATTAAGATCCACTGCCGTAAAGGGTCAAAAACTTTCGTATACTCGTACACAAGGATAAAGCACCTTACATTCAGACCATCAACATAAATATATGGTCATTTCAATCGTAATTTAGAATGCTGAATTTGTATAAAAGTTTGCGAGTAGCACAACCGAGAGAAGAAAATGCAGATATGCTATTGCCATTCACAAAATTTATCTTTAAAATGTTTAACAAAGAAGAAAGAAAACATTTAATATAATTATATTCATATTGGTATCTTGGTGGATAATTCAGAATTAAAGAATATTTTCGTAATATGCTCGTATTTTCCGCCAGTGTAACAGTTTCTTACGTGATTATTATGTGAATTAAACCTACCTATTATAAAATGGCATACGTTACTGACGAGAAATTATTTTTTGTTAAAATTATCTTTTCACATAAAGTTAAATATACTTTAATTTAATTAATAAATTATTCAAGTAACTATGTTTCACTACTGATGATTTTTTCTCATTGTTTAAGTATTACTCGTTTCATTGATGAATAAAAAAACTATGAAATATTATATTTTTAAATTAGATTTTTAATTCGTTTTCTGAAGTAAAGGCTATTAAATGCAAAATATAAACATACTGTAATTCCAGTATATTAATAGTTTAAAGAAAATTTGTATTCAGTGCGTAGACTATTTTATTTAGATTGTCTTTAATATTTTAAAATTGTTTTTAATAGTTATCGTACGCTTCTGAAGGTTTACCATTATTATTATTATTATTATTATTATTATTATTACTATTACTTTATAATGGTATGTTAAATGTTCTATTACTCCTGCTTATTTCCAATTATTTCCGTGTTTTATATTATTTTGTTTTGCGATTTGAAACATCCACATCATTCATCTCGTTATGAAAAAACTCCCAAACGATTAGTTGTAAATTTATTTGTTGTTTATATGTTCGCTGTATATATTCCCTGATTTACATTACTCCAAGCATGTAATATTGTCTCTTTTTATCAAACTTATATTTTTTAAATTTTGTTCTCCTAAGCATTCAAACCTGTGTGGGATGTTAATTAAGGAATGCAACGATTTGGTCATTACATTGTAGTAGCTAAGAATCATTAGAGAGCACAAATCCTTATTCTTGTTTTTCATGATTATTATTTTCCTTAACATAGTGCCTCAGAAATGGCATTTAAGATCCTTTAAACAATTTTCGTAACTGATAATACTTTGTTGTATGTCTGCGAATGCGCCATGAATAATTTTTAAACGAGATTCTTGAGCAGACAATTTATCAATTACAATTTCATCACCACGTACAAATCCACATTCTGACAATATATAGTTTAAAACTTTGAAATATGGAAATTAAGAACTTATAATCACTTACAATCACAACGTTTCGTCCCTATGTAAGAGACATCATCAGGTGGCTAAAATATATTAATCTGCGTCGTACCATAATGTCCATTAATTACAACTATGGTGATGTTGATATTAATATATTTTCTGATAAAGAGTGCTATTTAAAAATTATTTACTATTTTCATAATTGTTAGGCTTTCAGATGTTGTCTACTTATACGTAAGAATACATTCCTTTCCTTTCTCGATGAACTTGTGCCACGGCTGAGAAGTCTGGTGTAGTCGTTTCACGCAAGGGTTCCTTTCGGTTCATCTGCCGTCGATAACACCCTGCCTCCCACGCTTCCCACTTCGCCTGGAGCGCGGAACATTCTGCGCGGGAGGGTTCGCACCGGAGCGTCCTTCCTTCTCTTTCCCGCGTGACGCGAGCGACGCTTGGATCCGCGTCGAGGTGCGTCGTCTCCTCCACCACCGCAGCAGCAGCAGCTGCATCGTCCGCATGCATATCAAGAGCGTCGTCTATCAGCTGTGGCATCACGGAGAAGGTCGCTTGCGACGCCTC
Organism: Laupala kohalensis; assembly: GCA_002313205.1. Taxonomy (NCBI): domain Eukaryota; kingdom Metazoa; phylum Arthropoda; class Insecta; order Orthoptera; family Trigonidiidae; genus Laupala; species Laupala kohalensis. The sequence continues at coordinate 1,330,560 of NNCF01128512.1, read as the reverse complement.
CGCGTTGGGCGTCCGTCCGCCACTGTGACTACACTACGCAGTGGCGGCAGCGGCGGCGGCAGCAGTCAGCAGCTGGCGCGACCCGCGTGGGAACCTCCGCGGTCCCGCTGTCTCACACGGCCGTGCCGCAGCCGCCGCCTCCATCGCCATCGTTGCCGCCAAGTGAGCGCGTGGCGCTGCACACGCCGCCCGGTGGCGGCGAGGAGGGAGTTCGTCTCCCGCGCTACCTGTCCCCGCATGAGAGGCCGGTGTTTACCTCAGCAACAGGGGAGCGCCCGCCGCGCCGGGGAAATAAAATGGGAGGGGACAGGAGCCGCGTGCCGCACGCCGCCGCCTTCACCTCCTCCAGCGGGAGCGCACACGCTCCATTCCCTCCACCCCCGCGTCATTCTCTCGCGCTCAGGTAATCGACCGCCCGATCCGCAATTTCCGGAAAGGAATTCATAAAACAGCACTGGCGTTGGAGGCGTCGAGGCAAACGAAAACGTGGACTGAGGAACGGCAGCGTAGACGCAGAGAGTGACGCTGTGACTCAACGCCCTCATTTGCAATAAATGTCATTGTGGCATAATGCATAAGTGACGGGAGCGCCAGTCGCCCGCGCACTTTACAGGAGACTCGCCTCCCCACTTTTCAGTTGAATTAATAATTGTGCCGCGTGCACTTTGGGGCAAGGGGGAAAAGGAGGTTGATTCCGAGTATAAGGGGAGGTGAGAAGACTCCCGCGGTAGGTACGAAAATTATTTCCCATTAAAGGTATAATACATTAATGCTTTGTTAACATAGGCCAATGTTTATTGCGCGTGCCATAATGCTAATTTGTGGTATTATTTTTAATATATATCCTTTTCTATCTTCAAAATATATTTAAAATGATTCAGAGTGAGAGGGTCCATAAATTATGAAAACTATTTTAGGAGGAGAGCATTTTCTAAAAATTCGTAGTATCTTACGTGTGGGATGATTAGAGGTAAGAACACTGTAAGATACTAGTAATACTGGTAACACTGAATAACTGGTAAAATGTGGTCACTTAATTAACTATTGTGTTTTTGTTATCTTGTGTTTTAATAACTTTATTTAGTCATATTTGTGTAATTAAAAACGTTTTAATAATTAATTTCTTCGATGAAAGAATATTATTTTCATGGAATTTAAATTCAACCAAGATTTTGAATTAAGATAGGGGTGAGACAAGCGCAACGAATGGTTGCAGTTATAGTTGATACAGTTCTTCATTTTAATTGTTTAAAGCAACGCTGTCCTACTGACGGTCTGTATGAGGCCCGCAAAACAGTACATTTTACATCAAATGGGGGGGGGAGGCAAACTTTGTGTTCTAAATCTATGCAGTTACTATTCATATTTGACGTGTCATGTTGGAAAGGGGAAAAAATATTGTGTTCGGAGTTACCCTGTCATACATTGTAATATTTAAACATTTTATTACAATATTAAGAAATAAAAATACTTTTGAAAAATAAAGAAATATACTATTTAATTTTTCCAGCTTGAAATAATATAATTTTTATTAGAATGAAAAAATGACATTTTAAATAAATAAATATGACCGATTAGTTTTACTCCTCGGGCAACATTTTGGAAAACACTAAACCGTGTCGGCCCAATAAATCGAAAGTGTATTGAAAAAATGCCCGTGGGCCAAGAAGAATTGGACTGAACTGGTTTAGAGTGATGATGGGATTATCAAGTTATGTTTAACGAGATAACTTTTAATAAGAAGTTTTTTTATTGAACGGAAATCGTTGTGCCAAATATATGTAAGCGTCATAAATGCCATTGAAATTGATTAGATATATTTTCGATTTCATAAATTTTTTATCTTACCAAAGAAATCGAGGAGATTTGAACAAACTGTATGACATATACGGTGGAGAGGGGTATTAACTGAAACATAATCACACGTACATCTCACGAAAAAAATTACTTTCAGACATTCAGACTCAGTCAATGGCGGATATGGTCCCTTCCGAAAATAATATTTCTCTCCTGAAGAGTTTAAGCTCAGATATTTAATTTTCCTTTTAGTAAATGGACATATTCTAAAATTTTCTAATCATTATTTTAACATTTCTTTGATGAGTGTAAACAATTACACAAGAAATCGCTGCAAATAATGCTGTATGTTTATTTTCGCATATATCAAACTTAGGTTACTTAGGATGAGGACATTAAAAATATATTTCAATAAACTATTTTTCTTCTTCTTACATTTCAGAAAGAGTAACTACTTTAGGTTGTACCTTTATTCTTTTAGCGATATTTAATTCACTTTTAATTAAAGTATATTTCTCTTCTTTATTTCAATCATTAACATTGAGGAGATATCCAATCCGAGAGCAGGTTTCATTATTTTTTATATAACTTATAAGAAGTATTATGTAATTAAATGGTATTTTGGAATGCCCTCCCATTAAAATTTTTCCTGGAGTCACCCTTGCTCGGACTCTTCTTGAAAACTGCAAGTGAAGAGAAATAAAAATGTTAGTCGTATTCGCTTGCATTTTCCCTAGTGACTTTTTCTGGTGAATGTTCATTACATACCAAATTGAGTTGTTAGGTTGGTAAGGAGCATGAGAACATTTTAAAAACACTCATTTCTTCTTTCGCGTACCATTTCGTTCTGTTTACAAACAGACGAGTTTTCAACAACTCTCGAAACCATGAACCTTCCCTCGCAGGCATGTTCGACCGATAGCGACCACCTTCAAGGAACAACCATCACGAATCCGCGGAAAACCCCAACATTTCATCTTCCCATGGTTGCTCCTGCTGCTGTGGCAGCGACGTTGTTTGCAGTAGCGTGCGCGTTTGCTCAACGCGATGACGCGGGCAGCGAGTGAGTGGCATGAGTGAGCAGTTGCAAGCTGCGTTCGCCATTAACACACGTTGTTTACTTCCAGCGGAGGAGGTAGACCGGACACGTCGCTGCGTCCACCATCATCCCATGGCCATCCAAGTTGCCCTTGTTGCTGCTAGCACCTCCGCAGTTTCATTTTCCCGGAAAGGAGGTTTCAGAAGCTCAAATAAGGAACACTTTACCCATTTCATTTTCTAATAACGAAAAAAGTGGATATTAATATAAAATATTCTTTACATACACAAAGTTTCTTTCTAAAATTTAAAACTCTTGTCCTTCATTTAAGCAATTCCTTTTCCACTATTTTTATCGGTCACTATTCCTTCTCTCAAATTGCTGGCCTTTCGAATAGTTACAATGTTACAGCAAGAAAGATTTCTTCAAACTCGAATTTATCTGTCAGTCTTCGATATTGATTTCTATTACATCCATCGTGTTTCAACCATCCCAAGAGCCTCTCATTTCTCCTAACACAAAAAGTAATATATTATAATCCAGTATATATATGAACTCAAGTTTTTGACCTTGGTCAAATATATAATCAAGTTTGTGAGAACGTCCGTATTTGTAAGCACACTCGGGAACAGAACGAAGTGTAACGGAAGAACACATATGGCTTCGTAGGTGCAGCGAAGCACAGCATTTGTAGCCACGGCTGAGCAACGAGGATGACAGGTGGTGGATTCTTCATGCGATTATCCTCAAGCAGAATTCTGCCCCTATGGGGTTCAAGAAAACTCATTAACGAGGTCGTGTCTTGATGATAATGCTATTGATAATAATTTTGTTGAAAACGCTCAACGGAAGTAATCGGCTGTGGAACATCGCCACTGTGCTGGTTCTACCTCAACTGCCCAAGGGAACCTACGTCGGAGTAAATGATTTAACAAAAAATATTTCGGTTATGTACGTATCTGTGGAATTTAGGTATCACTTATTCTTTACTTCTCGAATCTATTACAAACAATGACTAAAGGGGTTATCAAGCTTATTCTTTGCAGAATAAGCGCAGTATCGAGTTTTTGGAGATAAATGGGGATAAATCATTTATTTTCGCTCCTCTTCACAATCCTGCATAATATGTTTTCATTTCTTTCAATACTACACCTTCATTAATGTAACTGCATATGTCACGTGAATGTGGGTCCCGCTTGTATTCATTTAGTTAATTTTATTGATTTTGTAAGTATCACATTGAATGTACTGAGAGTTCAAAATAGATTTCTATGGTAACAGAAAATTAAGTATTTAATTATTCAGAAAACGTGTTCAGTAGTACAAATGAACTAAATGTAACTCGAACCATTTTATTTAAAACTATCTTATATACTCAATTAATTTGTTGTTTAATTTCATTTAATGTGTTCAACTTTAGTGCAATTTTTGATATTCAAAGGGCAAGAAATTTAGTTAAAATGATTGATTAGAGACAAATTTTTCACTAAATTTGTTATAATTCAAAGTATATTGTTGGAAACATATTCAAAATATATAAATACCAAAATCAATTTGTACCAGTGAAGAATACACATCTTATACTTTACAAATGAATATATACATATGAAAATTATTCAAATGAAAAATATACATATGCAAAGAGAAAGACATATGAAAGCTATAGAACTCAATAATATTATTTGAATAAGAATAATGGCTTACCTAATTTTTTTTTTCGTTTCATTATTTATTATTATAAATTTGTCAACCTTAAAAATATGATTAAGAAAATAAAGAGAATACAATAAATACAAAGTAAAACTAAACAATTGATTTAAAAAATATTCATGCGGAATAATTCCCACCACATTAACATAAGCAGTTTACATAGAAAAAATATATGTTCATTGTATGAATAATGAAGGAACATCTGGGGGTAAATTTTTGGCGTGAGATGTATTATAGGAAAGAAGAATATCTGGTTGCTGAAGCAAACGTACGAAGCAAACAGCGTCAAATGTGTAATATCTTCATTTGATGCTGTTCTTGATGTCTTCCTTGCAAAATCTCGACGAGATGGTTTGCATACCTCATGGTTTGTCTGGAGAGCATCCTCAGATAGTTGACCTATTGATAGCAATGCCTTATTAATTACTTCTGACCTTTGAATTAAATACCAGGGATATTACTTAATATATTGCTTTTACTCTTTTAGTCTTTTGTTGTATTTTTTAGGAAAATTTAAATATCTATTGTAAGTCATACTCACAAAATGTAACATGTACGGTTGTGAATAGGAGGAAAAAAAAGGACTATCCCCATGTATCCCCTAAAACTCGATACTGTGCTTATTCTACAAGGAACAAGGATTAATTACGGGGAAAAATACCTTGCACATGTTGCGCTCCGTGAAGATGTAACGGTTTTGAAAAACAAAAAAACAATATTGAGAAAGAAATTTCTAGATTTCAACGTATAACCGGTATTTATTTGTATTTTAGCAGAATTGTTTTCCTAAGTTAATATTGTTGGTTATTAATAAAGATTTTTTTCATTTTGAAATCTTAATAACTTTTTTCGATTTTAAAATATTACGTTTGGAAATAAAGAATGGATTCTTTTAATTAATGTAAATGTTAAATTAATTGCTAATATGATCAAATATATAAATATTTATTAAAATGAAATAAGATCGACATTAATTTCTGTGTAATTGAAAAAGAGTGATGTTTTTGAACCACCATCTTTTATCCTCCATCTTGATTTTTGTGTTTTTTTCAAATAGTCTTCATAACCTAAAACACCCCTGCATACGAAATTTGAAACGTTTTAACTATTTTTGACCGATCACGGTCCTTTCTGAATATAGTTGATCGGTTCTCTACCTTACACTCCCCGGTAGCCCAAACTCTAATCTACTCAACTTCCTTCCCTTTAAGAATGTTTGAGAGGAAGAATTGGCAAATCTCATAGCCTGAAACTTTTCTTACATGAATTAAAATATTACATTAAAAAATAGACTCAAAATTTAAAGACCCAAATCTATGGTGTCAGTGGTTTGCTGTATTCAAGTTGGGTGTTCCAAAACTTCCCTCTCAATAATATGTTTCGTTAATTAATTATTTTTCGCGTTGTCTCGGGGGCTCATGTTGTTTTTTTTTCATCCTCCAAACCCATCGTGGCCATAATGAACACAAATATATAATACGTATCAACCTTGAACGTGTCTTTTCTGACCGAAGCAATCAATTGGCCATGCTACGTGCCGGATATTATTTTTATCCTAGTTTCATAGTCAATGTGATTTCATCGAAATCAAAGTTATGTTTTGGAAGAACTAAATATTTTGATAAAATAAACTATTATTCAGGGAAAATGGTCGAATGATTCGTAAGCGATTGCTGTGTAGGGAGTAAAACGTGTTGTATCATATATCAAGTTTCACTTCGTGGAGAATGAGAAAGAACCGAATTATCATTTTTACCTATTACTTCTTCGCAGCGATCCTATTTACGTGTTTATGTGATTCAGGCCTGATGTTAGCATACTTGGAGATAAGATAAAGCGTAATTCTCCACCACCAGGAACATTCAAGGACGGGGTTCTTGATAGTGGACGAACTGTATAGATCCAATACTCTCCGAATAGGAATTATGCTATTAATAGGAGCAGAGATGGGAATCATACGGAGATTATGGTGTGACTTCGATATTCCAATACGCTATAGATTCTGTGAAATAGACCGGCTTCCTCCCTACAGGGTACTGAGAGGATACGAGATCCGCTATAGTATGCGTATCCATTTGGGGAACATGGATCACAGGATAAGTTGTCAGGGCAACTACAGAGACGTAAATGTAGGGAATCCCCTACAACAGATCTCTCCACTTCAAGTAAACCATTTAGTCAAACACAAAGGAAATATGTCTGCATGAACTCGAATATTTATCTAAAATACTGTAATGTGATCAGCAAAATTATATTTGCTCACCCTCGAATTATACAAGGAAATGTTTTCTTTTCAATCGTTTCTTCTCATGACAGAGCAGAGGCATGTGTAGCATGATTGTATGTAAAGGCGATTGAAAGGATATTGAGAAAGTGGCATATTAATTGATCACAGATATGCCTTATTGTATTTAAAGAACGGTATCTTATATCTCGATCATTTATATAGTTGGTGTAAGCTTTACATTCAGCGGCAACAACCTTGTTTAATTTAAGCTATATATTAAAATATTTTGAAATTGAGATAAGTTAAACTAGGGGTTATAGGCAGAACTATTTTTTCTTTATTTCGGAATTGATGGGATGGTCCCTTGCTTGCTTCCGGAGAGTAAATTAGTTTTTTTTCCCTCCACGTGGTCATACGCAGTTTGTACTGTTTTTTGACAATAAATTTATTTATTTATTTAATCTTCCAAATTAGTTTAGAAGAAATGTATAATTTTTTTGATTATTTATTTAATTTACAGACAGGTGAAGCTTATTACAAAATTACGAATCTCTGAATCAGGCTCAAGCAATATATGAGTAGCTACAACTGCAAAGAACATTTTGAGGTAAAAATGAAATTTCAGTATTTTTTATACCAAGAATTAAAATTTTTCAATAATACATATGAAGCTTTTTCTAAAAATGTATATTATCAATCTTCTAATACACATGAACATCCGAGTAAAAAATTAACACTTGACGTAAAATAGGAAAATTATTGCGATTTGAAAGGATATTAGCAAGACAGAATAAATAGAAAAACCTTTTAAAAATTTACAATTCTGATATACATTACCTTAAAACACCCCTTCGAAATTAGAAATAATTTTTAGTTATTCTGTTTGATTAATTTATTTGAAACTAGCATATTAGGAATGTGAAGTAAAATGTTATTGAATAAGGGCCAGACTATATCATAATAATATTAAAAATGTATGCTATTACAGTGGGTAGAATGAGAAAAATTAAGCAACGACTTTACCTCCTCTGTACCCACTGTAAAGAAGATACACTTTTTTCGAGTGATGTGGGATTTAATTAACCTCTTCAAGAGCGGATGCAATTATAGAAAATTCGACACAATCGGAAGATATCTTTTTGTAAATAGTGGCAAGAGGTTAATTATGTTATGTTGAATGAAAATGAGAGACAGGGCAGTGATTCGAACTCAAGACCTTCAGCTTAATGCGACTGATGAACTTACCAACTGCGCCACCCCATTCACCTCTTTCTGTCATCCCAATCTATCATTGTCATTCAACTTGCGAGACCCACAGATCTCTTCCACGCTGGGCGAGGTTGCGCGTGAAGAGAGCACCTGTAATGGATCTAAATCTCGCCTCATCAGACCAATATTATTTTAGTTTTTCGCTTATAACTTTAAAACAACACATTTTTAGAACAAAATATTCTTGAACAGAAAAAAATGTACATTAAATTTCTAACAAATTACGTTCTGTACCGTTTTGTCACCGGACGAAAGGAAAATGCTAAAGAGCGTGATTAAATTGACAAATTTTTGTCAAATTGCATCGCGCTCTTAAGCCTTATCCGTTCGTCTGACGACAAAATGGCACAGAACATAATTTGTTGGAAATTTAATATGACATTATTTAGGTACAGTGGTGTTTCGTTCTAAAACTGTGTTTTCAAGTTATAAGCGGAAAACTGAAGAAAGAACGTTTTAGAAAATCTTAATAATTTATTTTTGTTTGAATTTATTATTAAAATCTGAGCCTGCAGCTTTGTTCTTTCCCCTCCTTTCTTGTATTCCTGGCAATTTTTTTAAATTAAAAAATATAGAGCTTCTGCTAAAAAGAATAAATTTTATTTGAACATGAATGAATTCTTTATAATATTAGAGAAGCATCTGATATATTTTATACAAAATAGTTGACAACAATAAAATATAAAATATACTAGGATATTTTCTCTCAAAGAAACATACAGTGACTGGATTTGGAAACTTAAGTCTATTATTCAGAGAATTGCTTGAAAATTCTAGAATTTCAAGTTTCCAAACATCAATGGTGTAGAATTTTTTTATATAGTTTGTTCTTATATTTTATTCTTATATTACATACATTTTTTCTTATATATCTTAATTTTATGTGTCGACCTCCGAAAACATGTGAGCAATGGCGCTCTTATAGTCAACACCCGCACATACGAGTGCATTACTGACAACAGAAATTCAACAATAAATGAGCAATTTATGAGAAAAAACCCTAATTATGAGGATAAAAGACAAACTTTCGTGGTTGAAAAAAATATTTTGACGAAAAATCGAAGTTTAATCTTAGCTTTCTTAGTTGCTACCCCCTTTTATTTTTGACATTCAGGCGAATAACCAAACCTGCTGTTACAAAGATATGTCTTATTGTTTCATTCGTATCATAAACTGCATAAAAAGCACATTTCATGATTTAGAGGGAAATAAATATTGTGCCAGAAATAAAACCGGAGCCAAAAAGTTTTCTAAAGTCTGTTTGGTTCTAAAAACGAAGGGGCGAACGTTGGTGCCCAATCTATATAACCGACGCGTAACACGTTCGACCTCGCAGAGCACGACAGCGACTTAGGTTTGTACGACTATGACATTACCCTGAAGAAGGCCACAGCACGATGGCCGAAACGTTGGTAGTTACATCTACTAAGACGCGGTTTGTCCCGGACAAACAAGCTTATATAAATAATGACAACATCCTTTGTTATAAGAATTAAAATAATTAATGGTTTTATTTCTCGTATAACCATTCAAATCCTCCTACAATCATTAGTTTCATGTCAATTAAGGGCTTAAGTTGAAATGAGGTACTTTAACTCGGTCACTTAATAATGTAAGATTATTAGTTAATTTAACAGCAATATGAACTTGAACTTAGACTTGGGAATAAAGGAAGAAATTGACCACAACAGATAAAGAAAGGTGGGAATATCCACCCGAGTATCTATAAAAGTGTAATTAATTTCTTTGCTGCGTTTGTGCTTTGAATGGTAACTCAACCTTAAAAAAGAGAGAATGCTGTCTAGGGAACGGGACGTCCTAGAAGTGTGATTCAAATTATGTTTTATTCGTCTGTCTCATACAAGAAAAACGAGTCGTCAGTTAATAATGTAAGATTAATGGTTCATTTCATAGCAATATGTACTAAGACTTAGAACTTGGGAAAAAATGACCGCAACAGATAAGGAAAGGTGGAACTACCTGTTAGTGCCCTTTCGGAGGGTATTTTCCCCGACGCAGGTAAGGGATTTGTTGTTTTTTCTTTCACACATTTGGTCGTTTTGGGATATACCGCTTTCGGTTTTTGTCACAGATCCTTCCGAAGCTATTAAAAATCGTCTCCTCACCCTTTCCGCACTGCTTTCGCTCGTCAGATGGGGAAGTAGGAAGGTTGGAAGTGCGCATCGCGGCCTCAAATTAATTCCTGTCTCGATACAAAGTACGGGTTCACGTCTGTTTCCATCCCAACAAGAGGCACTTAGTGTTCCTACACACATTCCATCTGTGACATGACACTAATGAGAAACTGGATCTACGGAAAACAAAAATGCAACATATCATTCCTCCTTTCTTGCCCAAACGAAGTCGTTAGAATTAAGTTCTCGCTTCTTGCTGATCGCCTGAGCAGTCATAACGTAGCGTGGATGACTTACGTATCACCACAATGCAAAACTCGTTCCAGAATGCATGGCGTTGGTGTTCGCGTTTGTGGAGTACATCGGAAATAGCGTGCTTCATAAAAGGTCATTTCATCATGTGTTCAGTGATCCCGAGTTCTGGGACAATACACCGAAAGACCATTTCCTGTTACAGCGATACACAATTATTCCCGTGGTTAATTTAACTAATACACGCAGCGATGGGTTTACATTTTTGAACGCTTCGGTATGTATGGAATCACGAAATCATTTCCTATTTGATGAACACAAGATCTTTGAGATAGGACCTTTGAATTAACGCCTTTTAAAAATTTATTTGTACTATAACAAAAACTAAGCACGGGACCTTTTATTCATCCGTAGCGGGTACTACGTCATAATTTAATATTTAAGATATATATTTGAACTCGGTAAATATTTTACAGTATAATAATATAGCTAATGGATAGAGATTTTTGTACGTACAGTTATTCACATTTATTTTCATGTAGTAGTTCATGATCAGATTTAAATATCTCTAAAACCCGAATATTCAAGGAAGGTATAAAGCACAAACGATGTTTCCTTAAATGGTGACAGTAGGATTGGCCAAGGAGGGCGATTATTTTTTATTCTTTTTGAATACACGAATATTATTGTGGTCGGAGATATTAATCATAGGAGTTGGATTTGATGGGTTTAAGACCCATATTAATGGTCGTTACTCAGATCTTTACTCAAGAGCGTATCACTTGAGACTTGTCTCAAGACTCAATCGTGTCTTGAGACATGAATGATTCATAAAGGTTTCTTGAGAATGCATCAGCTCAGTAGAGATCACTCTAGTAGCTCTCAAGTGAGCAAATTGGATTCTCAGCTGAAAAGAAATCTGAAACACAATTCATGTTCCGATGCCAATTTTACCAGCCCTGGAGATATTATTCAACCGTAATAAACACACTTTGACATATTGAAACGTGTCATTTGATATCAAGTCTGCATTTTCAGAGGTATTTCAACTTGCTCAACAATTATGAGAAACGAGATAGAATCTGCCATCGTACATTCGTATGTAAAAAAAGTTGCTGCGTATATATAAAATTATATCAAAATTCAAAATTTAATTAATATATTACAATAAATCATTAAAATGATGGTTCAACAAATAAAAGACTTGATATTCCAAGATTTTAAACAGCATAGTAGTCTAATTCTTTTTATTTACATGCTTTCACTGCTTATATCAGTCATCATCAGGTGGACGTAGTTCATAAAAAATTAATTAATTATCGGGACAACTTTAAATAAATAAGTAGGAAATATAAAAATAATACCTAAAGAATATGTTTCCACTAATTAGTAATCAAACATTTAATACAATAAGTTAATTAATTATATTTCTTATTATTGCCGAGCGTCGTGTAAATATTTTTAAAGTGAAATAATCAACTGAATTCTCCTATTATTCCTGTTGGTTTCATAATAAAAAAATAAATAAATAAACATAATTCTTGTTTCAAAATATTTCATTTTTATAACAAAGAGTCACGTAAAAAAAGGATTGATTATGCATGTTTTTCCTAACGGGAATGAAATGAGAGAAATTGCTAATTCCCTTAGTAGTATTAATTCTGGAACCACTGGCTTAGTACTTTAAAGCTTAATACTCCTTAATAATTGCAATGGAAATGCACAAGCATCTATATTTTTCAAAAAATAGATTAATTATGATTAAAATATATAATGTAAGACTATTATTAACTTCCATTTTTCCACAGAAAAAAATATAAATGGTAGAAAATTACACCTTTGTTTCGTGAGCTCAATGTGATGTATGCAAAGTCTAGAATCGAAAAAAAATGTCTTGACAATTAGATTCGAAATGTAAACTAATAACTAATAAAATAGATTCAAGATTTTTTAAAGTTTCAATCAACGCCCTAAATTAAGGAAGGAAATAATGCTCATAAAGGAATTTGTATTCAGGAATGTAGGACACTACAGTCAATTCACACATGTAACAGCTGAAATTCTTATAACAGTGGGTGTAGAGCTCTCCATACATATGAGTAAGTGGCACCCTTCTTATGTCTCCCTACGTCTTTCTACAGCTCTCCTTGGACAGCTGGCACGCTTTGTTAAACGGTCTGCTCTCAACCCACCTCGTCGTCGTCAGTAACCGTACATCACGACGAAGGGAGTGAAGAGGAGGGGAGTAGCGTCTTGGGGCAGCGATGGCGGTAATCCGCGTCTCGTGACGTCACTTTCAGCTGCGTGCGTGACGTAGAAGGGTCCCGTTGCGTAGGGGAGCGCGGCGCCCGACCCGACCAAACAGTGAAGTAATGCGAAGCGGGTCACGTGAATGGAGAGCGCACGGGGTGAGTGCCCTCTTGCACTGCAGACGTCTGCATCCGCCCTCTCCCCCGTGCACTGCTTCACCAAAGAAAATGGAAAGCCCCGTGTGTAGATCCTTCGAAGGGTGGTTGCCTGAAAGGGAAATCCAGAAGGGAAGAGGCTGCATTTTATGATTGAATTTTGTACATACAAAAGGGCGATACGATCCATCGGAACTCTCCCGTTATAGGACCAAGTCGGAAGGATGAAACTGCAAGTGGTGGTCGATGGGTGTATGTGTGAGGGGTTGCGGATAACTTCCTGCTCCGAGCGAAGTACCTAACTGTTGCGCGAGGAAAAGCGAACGTTCATCCGGGATCCCTTCGTACATCCCCCTACGATCCTCATCCGGTGTTCCTTGATGTACCTTCCCTGTTGTAGATAACGGGTCTTTGAGTGTTCTTTCTTCTTTGCCGATGACCTGACAGAAGCCCACGATAGTCTTTCTCTTTTGCTAGTTTATCTAGAAACCTGATCGTTAACCCCTCATCTCCAATTAAATAACCATTCAAGACTATGTTGTCAATGTTTATTCAATAGAGTTATATAGTTATTGATTAGGAATAGAAGGAGGACCCAGAATATTAGAATATGGGTATTGATCAAAATGTCCCTATTTCGTACGTAGTTATATTAATTTTCAGTTTTAAGTTGAGATGTAGAAATTTTTGATAGTTGGATATAACTTTAAAACACTCCCTTTGAAATATTTTTATTTAATATTACTTCAACGCAAATTAAAGTTTTTGCCAGAGCGTTGCGTGGGTCAATAGGTAGTGTTTAGATGCTGACTGGACCGTCAGGTACTCATACCAGCGAGTTCATGTGATTCTAACTCATACAGCGAAGTCCTTGAGCGACAGCCTGCTGTAAAATGGAAATATCCATATGGATATATCGTGAGGGGAAAATCATCGGTCAGAGCGTTAGACTGACTGGTCACAGCTCCTTGTGCCGAGGCAGAGAAACCGCAGTTTCAAACCCTGATGATACCCTAGATAAAGAAAAAGAATTGTCAACGTTTGAATGTTAAAGTAAGTGCACAGACAAAATTTCCAAGGAAAATAATATTAATGAAAAACAATTGAGTAATATTTTCTAGTCTGTAACTCGCACATTGTGGTCACACACCACTTTGGTCAAAGTAGACAGAATGTTGAAAATCCAATTTTGATGTTCGGATTCGCAATTTGAAAGGCTGCATACATTTTTCGTCAATCTCGCACCAGCTAAAACGCATTGTTTTTGTCGCAATTGCGCAAATTTTGAAAAAGAAACTCTTGAATCAGGAAATCGCTCGTTGAAAAGATGATGAATTTCCTTTAATTCTTCATTATATTTAACTTCGAAGTCACATGTGATTGTCCACAATGATTTCTTAACAAATGCTTTTGTTGAATTTTTTTGCCTATGCTGATGCTCTTTTTGTTTTTCAGGCAGCGTTTCGGAATTGCCAATGGGTCATTCTTTGTATAATCGGCAAAAAAAAGAAAAAGTCGACCATCGCGAACTTTAACAAAAACCTTTCTTTCTAGTTAATTACGTCTCTTAAAAAGTACTCTCATAAAGATAATTATAGTGTACGGAATGTTCAGATTCTATTATTTTCAACCATATTATTATATTATCTTTGTCAACGAAGACCATTTTTTAGTTCAAAAACGAAAAATGCTAATTTTTTTCAAAATTATTTTTCAAATTACAATATCACGTATTTTCGCGATTGTTATTTGAAAAATGCCCAAATGCATTGAATTTTCATTGGTAAAAATTTGATCAATTTTTTTCATAATTGACAGAGTAGTCAATAGTCTATAGTCAATTAGATTGAGATATTATATTTCACGATTTATGTAGTTTTTCAGAATTCACGATTATTCGTCTTATGAACTCTATTCATATGAAAAATTCAATTGACTTGTAATTTTGTAAATTTACATTACTTGTTTGCCCGTGAACATCAATTTGAAATTCTAATGGATTGCACACACACATTTTGAGTGAGTTCCTGGAGCACCAGCTAAAATGCATTGTTTCGGTTGCAATTGCGCAAATTTTGAAAAAGAAACTCTTGAATCAGGAAATCGCTCATTGAAAATATGATGAATTTCCTTTAATTCTTCATTATGTTTAACTTCGAAATCACATGTGATTGTCCACAATGATTTCTCAATCAACGAATCATGTCTTTTTTAAGGATCACAAAAACTTTTCACACTTTGCTTATAAAAAGTTAAAAACATTTTTTCATGATTTGTACACACTGAACTAACTTCAGTTTTAGATTTATATTGAAATAAAAACAGTTCTCTTGCGGAAAAACTGTCAACTGTCTTGGAATTTTCTTTTTGCGAACAAATAGTTTTTAAATTTCCAGTGTACATGCTTTGATAATCACGGCCATTGTTCCTGACACAAAACAACGGCGAATTGAATATTTCAAGTGAAAAATGGGTCTAAAATCCAGTACTTAGTTCAACCAACAATATCGTCTCCACGGATCACTGAGTTTCTACTTTATTGACATTCGATCATTATTGAAAGTTTTTCTTCAAATTGAATGTGTGGATTACCCAAAATTGAGGAGTATCAGTTACGGCATAAATATTTGTTGGTGCGCACTGACAAATAATGTATGGTACATAATTAATACAGCCTTGAAAAATAATAAAGAACATAGGTTTATAATCTATAAAATACTCACGAAAGATTATTTACATATCAAAAGTTATCCCCCTAAAAATTGTTTAAAAACTTGGAGATAAACTACAAAAAAACCAATTTTGCATGAAAAGAATAAAAAATTAAGATCAAATTTGCTGTTCGCAGATTTCATGTGGTATATGGTGAATTGTTCCTACATTCAAAATCGGACGTTCGAAAAATACAATGATTCATGTATTAAAACGAAAATTTTTATTTTGACATTTTCAGTTTTTATATCAAATTTCCAATTACAATAATGTGCAATATTTATATTTTCAATGAAAATCTTCTTGTGAGAGAAAAAAGTCAAAAGCTTGTAGTAGAAAATATTTAAAATCGATAAAAACGATTTCTGTCGCACAAGTCACTCACTATAAGACATGAAAAAAATCTGAAAACCTATGAATTTAGACTAATTTTCGTACGAGGAATCCGAAAATGACATTAGTATTTTTATTTGAAATGGGCCCAATGCATGCCATGCTGAGTTTGTCTAGAATAACCCACATGACAGTGAACTGCGGTTGCGACTTCCTCCAAAAGGGGAGAGCACAGTATGCTCTATGAAGAAGAGATTTCGTCCTTTGAGTTGTGATAGAATTTGATGTTGTGTAGCTATGCGTAAACGAATTCAATATCAAAGCGGTGCATGGTTAACTGTTTTCCTTATGTTATTTATAGGTTTAAATTACAAATTTGTTGGTTTGTACAGAGGGACGACAATTATTTGGATATGAGGAGAACATGGATTATTATTATATTGAAGCAGAATTCATCAAATACGAAAAAATATTACAAAAATATGCATCCAATAGCCTCAGGATATCATCCAATATTTCGCGCTTAAGATAGCATAACTTAATAATACAATAACGACAAGAAAATATGTTTTAAATCTGTCATGAACGTATCTGTAACGTAAGAAAGGAGTTAGATAGTTCAGTAGCCCGGAAAATAAAAAAAGGCCATTCAAGGAAAATAATGTAGAAGTTTTTTCCTCAATCTCAACGTATTGAGAAGAGGCAATATTGCCGCTTCTCTGTCCTCGAACCAATCAGCGAGGCGCATCTACTGAGAAGAAGCAACGAAAGAGAACGCACTCTATGTTTACAAGCGAGAATTGCTAATTTCAACATGGCGCTTCCATTTACATTTTGTTAAGGGCATAGCTATTACTAAATAATAGTAGGCTGTGCCATAGTGCAAACAAGATCACCTACAATTCCTTATTTTGCACGTATCAATAAGTGAAAAATTGTAAATATCGTGGTCCAAATGTTAACAGTAGTTCAATTTTTTGACATTTATTGGGAGGTGTCAAGTGCCTCGTGTTCCGATGCTTTCGCGTTGGTATATCCGAGGTAAGTGACATTCAATTCTAAAATTTCATGGAAACATTACTTAACACTCTAGTGTTAATTGTTTAGGTTGCTGATAACATGTGGCTAAACGTTTGATCTTGAAATGTATCTAACTTCTCCTCAGACGTTCCATAGCCGACACACACATATGAGCACGTTTGGAGCACCATTGTGTGCCATGTGACCTCTCCCGTTGTAATTTGTTTGGCCATTATTATTGAGTATAATATAAGTGAGTAATAGTTAAGAGGTTCTGCCCCCTTGCAATAGATGTAAAAAGTGAATATAAATAACGATGTCTGAAAATGACAACAAATTCCAGGTACAGAGAAGCTGATGAAGATTGTGAAAATATTCTCCGTGACTGAAAAACTTGACACTAGTGAAAAGGAAATAATAAGTTTATTATTCAACTTAAAGAAAAACCTTTATTCGGCTACAACGTTTTGATTGAGCACTATCGTGCTCCATGCGACAAATGGCATTCCACCGAACTTCACGACCATTGGAGTATTAATGAATTAAACTTAGATAATGTAATTGAGATAGCATGTTTTTTGTTGAGTAAATAGTATTCGAAATTACAGTAAATAGTATTTTACTGTAATTTTTTGTGATTCTATAATTCTTTTTTAATGTGCAAGTTGAATTACTGTATGTGTTTACTCAGTGTCAATAAAAAGAGTCCTCAGATGCACACATTTTTTCTTATTCATCCCCTCAATATATTATTAACATATTCTATTGTTTTTATTTTTAGTATTATTCTAGTGATGGTGAAGAATCTTATAAAATATAGACAGTGAAAGGGGAAGTGATGTAACTACTTTTTTATTAATTTTGAGTTAAGGTCATACCTGTATTATCCATTGTAAAATCTATCAGATGGAATAGTGAGGTGTATCTTAACTCGCATATTTTCTACATAATTAGTGGTACAATTATTGAGGTAGTGGGATAAGTGGAGCAAGTATGAATTCCGCCACTGAGGAAGTTGTCTCTTGTTATTAGAAACGCATATCGTAAAGATGGATAAAAACGAAAATGATGTTAAAGTTAGATTAAGTCAGACACTAGTACTATTGTATTTTTATCTTCCTTAAACCTGTTATAATTATGAGGAAAATGTGTTTTTTAACCGTAACGTATTACATTTTCCCTACACACATCTCGAATTTATA
The DNA here is from genome assembly GCA_002313205.1 of Laupala kohalensis. Taxonomy (NCBI): domain Eukaryota; kingdom Metazoa; phylum Arthropoda; class Insecta; order Orthoptera; family Trigonidiidae; genus Laupala; species Laupala kohalensis. Next base: position 1,312,459 of record NNCF01128512.1, on the reverse strand, counting down.
ACCCTTGGAGTGAAAAATTGTGTCTCAATTACTCAATTAGTTTGGGTTATATAAATCCCATAAATACTAAACTTGCACTTTAGCGGTAGTTTACTATTCATCTCAGAAGTGAATGACAAAAGGTTTGCAACCAACGAAGTCTTTAGAGCATGGGACCGGATATCCGTTATTATTAACCGTCGATTAAAATCATCAAACGGGTTAATCCATAGAAATCTCTTAGATTGCGGTGAACCTCACCGCCAGGTAACAGATTAAACTCGGGCCCGTCTACCAAGTTGAATGAGAATGGTAGACGAGCCCGAGAGGCGAACGGGATGGCGCAGTTGGTAGGCGCATGAGCGCGAGGTCCCGGGTTCGAATCCCGGTCCCGTCTCCCATTTTCATTCGACGTAACATGATTAATCTGTTACCTGGCGGTGAGGTTCACCGCAATCTAAGAGATTTCTATGTTTGTGAACCAGAAGTGGAAAATAATACCCAAATCAAGTACTTCCTAAGGGAGTCGCCTCAGATGAGGAATCTAGTCTCTACGAGACCACCTCAGAGGTCTTTGGGTTTCACAAGTTGAATGAGAATGGTAGACGGGCACGGGTGGCGAGCGGGATGGCGCAGTCGGTAGGCGCATGAGCGCGCAAAGCTCAAGGTCCCGGGTTCAAATCCAGGTCCCGTCTCCCATTTTCATTCGACGGGTTAATCCATACTAAGTGATCCAGGTCATCTCGCCGCACCCCCTCAGAAAAATTCCACATTTTGTGTGTTGTTTCTTGTATTATTGGAGCGTTGAAAAACAGTTCAAAAAAATACACCAGGTCTTGTTTCAAAATGGCGGCCTTCTTCGATCTTCCGTTCTTGACCTTTGTAAGAACTCACGTAAGCTTTAATATCTCAAGATTGGTTCGGTTTAGCGCCTTAACATAACTTACATTTTGTTTAGCACATTCTACGCTACAGTTTAAACATATATTTAACTTCCATAGCTTACTCCCATTTACGTTACGGCATTACCTTCTGGGGTAATTCCGGTCAGAGTATTCAAACTTTCAGAATTCAGAAGAGGATAGTTCGGATAATTTGTAAATCTCATCCCCGAAACTCTTGTAAACCTTTATTCAAGGAATTAAATATATTAACACTTCCCTGCATTTATATTTATGAAACAGTCGTGTTTGTTAAGTCCGAATTA